>CM059267.1:12534292-12564292 GCA_030347295.1 Setipinna tenuifilis | reverse complement strand
CCAGGACTCAGGGGTACCACACATGCACTCTGACTGCAATGCAAAAGAGCCAGCCAGGCTCTTTGGAATGGCAGTCAGAGCAAATCCTCAATCCTAGTGACAGAACTCCATCACACACACACACACACACATGCACGCTCGCACAGACACACACACACACACACACACACACACACACACACACACACACACACACACACACATACACACACACACACCCATTAAGCGTGTTCTTTTCTTCTCTCAGCCTTCATTGCCTAATTATATCTCTGTCTGTCTCCTGTCAGTTTCTGTGCTATTGTGTCTGTCTGTACTCATTTGTCTGTCTGCCTGTCTGTCTGCTCATCACTCTCTACTTACATTATGTGAGCTTAGCAGAAATAAAAACTCTGGTACAACACACACACACACACACACACACACACACACACACACACAGACAAATGTACAATACTCCCCAGTCAAGACCCAGTACCCCCTAATGATACCAAAATAAGAGGGTTGGGGGGTACCAACATGTTGATGTAGTTAATGCTAAATGTAAACAGTAGGACCCCCCTTAAAAGGTAGTACCCCCCAATTATAAACGGCTAATTCACACTCTCCAACAGAGAAGCCTATAACCACACACAAACACAGCACACATACACAGCACGAGTTCAGTCAGACATTAGAGAACAAGGATCATGTTTATGGCATTTGACAAGTCAGCTGTATACGAAGTGGGGCTATATACATTCAGATCAAAGATCGCTGTTGTTCTGCTTTGGTTGCTGAAAACACACAGGGGACTCAGCAGGGAGGAAGGCCGGGTAAGCTTAATTAAAAAATATAATTGGGCTGTGCTCATTACAACCAATACCACAAACAACGCTATAAGAAGAAGCATATGAAAAGAAGACCACAGTAAAATACCAAAGTAATGCTAATTAGGGTGGCTAAGACACTCCCCTGGGTGATACTATGGTCATTGGGAGAACAGCAGCACAATATCAAAAACAGTGGGGAATGCGGTAGTTTAGCGTGAAAATTCCCATGGGCCCCCCAGTGAGTCAGCCGCTCCCCCGTGCACATAGGGGTGTGTACAGCGGAGAAAGCTCCGCATGCAGGGAAAAGGTTGAGTCATAAAGGAGAATATATGACAGTGGTGTATATGGTGATCAGAGGCTAGGGACTCCTGGGAATGCACTACAGAGATCATCCATGACACCACAGCCCTTCTCTCATGTCATGTGATGCATATAAAAGTACCAGGCATTCTGGGAATAGCAGGGAATGCGTCACAAAGGGAGTGTGGGAAAATCCTACTGTGACGAGACTTGGTTTATAATGTTATTGATTACAAGCGAAGAGTTCAACTGTAGTGCTTTGGAAACTTTAGTTATGAGAGATTCAGACATGCACATCCAAAGCAGCTGTGCACACAGCAGTGATGCTGACGACAGCAAGCACAACTTTGTATTCAGCACACATGGGCATCTCAATGCAAATGAGGCAGCATGGAAAAAGTGGAGATGGTGGAAATGTTAATGTGTTTATGAAGGCACTATAAGGGCATATGTGTTTATCCTCCTATTGATTTTGGTCTTGTTCAATGTACTCAGACCGAGAATTTAAAGGAAAGAGTAACATAGGAAGCACGGGGAAGAGTAGGGCAGGTGTTGTGTTTTCACACATAACACACTTGATGCAAGAAATTAGCTAAAGTGTTACAAGTTCAATTCCCCACACTGACAGATGGGCAGGGTGAGTGACTGACCAGAGCATGGCACCGTTCCCACACACTACTTGGGCCACCACTATCATGGCTGCCTCCTGTTCACACGTGTGATGGGTTAAATGCAGAGGTTGAATTTCGTTGTGCACTGTGTGCTGTGGTGTGCTGTGTAATGTAACGCTTAATCACAATGACAATTGGGAATTATTTTCATTCTAACTCATACAGACTCACACCAGAGCGCTGTACAGTATACTGTATCAATACACAACCTTATAGAATCCATTGAGCCACATTACTCAACAGAAAATAGTTCCGTTGAGGAACACAGAATGGGAGGAGCCAGTGTCTTACCTGGTGATGATTGGTCACTGGAGGCCACCAGAGTGGCAGGGGTGGGCCTTCTTCTTCTGATCTGTTCAAAAGGACAGACAAAAGCACAGCTGTCAGTAAATGCACTGCCTCTTAACTTTCACGGAACGGCTCTATTTAATTACATTTTGAACAGCATCAAGTTCCAGCATCACAAATAGGACATGCTTGACGTGGCTAATCTAACAGATTGTAAATCGACTGCATTTACATAGTGCTTCCTCACACTCAGCATTCAATTCAATGCCTCACATTCACACACACACACTTATTTATACACCGGTGGTGGAAGGCTGCCATGAAAGGTGCCAACTAGTACATCGGAAGCAGTATGGGGTTTAGTGTGTTGCTCAAGGACACTTTGACCTAGTCAGGAGGGGCTGTAATGCCAACCAGCAACCTCCCACTGTTGGTCGACTCCTTTAGCTTCTGAGTCACTGCCAACCCAAAGGAAGTGTTTCTTTTCTGTCCATTGTCACCCTGTACAAAACATGTAGTGTCATTTACCTATAGAGTGAGGGATTAGCCATCTCCTCATTCAATCACTATACTAAATTTATCTTATCCATACACACTACAGCAAAAAAAGCTGCCCTATCACCTTTGCCTAAATGTGTAAATGTGTGCTGTACCGGTGTATTAAACACACTGTGCAAACTTCATTCCATCAGCAGAAATGCCAGGAGTCCCAGGAGAGTTTTTTTTTATAATAGTCAAGGCCCAAGGTTGTTTCCTCTTACCTGAAAGATGCTATCATAGGTATATTCTGTTAAAAGATTAGCTTGTACTTTTTTTTCTATTTTGCAGCTCACAGCAAGTCCTGTATGTAGGTGATTTTTTTGCACATGCAAACCTTTTATAAAATACAAGCCTTATATACGGTACTGTGTTTAAAAAACACATGCATCAGCAAGAACATAAATAATCACCTAACAGTGAGTGCACTCACCAGGATATCACAGGCAACCTACAGCACCTACAGTAACAAAGACTAAACAAAAGACCAGAACCTTCCCTACACTCTCAGAAAAGAGAATTGTACTTTTACTTGTCACACCAGCAGTACTCTCAAAGGCACATAACTGTACCGTTTAACCACTGTTTTACAACTAGTTTGTACTTTCTCCAGAGCTGAATAGTTACACATCAGTACCTAAAGGTCCAAATATTAGCCTTCTGGGGTACATTCATGCTGATTGTACCTTACAATACAGATTTGTACCCCTACACACTCAGAAATAATGGGACAGTAGGGGTACAAATCTGACTCAAACTCTACCCTCAGTGACAAGTAAAAGTACAATTCTGCACTTCCTTTTCTGAGAGTGTACTGTAGATTAGCCAATAATTGTGCAAGGGCGTCAACACTGCCCCCCACTGCCATCTGTTCCGTTTGAAGTAAAAGAAAAAAAGAGATTCACCAGAACAGTGTACATAAGCTGCACTCTTTACATAACCCAGTGCTTTGACGGAGCACCTTGGCTTGAGCTCTGACTGTATGGCTGAGCTCCGCTGGCACTCAGACTCTCTCTGGGTCTGCTGGCTCTGCTGAGCTGGCTGAAACTCAGTCAGGGGGGGGGGGGCACTCAGTCTCCCCCCCGGCGGCCGGATCGAGCAGCAGCGAGGCTCCGTCGGGACAGAACACAGACGTACACACACTGGCCACATGGCCTCACATAACCTCAGAGTAGGGCTGGGCCATATGGCAAAAAAATTATCCTGATATATATTTTCCCATATTGTCCGATATCGGTATTTTTATCACGATTTTTTCTCCTGATACTGCCAGTTTGGGAGCCACTTGAGTAAAGCCTTTCTTTGAAAGCACAGACTACCAACATACCTCTCAGACTGGCTTTATTGGCCCGATGTCACTTTGGCCATAACCAAACTATTGCTACACAAGTGACATTGTGCAAACTTTTTTGTCAACAGTGACATCAGCATCAGGAGATGATTCCAAATCATGTCTGATTAAATATGGCCAAGGCTGATCGTCTTGATTGATCTCAATTTTATCACAATCACCGATAGCGATCGATTAATCACCCAGCCCTGCCTTAGAGTGTCAGTGTCGTCTTGTCGTGATAGACCTCTTGCAGCTTTTGTGTCTAAAAAGGCTGTCATGATGTGTCTGTACTATTACATATCCATGACATCCAGTATTCATATGCTGACACACTATGATGCTTGACTGAGACTGACACTGAGACCACCCCCTCCATGTAACACATAATATAATAAAGAGACTGGCTGATTCGTCTACAGTGTCCTTAACTTAGCATCTGCCTAACATGATGGTCTGACACCAAAAGGGAAAGCTTTTGACATGACTCTAACATTACGATTTACCCTCACTTCAGAAACCATAAACACACTTTGCAAGTGAGTTAACAAAAGAGGCAAACAGCGGATTTAGAATGCTCAAAATGTTGTATTGGGATGTTGCTAAAAGCTATTGCCCAGGACGAAAAAGCAAAAGCAAAAGAAACAAGACCTTTAACAGATCAATAAGACAATTTGGCAACAGATCACAGTGTAGCATTTAAATCCAAAGCTATTTAGATCCAAGTCATTCCTCCAAAAAAAAAAAGTCACCGGCTGTCCAAGAGCATGCCTCTGACATCTTGGAAGCTGTTTGTGATGAAAGTGTAGTTCTGCTACATTGGGCATTTTGTAAAAGAAGATGCCTTGTGCTTTGTGTCATATTTTCTTTAAAGGTATGCATTGCCTTGGTTGCCTCTGTTTTGATCTCAGCAGCTGTTACAATTGACATTGAGTCAGAGAGCGCTTTAGCTTTATGACGCTGGTGGTGCACTTTAGAGTTTTCACCACCATAGTCAGGTTATTGCTCCTTTGACTGCTACAGTGCACAGGCAACTAGCTTTCCTGCTTTTTACATTTTCATTTACACATCTGTGTGATTCACAGGCAGGAGGCTGCATCAACCATTCAGCAAACACACACACACACACATGCACACACAAAGACACACACACACACACCCACACACGCACACAAACACAAGAAAGCTTCATTAACTAAATTGTACAGAGTGTGTCATGGTCTTCAACTTCACGAACAAACAAACTCTGAGCAATTTCCTCGTCTCACTCTGAATCGGCACTTAACAAGGGATTCTTCCGGAAGGTGAGTGTGTCTCCTTTTGTCATTGACTGCCTTGAAGGGACTAATTGGCAGTTGAGAGAGCGGCAGGACTGGCTGCCCTTACAGCAGGCAGAATCAGAGAGGGAGAGTTCAACCAAGTGCCAACTACATCCCCACCCCACTCACACACACAGACTGTCTCTCTCTCACACACACACACACACACACACACACACACACACACACGCACGCAAGCGCACACACACATACACACACACACACAGACCTTGCCCTCCCATTAACTCTAGAGTGTGATAGGCCCCATAAAAACTGATGCAACTGTCCTACTTTCGCACTGAAACACTGAGACTGATCAGGCCCACTTCCTGTCAAGGAGACTTTCACATTGAAGTACAAAATGCTCAACCTCATTTCCTGACAACAACAAAAAAAAAAAAGAAATTCCCATCGCAACATAGACTGATCAACTGCACTTCCTGACAGAGATGCGGATGAATGAACCTTTATCTTCACTGAGGTGGAGTGGAAAGAAAAGTATAAATATAGAGGATAGGGTTTGCATCTGCGTGAGAATTGGGTGGACACAATCGACCTGAACTTGAGCTCTCCTAATTTCATACTAAGGGTACAGAAATAGTGTACTGCTAATCTGGGCTAACAGATCGTTTCAAGTGTACCACTTCGTACCTCGTTTACTCTTGAACATATTGTTGCCTTAGAGCAAAGATCCTTCGCTGTGATGTAGATTGCACCGATAAAGACGGGGGCATCATTGCCCTTCTTTTGTTTTTGGACATGCTTAATAACCCCAGGGAAGGGCTTTCCAAGACACTAACCAGATTTTCTGTACCAACTGCTGTACCAACCGAGACCTTGCCTCCAGGCACATTTATAGCTTGAAATTGCTTTTGTTTTTGTTTTTTTTTGTTTTGTTTGTTTGTTTTTGTTACTGTTTATGTGGGAGTGGTTAGGCAATGTCTTACTGGCTTAGACACACAGATACAAACACACACACAAACACACTACAGAGAGACAGACAGAGAGAGAAAGAAAGACAGAGAGAGAAAGAGAGACAGAGACAGAGACAGAAAGATCAAACAATAGCATGTCATTGACATTTCACAGTGATTTGTACATCAAATGTAATGTATGGATTGACATGATTAGTTCTCTGCGCACGCACACACACACACACACACACACACACACACACACACACTCTCTCTCTCTCTCTCTCCCACACACACACACACACACACACACACAAACTCTGCCTCCAGTCTCTAGAGCTTGTCTTTGTGAGAGATCAGGGTTTTCTTTCTTGCCCACTTCTTCGCTTAGAATGCACTGCTGCAGTCTAGCAACAAAGGGCGCCATTGCGCCCCATCCTCCAGCAGAGGAATGGCCCGCTGAAAGGAATTCTCCATTTGAATTTCATCGCGCCCCCCCCTCCAGAGACCGTAGCTCAGTGCACTGAGTACTGAACACGATTCAACATTAAAAGGTTATTCCTGCTGCTAAAATATCCAAAATGACTACCAATCTTCACAATTTATCCATATCGCCACAAAAATGCCTCCATTACACACATCACAAGTCTTGATGCTAAAAGGTTTTTCATTGTAGGGTTTCTTTTTTACCGGTCTGACCTGGGCATGTTGAGCTGCACCAAAATATCTTTGCTTTTCAATCAGAAGTAAAAAATAAAAAATAAGATGAAAGAGAAGTGTCTTTTCCAAGGCTCCCGCAGTGAAGATACTCTGCCCCTTTCAAAGCCACCATCTGTTTTCTTCAGCTCTGAGTGCCAGAATATCACCCCACTCTTTCTTGTCTCCGTGATGCTCTCATACACACACACACACGCACGCACGCACACACACACACACACACACACACACACATACACACACACGCACGCACGCATTCCACTTGTTTTTGTCTTGGTAATGCTCTCTCTCTCTCTCTGAAAGTGATCACTTTCAGTTCTGCTTGGCTGCTTCAGGGCAGTTATTCCTATCTTTTCACGGTTCATACTGTAAAAACTGTTATTCTTGTGGAGATCTAATGTAAAGTCTCGGTTCACAGGCTCTGGTCATGAAAGCAGATGAGCTAGAACAAGGGCTGGGTCTCTCCAAAAAACAGCAATATTACTAATAATAGTGTTATGTAAAACAAAGACTCATGGGACATTTGGCATTGGCACACACTGAATACTTTGTGTACGAACAAAACTGTTTTGAAGATTACTGCGATCATAACTCTGCTGTCTTTTTATAATCCTTTTGAATAGATCAACGTCTATGAATGAAATCACCATATTAAACCATTATGAAATGCCTTTCAACAAAAAATATGTGTGTATTTGTGTATACATATTGTGTGAAATTCAATATTTTGTATAAAATCCAACTCTGAATGGTGCAGAAGAATTAGATATTACACTGCAGTACATAAGGGTTTCTAAATGTTCCAAATATTAGGAGGCACACGTCAGACACCAGTGCCTAAAGGCAGATACACTCTATTCTCCTGTGGGAATAATTTTTTTCTTCTTCTTCTTCTTCTTCTGCTTCCTTCTTCCCCGTTGCTCTTAGCAGGCTTAAAGTGAACAGGCTGCATATCAGGAGGGGCCTGGGCCCACAGTGGTGGACTGATAGAGATTACTCTCCCCAGAGCAGTGTCACGCTGATAGGCAGTGCTACTAGTGCCATTTGCTGCTAGTGCTGCTGCCGAGGTCCTGTCCGCACACTGGGTGGCTTGTCAGGGACCCAGAGTCCAGTAGGGGGATGATGAATGGGCCAAGACACCCCTGCCTCCCTCTGCACCCCCCCACTCGCACTCGCAACACCTAAGCACAGGGGTGAGTGGTGGCAAAATGCCTCAGTACACACACAAACACTTACTCACAGACACACAGAAAAACAGACAGAGATAGACAGACGCACATACACATACACACACACACACACACACACACTCACACACACACACTAACACAGAAGTGCGGACAAACACACACATAAACATACACACACACACAAACACAAACACAAACACACAAACACACACACACACACACACACACACACACACACACACAAGCACAAACACGGGGTACAAATCCAGACCCAAGAAGGTCTGGCAAAGGACCAGAGCCCCTCTATCTACAACTCCCTTTGGTCAGGCAGATTGTGCTCAGTGGAGCTGAGACTCCTTACTGGAGCCAAGGACCAGATTTCTACTGGTCAGACAGACATTGAGGACTTAGGCCAACACAACACAAGACAGACAGCAAGCCCCAGCCTCTGCTTAGACAGCATCATGCAGCAGCAGCAAACTAGCAAACCTGCAGTGAGCAGATGATCTCTCCCATAGCGATCCATGCAGAATCCTTCCTGTTCTGTTCTCAGCTTTAGATAAGAGGATGTTCCAAATATCCCAAACAGGCACAAAGACAATAAACAATGCAACCAGCCCAGAGCACTGCAGTTAATCAAAGTAAAACACACCCAGCAGGGTAATGATGATCGATTAAGGCTATTTAATACTCAAAAACTGTGGACACTAACAGTTTCCACTTTGTCTCAGTGCACTAATTAAATGCTGATAAAGGCTTCATTCATCCAGTCTGTTTCAATCACGCCAGTAAGGCTCCAGTGAGCTGATTTTGCATTCTATACTCCGGACAGATCAATCAAGCCCTGCAGAGAGCAGCTTTTGTTCACACGATTACATCCTCCTCGTCCTTTTCCAGTGTGTCTGGAGAGGGCTGATATTGTCAGTGCAATATTATGGCACTTTCAACCAGCAATATTAAAAAGGTAAGGTGGGGTCTTCATCATCATCACCTTTTTTTCTCCTGTCACCTTTAAAGGGCTTGTGATATTACTGTGACTGAGACTAGCAAGGCACTTTTGTAGGAGAACAATTAGGGCATAAACAGAAGCCTAGTCTGCAGCAGAATGAACACAGATTCTTAGTTGTGGCCCACCACTGGAACACAGCCTACAATAGTGCAGATGCTGCCTTTTAATGACCAGGAGGAACACGCTGGCTGCTAGAGCTTTTCCTTTTTCTCCTTCCTCAGCATCTCTCAGCAGCACATGGACTCAGCATCCTCAGCTGAGTTTGCGTAGGGGTTCTGCTTCTGAGGCTGGGGAACGGTGGGAGAGAGGAAGAGAGAGAGAGAGAGAGAGAGAGAGAGAGAGGAGGATAAGGAGATAAAGATAGGAAAGAGGTGAGAAAGCAGGACGAAGAGAGAGAGGGAGAGGGAGAGAGGGCCAGAGGGATAGAGGGGGAGAGGGGGATGGAGAGAGGGATGGAGAGAGAGATAAAGAGAGAGATGGAGAGAACGGAGGTAAAAATAAGGAAAGGAGATGGAAGGAGATAAGGTAGACAAAAGGAAGATGGGGTGAAAGGAGAGAAAGAGGAAGAGAGGAAAAGAAAGACAAAATGAGGGAAAGAGAGTGGGGCAAAGAATGAGAGAGAGAGTAATAAAGAGAGCACGAGACAGAGAGAGCAAGAGAGAATGAGAGAGAGTGAGAAAGAGAGGAAGAGAGAGAGTGAGAGAGCGAGAGAGAGAGAGAGAGAGAGAGGTGGGGGGAGGGGGAGGGGGAGGGGGGACTGGGGTCCCCCAGAGGCCCTGTCTCTGTGTTTATTTACGGCTGGATCAATGGAGCTACTCCAGGATTAAGTTTCAATGCCCCAAGCCCAGGGTCACTAACACACTTTTCCTGCCTCATTTGTCTCGTCTCGGCCCCAGGCTTCCCCTCGTCCACCCGCGCAAACCCACCATGAGCTAAGTGGCTGCAGTCGTCATTACAATGCATCTATGTCATGGCAAACCAGGTTTTTTTTTACATGGCCACAAGTCCAATATATTCCATGTTGGACAGAAAAATCAAGTGGTAATTACACGTTTAATGGTTATTTTAAACATCTCAGATACATTTTGAATGTTAAGGCATTTTTAAGTTTGACACAAAAAAATAAGTGGTAATTATGCATGAAATGCTCATTTCAAACACCTCAGATACATTTCTAACAAAGAGTCACATTTTACATTTAAAAACATACTTCATCTTTTTTTTATGGCAAAAAATTCCACCTGATTTGATTCCTTCAAGTAGAATGGAGCTTCAGTCTGATAAATGTTTCCTTTTAAAGCCTCTCATCCATTATAAATACACAACTGACTTGAACCATGTTTTATTTATTTAAATTCACTCAATCAGAGGTTTCTTTCGCTAAGATACCATTGAAAAAGGATGCCTATTCCAATTTACTGTGATTTCCACAGAACTTTTTCCACAGAGCTTTGTACTGTAATACCCTACCTGTCTGACACCAGCGCAGACAAAGCGGGCACAATGAGCTAACAAATAAGCTCCCCACTGCCTGAACCAGATACCCCAGAGGATTACTTGGCTGTCTGAGCAACCTCGGGGCAGTGACAACAATGCATCACATCTACAGGAAGGGGTGTCGGTGTCACGGCCATGATCCCTCGTGTGTGTGTGTGCATGTGTGTGCGTGTGTGTATGTGTGTGCGTGTGTGTGTAGTGAGCATATGCGAATGTAAGCACTCATATCGTTATCCACTTGAACGCTATCACCAGCACCTGCTCAAGTGTGCTCTTCAGAAGATGTAAGATGCTGCTGCACACAATGAGTCATATCAGTGCTCTACACCTACAATGCCCCACGGCTCTTTACTCTCTCTCTCTCTCTCTCTCTCTCTCTCTCTCTCTCTCTCTCTCTCTCTCTCTCTCTGTGTCCTTTCTCTCTCTTTTTTTTCTTTCTATCTCTCTTTTTCTCTCCATGTCTCGCTCTCTGTTTTTCTTTCTCTGTCTCTCTTTTTCTCTCCCTCTCTCCTTCTCTCCCTCTCTCTCTTTCTCTCTCTCTCACACACACAGCTCACCTGTTCAGCTGCCTCCGGGTCCAGGTGAGAGTCCAGGAGTGGCACAGTGAACTGGATCTTGCGCGGGCTGCCGGTCTCCATGTTAACACCGAGAGAGAGATGGATGGATGGAGAGGATGGAAAAAAGACACAGGAGGAGGAGGGGGGGTGGTGGGGGGAGAAGAGCAGAGGACAAACTAGTGTGGATGAGGTGAAAGAGAGGGGAGGGAGAGGTTTTTTTTTCTTCTTCTTCTCCGTAGGTGCTGAAGAGAGGGGAGGGAGGGGGGTCCGTCACCGGTAAAAGCAGCTGCAGTAAGTGTGTTCTCTTCTCTTTTCCTCTTTTTTTTCTCTCTTTCCTTATCTTCCCTAATTCCAGGCTTTCTTTCCCAGTCCAGGCTTGTCCGTATCCCAGTGACTGCTTCAGTTGTTGCCCTTTTTGAAATTCTCCCGGCTCCTCTGTCCTCCTCTCTGTGTGTGTCTGACTCCTGTTCACCGCTCAGTGCAGTGGCAAGGACATCTAGCGCCTGATCCCCTCTCTCTCTTTTGCTCTCTCTCTCTCTCCCTCCCTCTCACTCTCTCTCTCTCTCTCTCCATCTCTCTCTATTTCTCTCTCTCCCTCTCTCTCTCTCCCCCTCCCGTGTCCTCTCTCACTCTCTCATTCTCCTTCACCCCCCTCCCTCCCCCTCGTTTTCTCTTTCCCTCATTCGCTGGTTCTGCCCCCCCTCTCGGACTAAGCTCCTCCCTCTCATTCTTTCTGTCTAACCTGATTGGTTGGTTGGCATCAGGAGTATCACTTAATGCAGATCTTGACACAGAATCACTTTTTAACTCTTTTTGGAAATGAACAGGTCTGATGTACCTCAGAAATTCTTTTTAACATCTGTTTTAACACTGTAAACACATGTGGATTTTTCATTTACAATTAGCATTTTTTCATAATCAAAGTGCAACACTCATATTTGTATTTTATATGACATTTATGTAAAGGTAGAGAAATTATATAAATGATATACATGTACCCAGTACTTGAACTAACAATAACCTTGGTGTAGCATTGTAAGAATGACGGACATGGGGAACATGGCATTGCTTGACTGCTCTGATTTGTTGATTGCCCAGCATCAGAGACAAAGGTATCGCAGAGAGAGAAAGAGAGAGAGAAAGAGAGTGACTCAACTGTGAGGATCACTGCACTGAGCTGTCACGAGTCCGAGTCTCAGAGTCTCCTGTAGTGTACTGGCCGTGACAAAGAGCATCGGTGAACAGAAAGAGGAGGGGATTTCCCCTAATAGGGACACCCACATCCATTTTCCTGCGGCAGCCTGATACAAATGTTGGTGCTCAGCTTTCAATCAATTACTTGTACCATCCGTGTCCTGGTAAGTGGAATTTAACACCGCAAAGCAAGCAAGCACTCAGAAAAAAACTTTAGTCGGGAGCACATGCTACTGTATGCTGCAGACAGCATGGCTTGGTTGCTTTGAACATGAAACAGGTGCTGGAAAGAATGTATAATACCAGAAGATGTGTGTGTGCACTATTGAATGTAAGCGCCACGATTTCTCACTGTGGAGACCAAATATGGCAAGACGGTGGTGTTGAGAGAGTGTAGGTTGTGTTTCGGCTCGGCTGGTCTATTTACAGGCGAATCTGCCATGCCAACTGAGTCAGAGAGAAGCACGAGTGGAGCAGAGCAGAGCAGAGCAGAGAAGAGCGGAGCTCAGGGAATGGAGGTGCGGAGGAGCCATTCAAAGCCTCTGATGGAGGCGGATCTGCAAATAGAGAAACTGCATCGTCCCTCTGCGTCCCCCTGTGTGTGTCCACGCATCCACACAGAGCCTGCGGATCCAGGATTGGATAAGAGGAAATGAACGAACCAAGTCTGGATCAAGTCTGGACCAAGTCTAACCCAAAGCCTGTGATGGGGGTGGCGTTTTAAACATAGAATGCTGAACAGCCGTCCCTCTGTGCCCCTGTCTATGCACTGATACAGTGCTGCAGATCCACAACGGCATAGGATTGATTACAGTATGGGCCAGCTCTTTAAAGAGAGAGAATGTCGGCACCCTGTCGATACACCCACACAGTTGTGTAGATACAGAATGGGTCAGAGAAATGGATGGACCCTAAACCCTAAACCTCACCCAAATCCACTGATGGAGATGGCTTTGTGAATAGAGAATGCCAAACACCATCCCTTGCTGGCTACACACCAACACAGAGCTGCAGAACCACAATGGGTGAGGATTATGGGCCAGCTCCTTAGGCAAAGAACATTGGCACCCTGGCCACACCAACACAGAGCTGGGAATCCAGTATGGATGGGTGAAAGGAATGAATGGACCAACCCCTGTAACTCCAACCCAAAGCCTCTAATGGGTGCATCTCTGTGAATAGGGAATGCCGGACCCAATTCCCTCAGCACCCTGGCTACACACCAACACAGAGCTGGGAATCCAGGATGGATGGGTGAAAAGAATGAATGGACCATGGACTATATCTCTAACCCAAAGCCTCTAATGGGTGCATCTCTATGCACAGGGAATGCGGAACCCAATTCCCACAGCACCCTGTCCACACACCCACACACACAGAGCTGCATCTCCACAGTGGGAAAGTGGGATGGAGCAGCCTGTGAGAATGTGGGATTCAGAGAGAGCCATGTGAGAGATGAGATAGGGATGCTGCTTGTAGGGCTCAGTGGAGCCTCAGCAGGGGTGCAGTTGGGGGGGTGAGGGGGTAAGAAGTCTAATGAGGTCTCTTCACTAGCTGTCAGAGGTTGGGATGGGGCAAAGCAGGGGGCCCGGGAGGCACATATGCTTGTTTGTGTATGTGTGTATATGTGTGTATGTGTGTGTGTGTGTGTGTGTGTGTGTGTGTGTGTGTGTGTGTGTGTGTGTGTGTGTGTGTTTCTTGCTTATTAAAACAGTATGCCAGGGCAAAGATTGTATCTATATGCTCAAGTTGTTTATAGTATTTAGCAGACACTTTTTCCCCAATGCACCATATCATAAATAAATAAATAAACATATGAATAAATAAATAAATACATTTTAAAATGAACAAAAATATTCACTACAATATACTACAATAACAAAAACAGTCTAATACAATGCAAAAAATACTGTCCCATAATCAATCAACTAAATATAAAATAAACTACTACCTTAATGTTATTATTAGTTCTTCTTATTATTATTATTATTATTATTGCTATTTTATTATTTGTAGACATTTTGCTATATATTTTGCTAAATATGCTATAAAAATAAATTGATTTGACTTGATTTGACAAAACAGAAATGGCCAGTGTAGTGAACAGGTGTAGAATCTTCAATGTAAACCTTTTGTTGCTGCCCCAGATTTGAAAGGATACAGTTATCACCATGACAACATCATGGAATGTTCACCTGCATTCTGGAACACCAAACTAGAATGTTCAGTAAAGTAAAAAGAAACTGCTCAGTCTAATGAGAGACACCAGAGAGAGAGGTTGCAAAATGAGAAAGCTCTACAGGATTTTCACCTGCTGCCTTGCAGTGCCCAGTCAGGACCGTGTGCCCAGCAAGAAACAGCTGAAAAAGAAGGCTAAGCACCTGGGGAAAGAGAAGGAGGAGGAAAAAGGTGTGGAGACCCTTCCACTGGCCACTCCTGAGGCACTGAGAGCAGAGGAGATCTGCATTGAAGGTGGACAACTGATAACCAAAGTGAAGGAGCAGCTGGAGGAGGAGGAGAGAAGGCCGCTCACTAGTAAGTATCATATCTATCATAGCTAACCTCCACTTAGCAACATTGTTCTGTACCCTGTCTGCACTAACTTTGTTTCACTCTGGCTTACTCTATTCTCTCTGCATATCTGTAGCTTTATTTGTGTCCTCTCTTGTAATTCGTTTTGGATAAAAGTGTCTGCTAAGGGTAATGTAATATCACCGGCACTCTGCCCTCAGTGAACTTCCTACTCCTTCTCCTTCCTTCTCCATTCCTTCTTTTTGGCATAGTAGCTATGGTCCTTTTTTACTCATATCCTAATACAAATAATATACAAAATATACAAATATACAAATAATTTTGACTTTGACTTTGACTTTATCCTAACTGACTGCTTTTTGATCACTTTCAAAACAGCTCAAGATCTGACACATCTCAATGCACTTGAGGAGCGAAACCAACTGGATGAGAAGAGGATTAGGATCCTGAAGGACTTCTATAAGCGGAGGGAGGCCTTGAGAGGCAAGAAAGATGGCGAGACCGTCTCTACCCTCATTGAAGAAGACTCACAGGCTGCAGCAGCTAACGAGACAGAATTGGCCTGAGACAGCGAGGGGACAGTCAGTGCACCTCCAACAAACATTAGGGGATCAAGAGGATCGATACATAATTACAAAAAACAACACATTAATGCATACATCAATACATAATTATACACACATTAGATAATATAGGACTATTTTTATATTTAATATTAAACTTTTCATTGTTTGGTTTATATGGCATCTTGTTGTTTCTTGTAAAGGTTGGAGATACAAAAAAGAGAATACTGCATTTGGTTTTGGGTACTGCACCAAGCAATTATATTTTTATTAACACTGGCACTGGTCTACAATTATGTTTTACAGACACTTGTACCGGCCTCCCCATGACATGGTAGCCTTTTCATGAATATTTTATACAAAATTTGATTACATCAATGAAACACACACACACACGCACACACACGCACAGACACACACACACACACACACACACACACACACACACACACGCGCACGCACAGACACACACACACACACACACACACACACACACACACACACACACACATACACACACGCACAGACACACACACACACACACACACACACACACACACAGACAGACAAACACACGGACACACAGACAAACACACAGAGAGACAGACACAGAGAGAGAGAGAGAGAGAGAGAGAGAGAGAGAGAGAGAGAGAGAGAGAGAGAGAGAGAGAGAGAGAGAGAGAGAGAGAGAGAGAGAGAGAGAGAGAGAGAGAGAGAGAGACTACCTGGAGCTAAAAGAACCTCCCACTAGCCTCCTTATTGCAGGCCCATTATAATTCTTCAGGAGAGCTACAGCATGGTAAGCTTCCCCTCTGGCAGGTTACCCTGAAAATCAGGGCATATCCCACAGCATAGTACAACTCACTTTATACCCAAGAAGAAATATGTCAACTCAGGGTATATGGCAGGACATTGAACATCACAAAAATTATGGTTGTTTTTAAATTGTAATTGTATCATTTAATTGTTGTTTGTTTTGCTTTATGCTCAAGAAGAATTATGTCAACTCAGGGTACTGTATATGACAGGACATTGAACATCACAAAATTATTGTTGTTTTAAAATTGTAATTGTATCATTTATTGGTGTTTATTTGTTTGTTTTTACAAACAATATATACAATTTCTGTCATGTAAAATTGATGTGACTCCATGTCCATAGCCCAACCTCCCTGAGTCACTCTCCGTGGTTCTGAAGTCCAGTATTATTGCAACTTCACTGATCTGACCCCCCTGCAAGGCACCATCTGAGCATGCTCCCTAAATCTACATTATTTCTGAGATCTGATCTGCTGCATTGCAAGTAAAAATCGAAAGGGAAGCAGTTGAGAATGCATCCGATTGAAGTGCTCTGGAACCAGCAGTGCCATACGGGGTGAAAATGAGAGCATCGCTGCCTGTTAGTGTAGCGCATCATGAGAGTGGCCCAATCTTTAATTACTTTTTTTCAAATACCACAGTCATGACTTGTCAGACAGATGCTTTTACTTCTGTCACATTTCACCCCCGAAACCCCATCCAAATTATGTGTGTGTGTATCTCTCTGTGTGTAATTGTATCTGTGTGTGTGTGTGTGTATGTGTATGTGTGTGTGTGTGTGTGCGTCTGTGTGTGTATGTGTATATGTGTGTGTATATGTGTATATATGTGTGTGTGTGTGTGTGTGTGTGTGTGTGTGTGTGTGTGTGTGTGTGTGTGTGTGTGTGTGTGTGAGAGAGAGAGAGAGAGAAGGGGGTTCAATTTGCTTGGCTCTCAAATTAGCGTGCAAGACTGTCATATCCTCCCCACACTCCTCTGCATTCAGAAGCTGCTGTAGCCCCAGCGTAACTCAGACTTATGTGTGGGATCATGACAGGGGCACAGGAAATGACATGGAAAAGGTCAATGGGGGGAAATGTATGAGGAAAGACAAGGTTATAAAAGGTCACTGATGTGTTTATAACACAACATAACATTAATTGTGTGTTGCACGCTAACATAAACAGATTTTCTATACAATTTAACCCATCGACTGTATATAAGATGGACAAAGCGGGCCCATTCAGTTCCGTTCTATAAAATTGAAGCATTCGCAACCGTCAATTTCGCAACCAGGGCCACTTACTTCCTGCTTGGCAACGCTTGAGCATGCGCAGTAAGGAGGACAGTCGCCCAATCAGAAACGTCCACTCGATGTCATGTCCCGCCTACAACTCTACGCCTCCCTCAGGTTGACGGTAGCGGGGGAAAACTACGGATTGATTATTTCCTCAGGTATGTGTCACTGTTAAAATTCTTGCCTACCAAAGAAATACGAACACAATTTCTGAATGAAGACAATGATCGTTAAGTCTGGTAAATATTAATGTCAACTTAATAAAAATACACTAGATCTTAGCGAAAACGAGAACAACTCCTAGGGTAGGCTACATAGCCCAACGTTAGCATCAGACAGTTGATGTGTTAGCCTAGCCTAGTGTATAACAGGTAATCCAAATGACTGTACACAGTTAGGTAACCTAATAACAGACGTGTTGGATAAATTTACAACCCTGTCGGGAAAAGGCGAAATAATGCAGTATTTCCATATTGCTGTTCTTTATGTCGCTTTTGGAGAAAAGCGTCTACTAAGTACTACAACAGTAACAGTTTTGTGTACGAGAGTGGAACAGTTCAGGGCAGTTTACCAATGCTTCCGTTTAACACACTATCTTCTGTCACGGGGGGATTAAATGTGATCTTCACTTAACAAGTATGGATTCGTGTTTTTTGTCATGTCAAAGTTATGTTTGTTTGTTTTTTTTTTTTTTTTACCGTATGTGTCGTACCATATTGTTGCCTTTACAAAATGTAAGGAATGTTTACATACAGACTGCTATGCATACGATAGATCAAATTAATAGTGTTGATTCTAGGAAATGTTTATAGATCTTGGAATGAAGTTTTGGCAAATGGCAACTATAAAAAGTTGCCAACAAGACTTAAACGTTTATTTTCGACAGATGCCGCCTGAACGAACCTTGCGGGGGAATAGCTATATGAAGTTGTGGTTGAAGACATCATCTCGCTGTCCTCTGGCCTCCAGTCAAAGTAACCAAAACTGAAGAATGCGGTTAAGGCAGACACAACGTAACTCCAGAAATGTCATCGTCACGATGTCAGACTTTGCGTTTTCAGTGTACTTGTAGCAGAATTCAAAGCGAAACATTGCCCTTGAAATTCAGATTAAAGTGATATCTCTCCCAACTCGCTGGTATGTTCAAAATGTTTCCCGTTTTGAAGTTGACATGAAACGTGAAAAAAGTAACGATGGATTTATCCTTCTAAAGCAAAGTGTTCATCTGAAGCAAGTATTTAAAATCAATTTAACCATTAATTAAAACCAAGGGTGTGACACTATAATGTTAACCCATAATGTTAAACAAATATAATCTTAAAATAAAAAATGGTTATCATAATCATGTTCACATGACCACATTCTAATTACTCAGGTGTGTAGTATCAGTTATTTATTTACCTTCCTGATTAAGATGTGTTATGCTTGTACTAGAATAACACTTCAGTTATACATATAATACAGTATGCATATACTTTTTAAACTAGGAAAAGAAAATGAGCTTTGCCATCTTTTATTCTTTTCAGTTTATTAAGTTTCTGTTTCATAACAACATAATTGGCAGCTGTGTAACAGTTATGTGAAGACAAGTTACTGTGTGTGAAGACAATGGTCATGGTTTAGGAGGGAGTAGACCCTCACAGCTCTGAAGTTGGTGGTGGCACATGATGCAGGCTGGAGGGTAGCACCTCAGCTGTTACGCTGGTGGCGAAAGTAACGTAACAGCAGCAACCTGGAGTGTAGATCTTCAGCTGTGAAATTGTAAGTAATGGTACATGAAAGGGAATTGAGAACAGGACCCCATTTCCAGCACAACCACCTAAATACAAAACCAGTAATTTATACATTTAATACAATATTTAAAATATTTAATCTTAGAAGTGCTCTCTTAAAGCACCTGTTGTCTGTTACATGGGGCCCCATCATCTAATAATATTCCAGGTCAACCATGCTTGATTCAGTGGTACTGAATATCCTTCCCCCACAGTCCTTACAAATGTAGACATGCCAACACATACACGGTTAAAACTACAGCAGCCCTTTGAAAGGCCCACTTGCTAATGGTACTGTGCTGAAAACATGGGAATACCAGCTTTACAATGGAGCAGCTCTCAGGTATTTTCAACTGATATTCTTATTGGTCATGCGAATTAGGAAGGGTATCAAATTATTTCAAAAGCTTTATTTAAAATCACATTTATATTAGTAGAAGCATCATGACTAAGGTACAGTACCTGCTGGTGTGGCTCGGTGCTCCATGGTAAAATGACGCTTAAATCTACAACAGAGTGAAAAACAATGTCAGACATACTGTTGTATACTGTTAATGTTTAGGCATACCTGCAAAGATTTCGCTATTATAGGTAAGCGCACCCTATATATACACATTTATATGCTTGCCTTGTATATTGTAAGCTATTGTGAATAATCAGTGTTGTGCCAAGAACGAACATTTGAATCTCAATCTAATGTAAGCGACAGTTAAATGTTAATTACCACTCAAACATTATTTACCTATTACCTATTCATATACCGAAATTGTGGAAGAAGAACGAGACGAGAATATGCCCACCTGTAGTCGTAGTTAAAAGCAAACGGTGAGTTAGTAATCTATTCATCTGTGCTTGAGTTTCGCCTCTATCTGAACTCAAATCGACGTGCTCGCAAAAGAAAAACTGTTAGTAACTGAGTGTTTGCTGAAAAACTGCAAGCTCCACAAATCCTTAATGGTAAACGAACAACACACCAAGCGTCCTCACGAGTCTGTCTCATTTATGACCAACAGCTACAGTAAAAACAACCCGAGCCGACATCCCTAAAGCCTTGCATCACCGTACGTTTTTCTCAATCGCTTTACCCAGCACCAGCTTAAACTGTACTGTCCTTTTCTGTCTCTTCATGTGGCTGGCACTAAAAATCATGTCGTGTTTATAGTCAACTCATCTGGATCTTGGTAAAATGTAAAGATAACGTGGCACCGACGGCTAGACACTGATTAGTTAGATATCGCTTGCTAACTATGCCCCACGATAACGTTAAGTTTTCAACGATCAAACTTCTGTGTTTTCGAGTCTTCTTCAAATAAAATGTCTCACTGGCTGTATTATTAGTGTCTCCACGGTTTAATATCTAACATATTATGACAATCTTTGCGCGGTGATATCGAAAAGGCTTAAGTAGATATTGAGGTGAACTAAGATAACGGTTAGCTAACGTTAGCTATCTTACATAAACGGTTTACTTACCGGCAAAACTGCAAAGGATCTTCCAACTGAAGGTCTTCTGGTAGTACAACCAACTGCACAACTTGTTCGTATGGGTATGTTCATAACAGTATATTATAAAACAACTAAGAAAATAAGTTTAACAAGTTGCCTGACGAACTCCACTGCAGCTGTCAAGGTCAGGCTAATGATGACAGCTAACGTGATAGGTAGTCACCATCGACTGTATGTAGTCACCGCTGCCGGCGCAGCCTCTTTCTAGCAGCTGTCAATCATAGGTGTCAATCAAACCCACTCACGTTGGCCATTGGACGCTGAAAACATTGGAATAACATTCTAAAACTGAGGTTCTGGGGGAAAAAAATTCTTGTGTTATGTGAAGGACTCAAAAATCTATTTATTGAACATTATGGGTTAGACTCAAGGACAGTTTTATAATTTTAAAAGTGACACAGAAAATTTGCAATTTTCCCATAGAGATACATGGGAGTGGGCGGGATTAAGAGTTGTACTGCAACCCACCACCAGGGGGCGAGTAAACTTCCGGTTGCTTCATTGTTGACAATAGAATATTGCCACCTGATTTAACCTATCAATATGCCTGGGTTGCTAAGAAAAAGTTGATGGTGCAATATCTTATTGGCTGTATGAATTTAGATGAGGCTGTCACATATGATTAGTATATCTTAATAACATCATTAGGTGGTGCAATAGCATACTTTAAAGAAGGGGGGAAATTGTGTTTTTTATGCAGGGGTTATTTACATTTAAATTAACCCAGTTTGTGTTGAAGTAAACAGTATTTGGAATAACTATGGGCTGCACACCACAGGGCCAGGATTTGGTGTACTGGCTGGTGGCTGGTGCATAAGGTGTTATTCTCTCTCTCTCTCTCTCTCTCTCTCTCTCTCTCTCTCTCTCTCTCTCTCTCTCTGCCCACAGATTATATAAATATCTTGTGAAAACACAGTGGCTTTCTATTTCCACCTGCCAAAGCAATTTAGTGCTGCCACTCTCGCCCAAGACAAGGTGGGGGGGGGGGGGCGATAGCAATCTGGGCAGGATGACCAGAGGTGGGAAAAGTCATCTGCAGGAAGAGAAAAAAGAAAAGATGGAGAGAGAGAGGGGAAAGAGAGATGAGCTGGTGGGAATAGGTGGAAAATACAGCCATCATCCTTCCACATACACACTCACACACACAAGCACACACGCACGCACGCACTAACACACAGATGTGCACGCACGCGCACACACACGCACACGCACACACACACACACACACACACACACACTCACTAACATACTAAAGCACCCTGCAGGAGAGTGAAGAGTAATGCACACTGTGGCTCATATACAGTAAAACAGCACTTGTGTCTGTGGAAAAATATAATCCTTTTTTTATGTTACTATAAAAAATGCATGCAGAGACAATCACACAAAACATACACACACACACACACACACTCACTAAGTTACAAAAGCACCTGAAAACAGCACTTGTGTCTGTGATAAAAAATAATCCTTTTTGTGTGTTACTATAAAAAAATGCATGCAGACTATCACACAAACTCACACAAACACACACAAACACACACACACACCCACACACACACGCACACACACGCACAAATACCCACATCCACACACAAACACACGCACACACCCACACACGCACACACACGCACACACACACGCACACACACACACACACACACACACACACACACACACACACAAAGTCACCCTGGAGGCGAGAGGGCAGTAATGCACCCAGTGGGTCATATACAGTAAAAGAGTGAAACACACACGGTCAGGGGGTCCAGAGAGGCTGTACACACAGACACATCCAGCAACACATAATGATAGTCCAGCACACACACACATTCCCTCAGGACTACATCCAGACAGGCACATATGAGCGCGTACACATACACACACACACCCAGTACACACACACGCATATACACACGCACACGCACACACATCCACACACCCCCCCCCCCACACACACACACACACATACACACGCACACACACACACACACGAATGCACACATACACACACACACGCACGCACGCATGCACACATGCACACACACACAAACATAAACACACACACACACGCACACATAACCACACACACACACACACACACACACACACAAAGACTCCCCAGACTCATGAATATGAGATGAGTGGAGGTCGTCTTTGTCTCCAGCTGTGCTGATTACAGGCCACAGCTGCATGGGGAGCAGACAGAAAATGGGGCTTTTCTCCTGCCTGGCAACAATAGGGGGGGGGGGCTACGGTGTCAACACTCATCCATACACTCACACACACACTACATCCAAATCCCTCTAAACTGCCACCATACATAACATAACATACATACTGACAATGAATAGCTGCAAAGGTGTTATTATTACATGTAAATATGGAGTACAAACATACAGTCACGATCCGTCTTAGTCTGCGTAATGGATTTTCTTCCTGTTGCTGAGGCTCTGAGGTGATGCTGTAAGATTAATACCAGTGATGCTGGAGGTCAAGGTGAAGATGAAGCATTAACTGATGAGACCGAGCCTGAGCCTACTACCTTTTCCTTGGCTTGTGTGTTTGCTGTTCATGCGTGTGTGTCAGGGGGATAAATAAAAAGGTCTCGTACACACACACACACACAGTTATGCATGCTTCAACACACAGACACACATGTATGCAGGCAGGCAGGCACGCACACATACACACTCACACACACACACACGTATACACGCACACAAATAAACAAACACACACATACACACGCACCCCCCCACACACACACACACATGCACCCCCCCCACACACACACACACAGCAGAATAAATGGCAATGTTACATTTCACCATCGTCCTTCTATTATCTGCATACCCGTACTTAAAGTGGAAACATGCCATTTGCAGCAATAAGGAATACACAGATGAATGCACTGTTTTAGGCATTGGCTGTGTGCTTTCTCCATCTCTTCCTGTTTGAGAAGCAGAAACTGGAGGTCAGTTCAATAGAAGGAGGCGTGTAAAACAGCTAATACACACGTCTTGGTAATTGGCTGCAGAAACAAAGCAGAATAATTGCATGCTGCCATCTTTTAATTAGTGAGGAAGTTACTATTGACAAGCTCCACGACTGCTTTTGCAGCCCATTTTCACACACATTGTGCACACACAGGCGCACGCACGCACACACACACACACACACACACACACACACACACACACACACTAAATATACATGTAATTACACACACATATATGTGTGCTAATATTAATATAATACACAACCAGAGCACACACACCTGTCACACTAAACTACCAATGTAATATTTTGTCATGAATGTGAACAAACAGCCCCAAAATATTTGACTGGGAGACATTTTGGTATCAGTACCGTAAATGACTCTGGCCTAATCTGGAAAGGCACCAGGGTCACATTAGCTACAGACTAAATGAGAGAGAGAGAGAGAGAGAGAGAGAGAGAGAGAGAGAGAGAAGCAGGGAAAGAGGACAGTGAGTCAGGGAGTTGGATGTTGGATGTGCTCAACTCCAAACAATTAGGTCTTTGCACAAAAAGAAAAGTAACTGGATCAAAGAAAAATAAGTACACTCTCAAGTGCTATTTCTTGCAATTTATTAAACTGGTAGCACCTCCAAGACAGACATGTTTTAAAAGGCGACTGTTATCTTTAGCATCTGGTTTTGTTGAAGTTTGTGTGGTATTACCTACGTGCCTAATTGGCTGTTTGATGATGTCATGTCACCTGTTTTTAGTCACACCTGTTGCTGTCCTCTCCAAGACACCGAGGAGGGCTTTTAGCTGAAACGGGTCTGTCTTGGACATGCTGTCAGTTTAATAAATCTTCAGCAATAGTACTTGAGAGTGTTTTTTTTCTCTTGAGACAGAACAGCGAGACAGTTAGTGATGGCCATGCTTATTTACACCGACCTTGTCAAACTGTCCCCTGCCAAACTGATTGGATTGGTTGTGGAAAAATGCATCCAAGGAGTGACAAAGTGTGACCTGTCAGCTTTCTCTCTCTCCGGTCATGACAGTTTTTTAGCTAAGCTGACCAAGCTTCATTGGTTGGGGAAATAAAAGCAAGACAGAGAGAAGGAAAAGAAAAGAGAGAAAAAGAAGGGGGAGGTAGACTGAAAATAGATAAAGAGGGAAACAGAGAAAAAGACAGACACACACAAACACACACACACACACACACACACACACACACATAGACACACACAGAGTGAAAGAGAGACAGAAAGAGAAAGAGAGAGAGAGAGAGAGAGAGAGAGTAAGAGAGAGACAGAAAGAGAGAGAGAGAGAGAAAGAGAGAGGAGAGGTGACAGTGCCCAATCGTTTCATTAGATGTTCTTGTCATAAAATTCCTTCCTGTGTCTGTGCGTGCTCTTCCTGACAGTCCCCCCCCCCACCCCGACCCCCCCACCTCCCTATGCAGGAACGTGTCAAGAGCCCCATCACCATAACAACCCTGCATGTACAAGGGGTGGGATTGTTCGTAATGGCCGCCATAAATGAGCACATCTGTCGCTACCGCACAGGCCACTGGAGTCAACGTTTACGCTATATGAGTGCCTGTTTTATGTTTGGGGCGCCACTGGACCTGAGCACTGCAGAGTGTTCCTGTTAGGGTTCTGAAGGGCGGAGTGGAGACAGACATTGCATTGGCTGCCAAGCTTCTGGTAAATTTAATTTCTATCTAATGTCAGTGAAGAGGTCTTCAAGAAAAGAAATGGATGTAGAGTACCTTCCTTAGAATAGCATGTTTATTTGCACACATACAACATAATAGTATAAGCTGATCCTATGACATGGGGGAAAAGCTTTATAACAAATTGTACTTGTGATGTTAGCATTACATTAGCATCTCACTTTAATAAATGACACAGCAGGTGCACTATGTTACATGGAGTGAGGAATATACATGTATTCACTGAAGCACACACATATTCTCTCTCTCTCTCTCTCTCTCTCTCTCTCTCTCTCTCTCTCTCTCTCTCTCTCTCTCTCTCTCTCTCTCTCTCTCTCTCACACACACACACACACACACACACACACACACACACACACACACACACACACACACACACACACACACACAAACACGTTAAACTACTTTAAATACTTCATTTAGATGGCTGTATGTCAGCTTAAAAGCTATGTGGGCGGTTTGTAACTGGTTAGAACCCGGGTGGCATGATGCAGGTTAAGGCGTTCTGTGCCAAGCCCAATAGGCTGGGAGTAAGTGGAGTGAGTGACTGAGTGTGAGAGTAAGAGAGAGAGAGAGGCTTCAAAAAGCCCTCTTTAAAAATATAATGTGAACGACGTGCTTTATTTATTCATGTTTGACTGCCAGTCTAGCACTTCAGCTGACCTTAATTGCCTTCTCTCTCTCTCACACACTCTTGCTCTTTTTCTCTCTCTCTCACTCTCTCCTCCTCTGTCTCTGTTTTACTGGTGGTGTGTCGGTCATGTCAGTCGCTTGCTCTACTTTCGTCCGAATCTCTGTGGCACAGCCATGCTCCAGATCTGGCCAGGCGCGGTCTCCCAGTCGCGAGACTGTATCCTCTCGGCGTCCTCCTCTCCTCGGGCCCCACGCCCAAACCTGCAGGAACAGCAGAATAACCCCTCTAAATCCTATAAAACCAGAACTCTCTCTCACACAATATAATATAAGTATAATATTTCCTGACATCTGATCGGCCATTATGATATCAAAAAGCAGTATATATAAGTCTGCAAGTCCATAAGGATGCAAATGTAGGTATCTATTATGTTGCTCAATTGTGTTAGTTCAAACAGAACTTTGCCAAATCTGTGTACTAATACAGGAAGATGTTTTTAAATAAATATTGCTAGCTCTGTACAGACCTAAAGATATTTTCAGAACCTTAAGATATTTTCTTGCTTTTTCCATATAATCCATTAATAAGCTGAAACCTGCGACATATCAGCTTGTCATCATGACAAAGCTGCCTAATAATTAATAGTATAATTATTTTTTAAAAATAAATATAAAAAAATTAAAGTAAGAATACATTTTTAGGGCTGTGCTGCGGTACATTTAAAAGGATGCAGTGAGTGTGTGGAGGAGAGAGATGCACAGTAGACGGACGTACCTCTGTGGCTGGTGGAGGACGGAGGGGTTGCGCTGGTACCTCTGGGAGCCCTGGGAGAGGGAGCGGATGATGGTGTACAGGAGACGCTCCTCAATGGCGCGGCCCAGCGGATCCTCAATCTCCTACACAAGCACACACAACCAGACACATATTAGTTAGGCTTATTTAGGAACATGTACACAACATGCACTCTATAGGAAAATATTTACTTAATTTAACACATGTGCCACTGACTTGCCAGTAAAGAAAAAAAGAAAATTATTAAGTCAAGACTATTTCTATAGCACTTTTTTTTAAAAATATCTGTAGCCATTGTTGGTAACTTCGAAGTAAAAACTCTGTTATGCTGGTAACTATGGTTGCATTCTGTAGAAGAAATTAGCTTTTGTCAACATTAAGATCGTTTTAGTTCAATGCTGAGATTAGGTGCAGTTCTTCATGAAAAATCTATACTAACCTAGTACTATGCAATTATGTATGTAATAGACAGCTGTCACTATTTCAGTAACACTTCATTTTACGGGTCTTCATTTTACGAGTGTATCTACTTGAAACAACATGTAACATTATGTCCTTGCATTGTACATACCTAACACTAACCCTTATCTGAATCCTAACTCTAACCCTAAGGTACAGTGCAAGTACAAAGTACAAAAATATTGTTACAAACTTTGTTACACTGTACCAGGGACAATAAAATAAAAATGTAACCACTACTTCCACTACCTTGGATTTGTATAAGTGGGAAACTGCATGTCCACGGTAGTGGGCAGACTTACCAGGCCGCCCAGCCTCTCCACCAGGTTCTCCTCCGAGTCAGGGGGCTGACGCTGGGCAGCCTCCAAGGCCCCTTCCTCCTGGATGGCATGTCCCACTGCCGCCAAAGCCAGGATGAGCCCCAGCACAGTCACCCATGACCCGCTCTCCATTGCTCCTTCCTGGACGTCTCAGACCACTGCCACCACTAACGAACCGGTCACTGGAGACGCTGCTGGCTCGGAGGGAAGCTCGGTAGGCTGGCCCTGGTTGGTATTCTCGTCTGGTGGATGTGATGGTGCAGCAGAGCAGACTTGGCTGTTTCCAAACCGTTCAGGCTAACCTCAGTGGCAGAGGGTAGCATGGAGGAGCTTATATACCCCTGCAATGGTCGTTGAGCTTGGGCCTTAGGGACAGGGGGACTGGACGGATAACCGGGGCTATGGAGGTCCCTGGGGAATGGAAAGTTGGGGGAAGGATGGACAGTGAGACAGGATGAGGGAGAGACCACATAGAGGATCTTCCACCAATGGCCCTGGCCCATTTAGAGGGGTGGGGGAATTGGGAGTGGTGATGAAGACTTGTCCACTAAGTGCCCCACAGGGCCGGGGGTGACGCATGCATTCATCTGTGTTATTAAGGTGGTAAATCCTGTGGATTTGCACCCACATGCTTATTTCTGCCCTCCATCCTAAGAATAGGGACACAGAATCAATCTACCAGTCCCCTGTGGACAAATTAGGGTCCTTACAAAGCAATCACACTCAAGCATGTTTGTTTAAAAGCAAACAAACACCACAAACAGACAATCAGCATTTCTGACTTTAATTATTTAAACTCCCACATGAAATGACTGACAATGTAGTTTTTTGTTTATTTTACTATGTGTTAACATTAGCTTTGGGCATTTTCACTCTCTGCAACCACTGCTGTGCTGACATTTTATTACGAGCATGTGGCAAAATGCTTTCAAATCACAACAAGACAATACTACCAGACAGACATACATACCCATCAAGTCAAACGACTCACAATGACATACGGTGTGTTTCATTTGTCATCATATGTCACACAGTCAACAGTCTTGACAGTCAATAACAGCCTTTTCCTTGAAAAGTTTACATTATTATACAGGGTGGGCCAAACCTGTGGGACACATTTTAAATGCTTATATCTTGGATTGTAGAAATAATTCAGAGCACCAAATATATTTGTTGTAAAGTTGGCATTTAGGAGTTTTTGATACATACGTTAATTTCTCTGGACACCACTCTGGAAGCGAATTAAAAACATTCTTTATGTAAGGGTAGGTTTGGAAAACAAATCTACAAATCTACATTATACAGCCAAGAACCGTTCAAACTATAGACCTCAATTAAAAATTGCGAAGAGTTTATTACACTTTGTCCAGCATTTTTGGCCCAATCTGTATTATGATGCAAGTGCAAGTATTTCGTAGCCTGGTACACCAGCCCCTTGTACTTCACTTTGTTTTGTACAGAAGTACGAGGGGCTGGTTCACCAGGCTAGGAAATACTAGCACTTGCATCATAAGTATTTCCCCCCCTAGACCAGAAAATAACAAGCTACCAAAGTGTACAACATGAATCAGCACACACACACACACACACACACACACACACACACACACACACACACACACACACACAAGCACAAAGACACAGCCATTGCTGGTGCGGTGCAGCACCATGTGTAACATTTGATTTTTCCATCAGGCAAATCGCAACCCTGTTGGGTCCAATGAATGCGGGTGTCAGTGCCCCAAATGGAGAGATACTGCGCTGCTTCCTCTACCCCGGCTCCCTGGGGCTGCTTGCCAGTGACAAAGGCTCAAGGCAAATGTACTCTGACTACCCACTGAGTCAGCGGGCCCCAGAGACCCAGCCTCTGCTCCACAGCTTCCACTTTTAAAGCACCTAATGCCTGTCAATCCTCCAGCCGCAGTCCCACTTCACACCTTCCTCCTCCTCCTCCTCCTCCTCCTCCTCCTCCTTTCTTCCTTTCTTCCTTTCCTCCAGCCTTAGCCCTCACCTCCCTTCCCCATTAATCACAATAACAACCAACCAGGATTACATATCTCACAGCAGGTGTGTGTGTGTGTGTGTGTGTGTGTGTGTGTGTGTGTGTGTGTGTGTGTGTGCGTGTCTGTGTGTGTCTGTGTGTGTGTCTGTGTTTGGGGTCGGGGGGCGCAGGATGGTTTGTTGGTGGTGGTGGTGGGATTCTGTGCAGAGGTTTCAGTTGTATGTTTCTCAAAAGGCACAAACGAATGGAGGAGAGGTGGTGCGCGTGAGGGTACGTGTGCGTGTGA
>CM059267.1:12524292-12529292 GCA_030347295.1 Setipinna tenuifilis | reverse complement strand
CAAAAGACTGAAATGGTAGGGAAGAAGATAAAAGATAAAACCAACACAGACAGTAAAAAATGAAGGAAGAGCAGCAGCTCGCTTAGGGACGGCCGTATGGGTCCACAGATGGCTACTCTCCCAGCCCTGTGAGTGACCGCACTCACCTTTCCGTGCTGCTGTCTGCTATGCAAATTCGCTCTGCTTTTTTTTCCCACTGTGTGCTTCAAAAAGGGCTGCAAATCAACATCTCAGCCCCCTATTACTGCTGATGCCTATGCAGGCTAGGCTGCTGCTCCAGTCTCCTGAGGAAAGGAAGCTCATATTCTGCTGACGCTGCAGTTTTTTTTTTTCTTTTTCTTTTTTTTTTCTCTCTTCTCCACTGCTTACCTTCCACATTATGCAGACCAGCAGGGCCAGGACCAGGATGCCGGCCAGGATGGCGATGAGGATGATCCACCAGGCGACCTTGTACTGGTCCGAGATGCTGTGCTCTGGGTAGATGGTCACTGGGATCTGCAGAGCAAAAAAATAATAAAAATTAAAAATGGCACCGTGCAGTTGGGGTCACTTGGAGTTCAGTCTCTCCACAACGTGCACAAAGTACAAAGCTCTCAGGTGATTTTTTTCATTGTAAATGTGCTTGTCCAGTACATTTACACGAGGACTATTACATTATTCCTCATATTATCATTCACTGACAATTATCTACTGGTTTGTCTGTCCTTATAACTGGCAGCTCTTAGCAAAATGTAATATGATACAAAAAATAATATTGTATTATTCATTTTTTTTAAAATATATAAATGAAGATGAGAAAAGAAATCTCATACTTTTTATTATCAGTGCAGATGATAGTGTCTGTGTGTGTGCATGTATATAGTAGTAGTGTGTGTGTGCGTGTGTGTGTGTGTGTGTGTGTGTGTGTGTGTGTGTGTGTGTGTGTGTGTGTGTGTGTGTGTGTGTTGTCCTCTACCTGTGCTGCTGTGTCTTTTAGCACCAGGTGTTTGATGGTGGACTTGACGGTGATGTTGGCTCTTATGAGCAGCTCCACCTCACTGACGGAGGAGAACTCCTGACAACGAAGAGACAATGACACACAGAGAGTCAGTGTGGAAGGAGAGAGAGAAAGAAAGAAAGTCAGAAAGAAAGAAAGAAAGAAAGAAAGAAAGAAAGAAAGAAAGAAAAAGAAAGAAAGAAAGAAAGAAAGAAAGAAAGAAAGAAAAGAAAGAAACCATAAGTGCTACTGTATAGGCTACTGTATTTCAAAAAACACCCCCTTAACATATAACTTCCATCCCACGAGTGCTATGTCATGAGAGCGCTATGTGTGTACCTCAATGAAGGTGCTGTTCCACAGGCGCGCTTTGATTCTCAGAGCTGCAGTACCAGACACACTCTGCAGGGGGCAGCGGAACAGCATGCAGCGCGCTGAGCCAAGCAGACAGTCCTGTGGGGAAGAGATGATGAGAGAGAACATTTCATGGATCATCGATACAGACACATGGACAACCTAACACTTACACACACACACAAATACACATCGCACTGCACACTGCTAACACACACGCACACACAATTAAACAAACACACACACACACAGACACAGTACGCTGTGTTTGATTTTTGTTTTGTTGCAGTGGATTTCAGAAGTATTTACAAAAAAAGGTGTACAGAAATAATTCTCTCTTCATATCTGCCTCTCTCTCTCTCTCTCTATCCATCTCTCTTTTCTATCACTCTCTCCCACTCACCAGTTTTAAAGACTTGCGTCTCTCTGAGGCGGCAACAGCAGGTGTGGTTCTCTCTGCGCTGCCTTTGATGACGGCCTCTCCCTCCTCCTCCGGGTAGGAGCGTGCTTTCCGCCTGAAGGCCTGGCCATTAGAAACAGAAGAACGGTGAAGAAGGCAACCTCCAAAAACACACACCTTTTAACAACAGATTACCTCCATGTGATAAGACTTGAGAGCAGCTGTGTGGTTAGAAATACCGAGCCCTAAGAAAGAACAGAATTTTGGGGACCCTATAAACATTAAAAAAAGTGTCCTCAAGTGGACCCCATCAATGCTGGGCCCTTAAAATCGTCTTGAGTCACTGGCCATTTATGAAAACCCAATGCACTTTCTCGATAAAGCTTTCTGCTCTACCTCACGTCAATCAGTAACGTGGCACTGAATTGGTTAGATACAATGGCAGAGAGAATAAGCCCCATGAAACTCCATTTTGAAAACTGAAAAATTTCCATGTCCCATTAAAATGAATGGAGGAAGGACTTCCTCCCTTTCTCCAGTGATTATAATTCCTCCATGACTCAAACAGTACCTTGATGTTGGCGGGCCTTGACTGCTCGTCGGCGAGGCCGATCTTTCGGGGGTTAACAGCCGAGGTGGGGATGCAGTCTCTAAGGGAGGCGTCGTCTGTGATCACGTCCGTAGGATAGAGAAGCCACTTCCCATTGTCCAGCTCCAGAGGCCACATAATGTTCAGGAAGGCGGAGCCAAGAGTGTGAAGCGTTTGGCCCGTGCTAGTCACCTGTTACAGAAAGCAACGTAGACTTTTAGAACAAACAAAAATGTGGAGTGCCATTTTTTTTTACATAAAAACCTGTGGTTTTTCATTTTTTTATGTTTATGTCTTGTGTTTAATGTTACAGCTTTATGTCACTTTTAAAAGTTGTGTTGGCCTCTTACCAGGATCTCGATGTCCACGGGACTTCCTATTTCGTCCAGAGTGGTCATAGCGCTCTCTCCCCTCACCTCCCCACTGAAGAACACCTGACGGGGTTGGGCTTGCCTGTAGGACACAGCACACATAAGGTCAAAGAGACACACAGCACTAAGGGAGCTCTCTGGGTGTTTCTTACTGGACTGCAGTACTGCACTAGCCGGGTAAACCAGCGCCTTGTACTACACTACATTTCCTCATTTCATTTCACTTCGTACAGAGGGTCTGGCTGTGCTGCGTTGAGAAACGTTTGCTTCCTAGAGGTGTAGACTGCTGAAGTTTAAAACGATTGGATGTGCCCTAACATCTGGTCGTGACGTATGGAATTAACCTGGCTATAAGCCTGTCTACACACTACAATCAAAATGGAGCACACAAAGTCGACATCATCACTCATGAGCAGTCTCTCTGTTCACTGATTGGTCCGGTAAAGATTCAACTGGAGCCAACCATGTCAATGGAAGCAAACTCAGACTACCATTGTAGGGAGAAAATAATGAAGCGGAAGTGCATAGGCAGGCTTATAGCCAGGCTAGTGCTGGAACACTTCAGATGTTCTATAGAGCATCCATGACGATAGGATCATTGTTGCAAGAGTGACATATTGTGGTAATATATAACATTTATAGTGAGAAATTATATATCTTCCTGCATGCAGGAAATTGCTTCGTAGAGACACTGCAGTAACATCAGCAGATGCATCCACGATGACAGGATCATTCTTGCAAGGGTCACATTTGTGGCTATTGAGATATTGTGTTAATATACAAAATTTACAAGTGAGAGAATTTAAATTTCTATATCTAGCTTCATTTGTTGACTGTATGCGGGAAATGGCTCAGTACAGGCACTGCAGTAAGGTAAGGTGAGCTGTAAGGTGAGCAGCTGCAGTAGGAGAGGCAGATGTGAGCTTACCCACTGACAGACAGGGGGAGCTCTATCACCACTTTAGCCTTCACTGTGGCAGGGGCCAGGTCAAGCTGCTCACTAATGCTGTGGATGGAAAGAATAACACACACACACACACACACACACACACACACACACACACACAGACACACACGCGCACACACACATACACACACACACACAGACACATAAACACACACATAAATGGGAGAAGAAGCAGCATTTGGTTAATACATGAGGTGAAAATACATGTTCAACAATTACATGAGGATAAAAATACATCCACAAGTTGAAGAAGAAAAAACACAAACAGACACACACATTTGTTTTACACGCACAGACAGGCCAAAGGAAAATACTTAGCTTATCATCAGTTTAGCATTACATGATTTGTGACAACATAAATAAACGAGCAAAGCAAAAATATACGTACGTTGACATAATGACATCAACAGATAGCTCTGTGGTTTCTATGGTGATTCCAGATGTGTCCAGGGCGATGTAAAACTTCGCCTGTTGAAAGAACAACAGGGCAAAATTAGCAGATGAAGCTAGACATTCTACATTGGTCCAAGAGATGAGATGAACTGGGATGTGTTACCATAGCTTCTCTCTTAAATGGGTTGCCAAGCTCACAGTCAACCTGGGAGCCATTCTGGTTGGTCTCACACGCCACCTGTTAGCAAAGAAAAAACAATCATCAGCCCAGTACTGTCAGTCAAGAGCACCACATGGTGGTATTTGTCTTTCAAATGGATATGAAATAAATAATCTGTTTCAATGTATAGTGCAGATATAGTGGCATCTAGTGGTAAGCTTGCATATTACAACAAACTGGATACCTACATTACATTTGAATAGTCTATTTTTTACTTAAAGAGATACTATGCAACTTAGAACGTGTCTTCATTCACCTGGTGACTCATTGACTCATTTCACCTACCGACTTGTGAAGATAAGTAATTAACTCGAAAAAGTTCTACAGTGCTGCTTTAAAACGTTTCCCTGAAATGGCCTGAAAATAACTAACTGCAAGCAATATCCCATGCCTTGTGACTTACATGTACAATGCCCATTTTCTCATAATTGTGAAGCATTGGTGTAAATGCTATAGGATTCCGTAAGCATCATGGTTGCCTTTGACTAAGCATTAAAGGTATTCTTTAGCACCTAGGAAAAGGCAACCCTCTGTTGTTTTTGGCCTCGGGTTAGGCCTCTATGGTCTGTTTCTGTTTGGCTTTGGTCTCTCCCTGCAGCCCCCGATAGTTTGGACCTCTTTTGCTCTGCGGATGCTGAGGGTGTGTACCTGTTGGTTGTGGCCCCTGACGCTGGAGAAAGAGAGGGTGTCTGGGAGGAGGAACTGGAGCTTGGCGGCGTGGGCATCGTCT
>CM059267.1:12501792-12516792 GCA_030347295.1 Setipinna tenuifilis | reverse complement strand
AAAAAAAAAAAAGACAGAGTAAGAAGCAGACGGCCATTTGCACAATGGCTCCATCCAACTCTCACACTGTTTTATTAGCCAAGGCACTACGGGGCCCTGAGTCTACGGGGCCCGGCCAAGAGGCAGCCCTATCCAGTGCCTGTGGTGGATATTAATAGAAATCATTGGTTTGAGATGGAGCAAAACCCGCAAATATGTGCGAAAAATAAAAAGGTTCTCAGGCAGTATTTCATCGGGAAATACAGAAACACAACACTGACAGATCACTTGTTAACATCTAATGTGTGTTTTAGATAGTGAGATCATTTTTTTAGCGTTTTTAACGTGGCAAAGTGATAAAGTCAGTTTATGGCTTTAAGACGGAGAGGGTGAGAGCCAACCGTGGGTGGGCGGGTGGGCAGGCGGGCAGGTTTCTCAGTAGGTGTTTGTAGCAATAAAGCCCTCAGGAGCGGTGTGGGTCTGACTGGCCCGTATTGTGCGTTGGCCTGCTTGGCAGGCAGACAGAGCGGGGAGGGCTGGGAGCTGCTCTGAGGCGTATCTGACACTAATCAGGCTAAATGGAGGCGATTTCAGGAGGAGGCGGACCATGCCCATTGCCGCTGTGAGAGATAGAGAGGACTCACGCACACTGCACTGACTGCAGCAGACAAAGACAGAGCACCCCCCCCTCCACACCCCCCCACCCCCACTACCAGGCTCAGAGGAGCCAAGTATCATGGAGTTTAACGTCTCCAAAACACTGCAGCAGAGTAGACATGGAGCTGACCCAACTACTAGACTCTAACGTCAGTTTCACGTCTCCAAAATTGTATTTTTTGTTTATATGTGGAGGTCTTTGAAAAAAAAAAACAATTTAAGTGTTTAAACTCTTCCACATGCTGTTTTTTGTGTGTGTACATTGCACGGAGATTAACAACTCCAAAAAACATTTTTGTTTATCAGTGGACTTAGGAGGGTTGTTTGCATTTTTTAATTCTTGTGCATGCATGTATTGCTTCTTAGGTCTGTGTATCAGAAGAGTGATTTTGCACATAAATCTCATAGACTAGAGCAGTGAAAGAAAAAAAAACACTTTTCTGTATTTTTCCAGCAATTCAGTAACCATGCACATGATAGATACTACCACTGTAGAAGATATACAGATGCAGCATGTGCCTGGAATGACATTATATTAGTTTGAATGTGTCATGCAAGTTACTGTTAATGTTGGAAGTTAATATGGGCTTTCTGGAGGTTAATTTAAGACTGGGAGAGAATTATTATGGGGTAGAAGAGGAGGAGAGGAAGTGAAGTATTGTGAGAATGGATTGAAGAAAAACAGACTTCACTACATCCTCGGCAAGGACAAATACACTGGTGTCATAAGGGTTATCCATTAGATCTGTGTTAAGTGATACACTTCTACTCTAAGTAGAACCAAAGTAGCCCTAATACAAGGTTTCTACAAGACATGAGAAAGAATCTAAACAATATTTTAGTTGCTACTTGGAAGAAGCTAGTGACGCAAACATTGCTGAGCTTTCAAACGAAAACAAAACAAAACAAAAAACTGAAGGAAAAACCTCCACCAAGGAGCCCAACACACATGCAGACAGCAGACTAACAAGAAAACAGACCAAACAGTCAGGCGACAAAAAACACACTACAATTCCACACAGCAAACGCCAAAGCTCTACGGTACTACTGCTAAGGTTTACTACAGCTCCTGACTCTGCCCATCACAACTGACCTTCTCAGAACAGCTACATAAACAAGCATTGAGCAGCAATCTCCGTAAGTGGAAGCCAACAGTGCTTAAAGCAATTATACTGGGTATAATGCTAATATTTCATACACTACAGTTTTCAATTACCCTACACTTGAACAGAGGGATTACTGCATATTAGCTTGTTTCATGTAGTCATGCCGGTCAGCCTTAGCATGTGGAGAAAGTCAGGAGACCTAGAATTCTTCTCATGATCTAAATCCCACACGGAAGCTATACAGTTGCAACCAAGGAATAAAAAAGGAGCTTGCAGGCTCGACGGAGGGGTAAGTCTACCACTACAAAACGAAGCCGTTCTTTTTCTCGGCGGGTGCCCACAAACCTAAGTAGCTATTCTGTGCTACATCCTCAAACACGGGCCGACTGCTGGGTTCCAGTGATTTGTACACCAGTGCATCCTCAATGGGACTGGCCAAGAACATGAGGCCTAGGGCCCCATAGAGAGAGAGAGGCAGAGAGAGAAAGAGAGAGAGAGAGAGAGATGCAGGGGGTGTGAAGGGGGTGGGGGGGATGAAGGTGAGGAGGTGATAAAGGGGTGATAGAGTGACAGACAAACAAAAAAAGAGAAAGAAAGAAAAGGTGCAGGTGAGAAGTACTGTGCTTTCATAGTGACTTCAGTTCTGGCCACCATAGACCAGAACCTTCCAGAAGGACAACATGAGAGACCCCGACTGAACCCAAAAGAGGCTAAACTCACTCTCTAACACTGACCAAGCCACTAGCAAGAATCAAGTAGGCGTTCTTTCATAGCTATGTTTACCAAATTTGGGCTCAAGTGGTAAAATATGTGAAGCTAATCGCTCGATCATCGAGCTCAATGAGTCCGCCAACAGATGCTTACACTAGGGCCTGGTCTATGACACAAATACAGTAGAGGCAGTGGTATGAGAGACATGACATCCCAGACACTTTTGGGTTCAGTCTGAGGCCCACAGTGGCCCTTCTCTGCGTGCCCTCCCACTGGGTGTCCTGGGGATGGTGGTGGGGGGGAGCCGAGGGGGAGGGCAGGCTGGCTGGGGGGTAGTACCCAGGTAACTGTGGTACGGCACGGGGATGAGTGCCGCGTTCAGCTCCTTCTCGCCCGCCACTTCATACGGGCCGTCATCATAGTAGCCCAGCTCCAGCACCGTCAGGTTGAGAAGCTGGACCCGCATCTCTCCTGGACACGGGGTGTTCAAGGTGGGAGTCAGGGTACAGACACGACAGACATACACATAACAAATAACAATGGAACATACACTCACATACACACACATACGTTCACCTGTGCACTGGTATGGGCACAATAAAAATGCACAAATATCCAACCATACACTTACATATATAGACAAGCATACACACACTCTCTCTTCAATGAAATGGAATTAAACAGACACACATACAGAAATGACAAAAAACACAGACACATATACATAATATATAGCACAATACATTTGAACACTCACAAGAGTATGACCACCCAGAAAAAGGCTGAGCGCTGAAATGAAAATCCTTTTAGACAAATAAAATCTTTATTTTACCCTGGCACAAAAACTCTGGCACCCAAAAACTCTCTCTCTCTCTCTCTCTCTCTCTCTCTCTCTCTCACACACACACACACACACACACACACACACACACACACACAGGCTTTGCCAATACAAAATGGAAAAGCTTAAAAGCGAAAAGAACTCATTTGTCTCTCGTTGCTGAAAACACTTCAGAGAGACGAAAGTTAAATGAAACATCTCATTTAGCAGAGCAATTAGTTTTTAGAGAGGCCCAGACATTCCATCAGGTTCATTAATGAAATGACACCTACATCATCAGTCATGCAAAGGTTTCTGACTAATTACTACATACTTTCAATTACGAAACTCATTAATCTGAACAGCTGACACACCTATTCATTAAAGTTGTTTCTGAACAAAGGAAATATTTGAGACCAAATATATAAGGTATAAGGTGTAAGATATAAGATATTTAGCCACGTTTTCAGTTAAATTTCTTTCAGAAATTGTGTTTGTCAGGCTTACAAAGTCAATGTGTATATTTGCATGCATGTTTGTGTATGCAGATGAGGGTAGGTGCATGGTCTTTACAGATAAATTTAAATGAAATTTTTATACAACAAACACTTTATAAACCTTTTATACGGATGTGTCAGAAACCTATATCTTGCTTAATAATACTAATACCCAATTCACCCAGCCCCCTCCTTTTACCTTTCCAGTTGTAGGTGCCCGGCGCCCCGAACAGGATGAAGTTTTTGTCGGGGGTGAAGCTGGCGGCCATGCCCTGCTGGCAGAAGCCGAACTGCTCGTGCCCCTGTGGGCGTCCCTCGCAGAACTTCCACTCGCCGCCGTCCAGGTCGTCCCTCTCCGTCAGGTCCTCACTCAGCACGTAGCAGCGGCCAATGGGGTCGCGCGTCTCTGACGGCAGGCTCACACGCTGCCTCAGCTCGTACAGATGGGCACACGTCTGATTGATAGATAGACAGAGATAGAGATAGAGAGAGAGAGAGAGAGAGAGAGAGAGATAGATAGATAAAAGAGGAAAATGGAGTGAGTGAGGATAATCAATATATGCTAAACTTTAATGTGTTCGGCTAGACACTCACTTACCACAACTTTTCCCCCCGCGCCCTGGCTCTTCACGGTCACTCCCAGCCACTGGTTGTCTTTGCTCTCTCGGTCCAGACTCACTATGGATGGACACAGGCTCAGAGCTAAAAACACTCCCTTGCGTCTGCATTGAGGCTGCATTGCTGTGCCTCTCAAAACCATGAATGTGACTATCGCTGTTCAAACTGGTGCCTGATATCCTTACCCTCTCCGTCGATGTCCACTCGTTCACAGTCATACTCCTCTGCTGTGATGGGGCAGCGGTAAAGGGCGCCTGGGTGGATGTTCTTCAGGGCCCCAACCCCGCGGGACCGTGGAGCCCCCACTAGAACCCTATGGGAAAGAGAGGAAAACTGTTTGCAAAACTTTGAACAATTCTAAGAGGCCAAAGATTGACAGGGACCCCTTTGAGGACAGCAATAATAATATTATTAATGTGTCAGGGACTCAAAAACTGATCATCTTGGAAGTACTTTATTTGGATAGTCCACCCACAGAGACTTTCACTGCGTTCACATGGTGGGATTGGTTTGGTTTGGGATTGGTTCACAACGGGTGGTCTGTCCCCCAAGTCCCTGTTCACATGCAGTTCGTCTAAGCGGATTCGGTGAGAGTTCCGGCCCTTTCCGCTACGCTAGGTGGGGGCGCTGTAGTCAACTTCTATCTTTCTATTATTATCTTTTAATACAAGGAACGTCTCTTCCACGCATAACTCTTGAACCACTCATCCGCTTGATCTCAAAAATGCCAAAGATATCGGTCAAACCGTGCCGACCCAGCCATGACGACCAGTGGCGGTTCTATAGTGTTTTACGCCCCGGGCGAGACCACCTCTCAGCACCCCCCCCCCCCCCCCCCCCCCCGAAACAAATAAACCAAACATTAAAGTAAAAAAAAAAAAACATTATTTAAAATGGTTAATAAATAAATAGCACAACCATTACTAAACAAAAACTTGTGCAATGACTGCAGACGGCTCTACATTCAGAATTAAAAGACAAAATATATAGGAATTCTACTGAAATACAGTTTTGAACTTAGTACAAAAAACTGCATAATAAATTAGGTTTATGTAGGCCTACGTGTAAATCACTGGTACATTTAAAATTCACTCTATTTTACATTTATAAAGGTTTCATATGGGAGAACAAAAACATTGTGTACAGAGTTTGAACTAAATACGAAGAGGGAAAATCTACGTAACAGTAAGATTGTTTCTTTTCATATTAGTTTCACCAGCAGATGTTGCCCTTGGCCTATGAACCTGCAAACCGACGAGAACTATGTACTTGTGACTGAGGGCAACCGCAGCATAGCTAGCTAGCAACCTAAGGAAGAAAGTACTAGTCTTATCCGAACGTTAACTGAAAACAGTCGAGTGACCATGATGAATTGCTTTCAAATATCCATATTTATATCCACAACCTAAACTAGCTAGACAGCATCAATCATTTACAACTTCAATCATTTGCAACACTTGTTAACACAGTCTGAACATTGCTAGTAGCCTGGGAGCTAACGTTACAACGTTTGTTGACGGTAAGGAGCAAGGGCTACAAAATGAACTTTTTATTATTATGATTTATTTATTTAAAACACTGTCTTATCTGCAAGCGTGAGATTCATCTCGCGTTCTATTCTTTTTTCCGCTCCCGACTTTAGATATCTTTTCAAGGCCCTGTCCAAGCATTTGTCTGCCAAACTTAAACTAAGACTAAGCAATAATCGACCAGACCACTGAAAGATGGGGGAGGGGGCACCAGGAGGAGAATGGAGAAGGAGAGGAGCAAATTGACCTATGTTGCTTTTGTATTGCTTAAAATAAATATTAACATGCTTTGCACATTTTTAAAATATCCTTACTAGCACGTACCTAGCCTATTGTGATGATTTTTTCACGAGCCATTTTTTTTGGTGGTGCCCCCACAAGCACTTGGTGCCCTACGCACTCTGCGTTATGTGCGTGTGCGGAGCTACGGCACTGCCCCCGAGACAGAGAGACACGCTGCTTCTCTGCATGCCACCTTCTCAGCAAGCAAGGGCGCCTGCAGTTCGCCATTGTGCCGATTGCAGCATTACAGGGGGCGCCAATGTGCCGATTGCAGCGATATGTCAAACGGAGCTTTTTATTTTATTTTGTTCCCCAAGCGCTCGTGGCGCCCCCCACGAAATGGCGCCCCGGGCGGCTGCCCGGTTCGCCCGTGCCTAAAACCGCTACTGATGACGACCCAGGCTGATAAGATTTCTGGGGGCGTGGTCGGCGAAATTACATACGTCACGTAAAAGTACCAAGTGCATAGCCGGCTCGCTAGCAAGCTGAGTAGCATGTCAGCTAGCTCAACAGTTTGAGTGTTCAAAATATATGCAGTGGTGTTCTTGCCGGACTATGTTGTATAACCTATACGGTGATTAGTTACCTCTACTAAGAACATAATTCATCTGTGTTCATGGTTACTACAAGGTCACCCTATATCATTTTAACCATCCAGTGTTTCCCTGACGTTAGCCCTCTTCAAAATACAGTAAATGGATTGGAGACGTAGCTATTTAGCTACTTAGCTAGCGGCTATCTAGCTAAAAAAAAACGAATGCTTAGATGGCAATCTACGGTCGTCTATTTGCCTCGATTATATTCACATCACATCTAAACAACAATCCGTGCTGATGAACACACTTTTGGTCAACAAGAAACCTTTTAATCATGTAAATGTTTTTACGCTACTGACTCCACTGGTGGCCGCCATGTTGGTCAGACTTTTTTTGATACTCCCGCCTCTACACAAGACATCACGTACAATACACATCACACGCTGAATTGATTGGTGCTTGTGTGGTCTAATTTGCATGAAGTTCAGGTTTCGCCAACTGTATTTCGCCTCCCTCGGCGAATTCGCCTGCCTTCGCCCTGGGAAGGCGAAATTTCGCCTCCATTCAAAGTCAATGAGAGCGAAGCGAAATTCGCTGTAATGTGAACCGGCCGTTACAATGCTAGCTGCTACAGTGTTGGACATAACGCGACTAACGACACATAACTAAAATAATGGACATAACACGAGTAAACATTTGCCCACAACAAAGCTGCTACGTAGGTAAGATGTATCTTATCGTATACGCAACAGCAGACTACAGCACTGCACACATATGCCTACACAGACGACACGTAGAGGAGACTGAACTTTTCACCTCTCATTCCGGTTATTCCACATCGCAAAACAGTGGCTAAAGAAAATCTTACAAGTCAGTCAGTGCAAATGTATTTACATAGCCTCCTCCTTTCACCTGATATTATTACCCACTTAAACAATAAGGTGGTCTAAACAAAAACGTAATACTCTGGCACATCTTCTATGGGCTCTGCACTGTTCCTACTAAATAAAGACAATAAACAAACTTTCTGGCGGCATACAAACATGGTGTTCCAGGAGTTTGACGCATTCGCGTACGTGTTGTGCATTCTGCTGTGTTAGAAAGTCCGTATGAAGGAACAAACTGCGTTTTTTATTTCGTTGATACATGCGCAATACCGGAAAATCAATCCGATCCCCGTTCACATGACAGTCGAAGTGGTTTCGAAACAGCCCAGGCCTGGTGTCGCAACTGGATAACGAAAACCAATTCCAAACCAAACCAATCTCCGTTCACATGAAGCCGGTACGATCCCAAACCACTTCCAAGTAGTTTCGACTTGTCCATGTGAACGCACTCTTTGTTGCAATTCAGTTGAATTTTATTAATTGTTTACTGACTTATCACCTAAATCCAAACCCCTACCCCAAACCTTAAATTTCTTTAAGACATAGAGTCTCAACATCTGTAGTACCATTTATTAGACTATCCCAATGATATGTGACCATATTTCTTGACAGAGAACAACATTTTTAGTGGCACCCCTGCTATGATGCAATGGCTTTTAAACATTTATTTTATTTAATTCTATTATTTTATTTTATTAAGAAACAAAGGTTAGACTTCATTTGTGATGTGTAATGCTGTAATGCTGGAGAATGAGACAGGGAGCACACTCCTCTAATGACCTATTCCACCCCCCGCCAACCTGCGGAATGTGTAAACAAGAAAAGCCATTGCGCTGTGACAGACAGCTCCACTCAGCAAGGTGCAGCATGGAGGCGTGTTTCTCATGAATAACAACGACACGCCGCTGACTTCACACTGTGACACTTTTCTCTGCCACTCCTTGTGACCAGGACCCCATTAGAGGAGAGTTAGAGTTAGAGGAGTTTTTTCCTTTCTTTTTTTCCCATTTCTTCCTTCCCTTTTTTTCCTTAAAGAAAAGCTTTTATTCTGAGCACCATGGCTGCTGATATTTTGGTGGCAGTGGTGGTGGCAGGGCCCTCTGCCTTATTTGGCCTGCCTCTTATCCCGGAGGGCTATTTTAAAAACACACCGTTGCCATTCCATAGAACTCTCTCAGCCATGGCAAAGCCACAAGAATGAGAAAAAAAACAGCAGAGAACAGGACAAGGGAGGGACAGACACACAGATAGTGGGAGTAAAGGGAGTGTGAGAGAGAAAGAGAGAAAGAAAAAAAATCATGGGAGACAAAAATAAAGTCATGAGAGAGAAAGGGGGGGGGGGGCAGAGAAGTAAAACTGTCTGGGTAATCTTCCTCCCAGCGCGGTGGCCGGGGGCTGGTCCTGTCAAGTAGCAGGGATCTCAGAGGGCTACTCTTTGGCTCCGCACTTAAATTAGAGCTTTCCCCCTTCCCACCCTAGCTACACATACACATACACGGCTGAGCTGATAGCGCTTAAATAGGCCAGACGGCGCAGAGGGCCTGCCGGGGAGAGGGCACAGACCGATGGTCCCTGGAAGTTGTCAGGGCCTCACACATACACAAAGTCACACATAGTCACACACACACACACATATACACATACACACACACACAAACAAACAAACGCACATATACACATACAACCAAACAAACACTCACAAACACACACACACACACAAAGCACACACAAAACACACACACACACAACACAAACACATACACACAGACACATACAGTTACACACAGTCACACACACACAGTCACACGACAGCTGATGGCAGGTGGGGTACACCCGTGTGACTCACACTTTTCCCATCATTTTGGCATGTCTCAGCGCAGGGCTTTCACAGCGGTCAGTGGTCACTCAGCAAGGAGCCGCACCAGCGCCACCCTGTAGCGCAGCTGTCATACACACACACACACACACACACACACACACACACACACACACACACGCAGGGACCCCCCACCAAACCACAACCACCTCCATTGTGTTTGTACGGACGTGCAGTGGTGTCCATGGAGACGGAGCAGTGGAGTGAAGGGTGGGGGGAGGTTGGCTATGGGTGGTGGGGTGGAAAGGGTGGTGGGGTGGGGTGGCGAGGTCAAGACAGCTGTATACCCAGCTCTGCCTCAGTCACTGACACTCTGACATCACCACCACCACCCCTGCCCCCCTTGTCTTTTTTTTCTCATTTATTTTCTTCAGTCTCCACCACTGACACCACCGTGTCTCACCTTCTCTTCCCCCCATCCCCCCCCTCTATATCTCTCTCTCTTTCTCCTTCTCCTTCCCTGTCTTTCCACCTCCCTGTCCCGCTACCTCTCCAGTCCAGCCAGCCATCACACCGCACAGCTGTTGCCCCTCAGAGCCCTCCGCCATGGTTCTCCACCCGTGGGCCCACATGCCTCTTCTCTCGTGCAGTCACGCATGCACACACACACACACACGCACAGCCCAGGAGCGAGGGAAAAAAGCCCCTGCGGGCTCGTGGCATCTGACACATGCAGTCTGGTCATTCATAAAAGCTGCTAAAGCCACAAACCTGAGGCTGAACAAAAAGGAGAGCCCCCCCTTTTTTAAACAAACTAGACTGACTAAGAGAGATGACAGACAAACGGAGTCCCGTCTTTAATGGTCTTGCTAAGGAATTCAGGTTTATATTACAATGAGACACCTCTTATACATTCATATATATATATATACACTCAAGCAGGTGTTTGGCTTTGTGTGAGGTCTGCTTTACTGGCCTTTAATGCGGGGGGGATGAGACCATGCTGGTGGAAGAGGCTCTGGACTCCGGGCTATTGGAAATACCACTGCAGCCAAAACATTCACTCATCCATGTAAGCAAACATGTCCCACACTTTCCACTGGATTATACTCAATACATACAAACATATTTACCCATAGGCTCTTTTGAAGTAGCATGCAAACAGTTTTTTTCTTAGGCCAAACAGAATGTCTTTCCAATTCCATTACGCAAGTATTCTAAATGTTTGATTCCACACATAAATTTCCATATAAGTCATGTTTTCACGAATCACGAATCCATGTTGTGGTTGCACAATGGCCCAAAAAAACACTTCACTTTTCTGAGTGGATACTGTTATGCTGAGACATTCCACTGCATAGAGACCCATGATTGTAATGCAAGTAGATGTAATCCAAGTGCATGTAATGTGAGTACATGTAATGTAAGTAAATGTAATGTAATTGAATGTTATTTCAGCGAGTGACTCCAGTTTCCCTCTGCTTCCTGTCTCTCGCCTCTAATCCCCTGATTGGCCACGGAGCATCCCCAGAGCTGCCCCAGAAGGCCCCCCCACCTCATATCTGGGTGCTATTGAGTGGGTAGGTGATGTGGAGTGCTGGAATGCCCCGCATTAAAGCCCAACACCACCGTATCTCCTCTGGTGGCAGACAGCATTTAGGACGGGAGAAGAATTTGTGTGTTTGTGTGTGTGTGTGTGTGTGAGAGAGAGAGAAACTGTCTATAAGTGAGACAAGTGTGTGTGTGTATGTGTGTGTGTGAATGAGACTGTCTGTAAGTGAGACGTGTGTGTGTGTTTGTGAGTGTGTGTGTGTGGAGGGGGTGTCCTTGCATGAGCATGTGTCTGTGTCTTTGAGTGTGCACGAAAAAGAAGACAAAATGACTTAATATTGTAAAGATTTCTATAGTCTGAGGTCCTCCTCTGTCCATAATATACCAATACAACTCTAAATCGACCAATTTCCCAAATGTGCCTACCTGATAAATCAAGCGTTTTAGGCCACTTCAGAGTGCTGGGTCACATTGATTAGGCACAGTACTAATTGCTAACCATTGATGCTAATACTGTTATCATTAAATAGCTGCCTCTGATTGGTCTACACCACTGGGGTGGTGGTCATCTGTATGCACTGAAAAGCAAAATGATGAGGTGCACTGACCACCATCTCTGACTACAAATGAGACAAAATGGAGGGAGAGGACTGAATGTGCGTATTAATCGTGATTTATCCATCAGCGAAAAATATGCCTATGCATTAACAATCAAGTGTCTTTATCAGCTGACTCAGGGCAATTAAATAATGGATTTTTTACAATGAGATTATTAAATGATCAAAGGGAAATACGGTAGGATTGATTTTGAAGAGTGCCTATAATTATGATTAAATAACTGAGGTTAATCTAACAGGACGTTCTAGTGTTTTGCTTTTGAATGAATGAAGTGGAAATGATCTTTTCGGTCCTCGTTCTACAATGGCTTGGCAAACACCATTGAAAAGGGAAAGCTGTAAGTGAAGTGTGTGTGTATTGTGTGAGACAGAAAGGTGGGTGTATTCACAGATTGCAGTCCATAAAAGATAATAGGAGTGTGTGTGTGTGTTTACTGCTCACTGTCTCTGTGGTGCTAATGAACACACACTGTCACACCATTGACACCCAAACCATGAGGGGCCAAATGATGTTACTCCCCTATTCTCCCAGTGGTCTGCTCAAACTCACACACACACACACACACACACCCACACCCACACACACACACACACACACAGACAGAAGCATGCACACACACACACAGACAAACACACGCACATGCACACACACACACACACACACACACACACACACACACACACACATAATAAGGTATGATCATCATTATCATACATCCATAGCTTGTCATTTATAGCATAACATCACATTCATATTCTTTCACACATACAGACACATGTACACACACATGCACTCTCTCTCTTTCAAAACACTCAAAGAGGCCCCAGCACTGTCATACATTTATTGCTTGTCCACATCCAATGACATCATACCATACCAACACACACACACACACACACACACACACACACACACACACACACACACACACACACACAAAGGAGACAGGCGCCTTGTGGTGGATCTTTTAGCCCGATTCCCATGAGCACTAGAGGTGGGTGCTTATTGACCCCAGCCCTGACCCCTCTCTCCAGGGCCACAGGATCTCCACCCTACCCCCTCCTTGGTCAGCACATCCGCCCTTCCCCCACCCACCCACCAACAGCCCTCTCTCCCCCTGGCCTGGCCTGGCCTTGCCTCACCACAGTTCCTGCCCCTCTCTCTCTTCCATGGTCTCTCTCTCTCTCTCTCTCTCTCTCTCTCTCTCTCTCTCTCTCTCTCTCTCTCTCTCCCTGGACCCAGGTGGTGCTGTGGGACCCCGCGGTTTTGTATCTCGTGCTGTATTATACCTTTGTCATGATGACTGACTGGATGTATGCGGAAGCCTGCCTAATGGAGTTTATCGCTGCCTCTTTCACGTGAAGCGTGTCCGTCATGGGCGTGTTAAAAAAGGTCTCGCCTATTTGAATAGGGGGAGAGAAAGAGAGAGAGAGATAAAGAGAGAGACAGAGAGAGAGAGAGAGAGAGAGAGAGAGAGAGAGGCAGCCCCTCTTTACCATTTCCTCAGAGGAGCCCAAAAGGCCTTGGCGATGCATTGTCTGGAGATGTGAGCACAAAGCACAATCAAATCAGCCAAATCAGCTTAGTGTCAGAGAGACCATCATGAGACTCATGCAGCTCAAAGGGGCTGGGAAAGGAAAACACATTTGGCGTAACCACAACCACGAGAGGAACCCTGTCAAACCCCCTCAGATGCTCCAGATAAGGTTAGAGCGGATAATAGGGGTGGGAAGCGGGCTCGAATGATTTTTTATTTTTGTCTTTCCCAGGGGCCCCCAGAGAGTGAAGTGAGTGAACCCCAACAACACCCCCCCTCCCCCCATACACACACCCCCCAATCTAGAGAAGAACTAGACCAAAGGGTTCCTGGATGAGTTATTTCTAAAATAATTTTATTCATTTCTCTCTTTAAGCTTTAGCGCTTATGTCTAATCCTACAAAAAAAATTCTCCAGTTACGTTTGGAATCCATCCCCATTATATGGCTCCTGACATGAAAGAGAGTCATCAGTAATATGGGTGAGATGGGTGATATTGGCTCGGGCAGGGCAGGCGGCTACTTAAAAGCTGAAAATTCATTAAAACCATCAGATCAGAGCGGATTTAAAAAGAAGCTCCTGCAATTGCCTGCAATTCTTTTTAGAGCATGTCACCATGATTTGTCACTGGCAGGCATAAACCAACGCAGAAAACGTTTTCACCACCGCAGGCATAAAGCGCAACATTGCTTGTTTTTCCTCTGGAGGCAATTACGTAAAGGACACAGCTGGTGAAAAATCAATTTTGCCTCCCCGCCACCCCCCATGGCCATCATTTTTACACTGGCCTCTCTCCCCTCTCTCTCTTTCTCTGTCGGCCATTCTACTGCCGTCCATCCCTCATCCTCTCCGCCCCAACTCCTGCCCGCGCCCCCTCTGACACCATTCATCCGGACGCCCAGGAAATGATTTGTGGCTCTTGAACCGCCCGTCCCCTCAGTGGGTCCAGAGGGAAGCCAAAAGGTCCTCAGATCTGCCCTTGTTACCCCTCGGGCAAGCCTTAGACAAGACTCATGACAATGGGCTTACAGACCAGTGACCAGTGTGCTGGTTCTGAGGGAGGATTTCATTGAAATACATCTTCAAAGGCAACCTGATAAGCCACCTGAAACCACCTCAGGAAATTCAAATACTGTTATGCCTTTGAGAGTATACTTACACTAGGCACATTTTATTTATTATCTTATACCTGGACACAGATGAACAGCCTTGTATTGCATTACCATAACAACAGAATTGTTTAAGATCTCTTTGACTGTTAAAATGAACAGTAATGTTTATCCCGTCGTAAGTCACCACTCTGCTCAGGTGCACCTGTGATTACACTTGTGTATCGTTTCTGAGTCCAACTGACCAATGCCTTACTGAGCTGGAATGATCACACTGGTCAAACAAACTTTGGGTGGTCAAGTGTACTTTGGCATGGGACAGGTGGCATGGTGTGAGTATGGACTAAAACAATACAATACATGGGTTACTTTCCTGACTTCAGCGAGACTAGCCAGCATATGTCAGAGAGGTCAGCATGTGTCCAGTCAGTGGCAGTTGGAAACGGACAGGTGACAGAGAGAAAGAAAGAGAGAGAGACAAGGACAGAGACATAGACAGAGAGGGGGGGCAGATGGACAGAAAAAAGGGGTCTACTAGGGCAAATGATGAGTGATTTTACTGAATGGTCCTTGTTTTCCCAGCTGATTTGCGCACTATTTTATTGATAAGAAAACAACAGCTGAGATGTCTGCATGGTGACTCAGCCAAACCAGCTCTTTATCCCGCATCTCCGCCGGAATGCCCCATTAAAGAGAGAGAGAAGAGAGACAGAGAGAGAGAGAGAAGAGAGAGAGAGAGAAAGAGAG
>CM059267.1:12484292-12496792 GCA_030347295.1 Setipinna tenuifilis | reverse complement strand
GGATGGGGGCGACCGGGCGGGAGCCGGGAAACGTCTCGGGTCAACACGCCAACGGGAGACACCCTGTTTGCGCATTTACGCAGCATGTAAACAAAAGTGTCCATGCTAATATAGGGGCCTGTTGCCATAGCGATGTAACCAGGGGAGACATGAATTTGTCATATGCAGTAGCCATCAGTGGCTAGGTTATGTTCAAGAGGAAGAGCCCTCAGAGTATCGTTCGTTTCCACGCTGCCACAAGGGTTTAAAATATGTCTTTTCCGAGTCAGAGGCCACCGGCTCTCAGTGTTCCAATCACGTCGTACAACGCCAAAGCCACTCAGCTGAAGGGGGGAGTTCTGTAGAGTCATAAGACAAAGTAGCCATATATATCCTTAGTGACACGCCATTTAAATTGAAGAAGCCGCTCTCCGTAACACAAGTATGTTGGAGCATAAATTGCTGATGATGTATCAGTGATTTATTGCCCCGTATATTCCCTGAAGTGGAGCATTTAAATATATATAAATGAGCTCAGTTTTTAAAGAGAGGAGGGAGGGGGAGTTCATTAAGCATTGGTGAGTCAACGAGGCTAACTGTTAATGTTGTGGTCTCTGAGGTAATTTTGTTGCCTAATTATGAAACATAAAGACCAACGAGGCCTTTTACATCATAATAAATCTCTTAAGACAAAGCTGTGACACTGTTATTTCCTTCGATGTATGCTACTAAAACATTGGACCTTTTTTAAGTAGTTGCAGATGCTTGCAATTATTGTTGTTGTTATGAATATTAATATTATGAATAATAATGATAATAATCATAATGCATTTTGTTGTTATTATTACTTCATTAATATTTTTCCATTATTAGTATTAGTATTTTATACTTTGTATATTTTTAGTATTATGTTTTAGTGAACACATTGTGTCAACCCTATTGTGTTGAATGTACCATATAAATAAATTGATGTGACGTGTCAGTAAAAACAAAATCACTAATAAGGATTACCAGTAAGTATGCCTGCCTTTTGTGGCCTACCCAAGACAAAAGGAGAATGCAGAATAAACCCCATTATATGGATTAAATGATACTGAATACTGTTGTTCATGTTGTCATGTAAGTCCTCACTAAGTTGTTTGCAGCTTAGAAATGACTGCTATGACTCACATAGGCCAACTGGGTCTGTAAACATAAACACAAGCGAAACAAACCCCCTTAGGCCTCTCTCCGCTTGTTGATATGACTGCAGTGCTTTTCATTTGCCAGGGTAATTGATATCTCCACTAATAGCCGTGCTGTATCTGTAGTCCTTTTATCTTCTTAACTAACTGTCAAGAACATAAAGGTTGGTTGTTTTCTGGTCCGACACACTACGTCTTCATTTAGTAAATCGCGTGGCGGACATGGTGTGCGCTCTGTTTATTCACAACTTTTTCCCCTAAATGTTTTCTTTTCCCTGTACATGGCAGTGTTATGGGTGGTCCCTCTCTCTCAGTCTCACTCTCTCTGCACCACTCTAGGCAATAAGCTAACTGATCTCCACTGAGGCACCTAGTGCCTGCCAGCAGTCAACAGGAAAGAGAAGTATAGTAAACTGTCTGGGAAACAACTTATCCTGGCGAGCACAGGAAAAGGGCAGGAACACAACTACTACTACAGTATCAATTGTCACAGAGCAGAGGAGCTAATAGGATTCTACACAGAGCATACCTGGTTAGACATGGCCAGGTCAGGAGAGCGCAGGATACTACTGTGTATGGTTTGCTTTAGCAGCAAGCTAAAACTCATTGCTGTTTCTCATCCCTGTTAAACTCACTTTGCTTACTAGCACAGGCCTACCTGGCCAAGAGTGCCTGAGGTATTTTGGCAGTTAGGAGGGAGAGGGGGGGTGAGATTTGTGATGTGAATTCTTGTGCCATCCGTCAAAATACAAGTGCCAAAAACACACTCGTGTGAAGTGGAAAAAATTTGCAACAGCGGTTACAGGGGAATATGTTTAACTCTCTCCTCTCTTCTCTTCTCTTCTCCTTTCCCTAAGAGCTATTACAGGAGTCCCCCCTCAGAGCAAAGTATAAATAGACAGTGCGTGTCAACTGAGAATAGCATGTTGTAATGTAGTAACCAACGGGACCACCACAAGACCCCCACAAGACCCCTGTGCTCTGAGTGAGAACTACATGAAAAAGAACCAACACTGGAAAACCCTGAAATCTGCAACCTGCCCTGAACGACACTGTCAGATCAATATGACCACTTACTTTTCCACTAATCTGAGAGGCCTGGCACCCCCGCTACACATTCCCCCCAAAGGGGAAACACGCCACTGACTACTTCCTTCCTCCCATGCACTTCTCTGGATCACCTTACTGTCAGTCTGTCAATAGAGGGGACAGCTATGCTATGCTACCCTATGTTGAGCTATGCAGAGCTGGCAGGGAAAAGGAATGGGGGAGTGGGTGGTGTGTCTGGAGTGGCAGTCACACACACTAGCCAAGGCTAGCATGGAGGGAGATAAGCCAGGACCCTGCTAAACGCCGGCAGGCATTCCAGACACACATAGCGTCTAAAAGCGATAGCTGGCAGTGATAGCTGGTAGTGATACCGGCACGTCTTTTCGGGAATAGTCCACTTGAAGTGGTTAGAGGTGATATTCTGGGCGTCATGACGGGAGCACCTGAGTCATTCCTGAGATGACATTTAGAGGTTAGCAACACCAAGCTTAGTTTTCACACCAAACCAAAGAAAATGGGACAAAATAGCCATTAGCTGTAGTAACCCAAACTTCTCTCGCAAGAAGAGGGGAACCAGTACACAGTCACTACTGAGTCATGCAGATCCAGTAACTCCAGTCTTGCCTTTAGGCTAAGCGAAACTGGCAGTACAGTGGCAGCAAAGAAAGAATTTCAAGGCAAAACAAGAGAGTTTTTTTGTGAAGACTGATATCTTGTTATTTGGGGTTGTACCAAATAACCACACACACTGTGTTTTGTTCTCGGACAAATCTCTTGAGGAGCACCCTCAGATGATGCCATCGTCACTGATACGCCGGGGCCTTCAAGGACACAAAAGGCTGATTCAGACCCGTATTAATGCCCCTGATAAAGTTACGATGTCTGAGTCATCTATTTTTTTTTTTACATCACCCCTTATGACAAATTAGTCATACTGTGCTGTTTTCCCAAACTGGCACTGGACAGTGCCAACTTTATCATCTGTCTCTATTTATCTGCTGTGACCTACACGTTTCTTAAAATAATGTATGACAGCTATCTGTGTTACTGTCTGTCTGTGTTATCACAACACCTTTAGCTACCAAAGATTAGGCGTGCTACTGGCTGCTGGAACTCTCTGATTCCACAACTGTCAGGCTTCTTGCCCAGAGTTCAGCATCGTGCAGGGTCATCCCTGGTCAAACTTAATGCATCTACATGAGTCATGGGACTGACCAAGGATTGCCAGCAGTGTTTTACTGACAAAATATAAACCCCTCCTCTTATGAAACCAATACACACACACACACACACACACACACACACACACAGAAACGAAGAGACATACACCCCCACACATATGCACACCCTCGCACAGGCGACAGGGTGACTCCACTGTGAGTAAACTGAGAATGCAGCACTTCCACGGCCTGTTAAATATGGAGCACTTAAACGGGGCCTGCGGTAAATTACCACTGACTACCTCCCGTCTCTGCACAGTGCTACTGTCAACGACAAGGTTGGAGGAACTGTAAAGTGATGGACAGCCGACAAGATGTACTGTATGTACAGCACAGGTGCACCATGTAAAAGAGAGAGAAAAACACAATGATAAAGTGGACAAAAGCTCTCTCTACACACACACAGACACACATACGGACACACACACAGACACACACATGCACAGACACACACAAACACACACACACACACAACGCACACCCACACACACCCCCCCCCACACACAAAGGAAATTTCCCCCCAAGACACACATGGCACATATGACATATGAGAAGTCATGACTGGCTATTGTTACCATGACACAGCCATGGACAACCTTTAGAACCTGTGTCTGCATGATGGGCTCCCAGACTGATGGGCCAGACAGTCAGGTCTCTCCCCATAAACTCTCCACTGTCTGTGGCTCTTAATGGATCTTGCGCCGCAAAGCTAAGAGGTAAAAAGCTGCACAACGTAACTCATTTTACGGGCAAACTCAGACACATGACCTTACCTTCTCACAGAGCATGTAAACAAAGACAAAGCCCTCCTTACCCCTGCAAATGTGGCTCAGTGTAAATGGATTTTACCACTGCCAAAAGACACTTCATTTGGACTGTCTTAATTAGTTTTAAGGGTATTTACATGTGCTTTGATAAATCTTATATTGGTAAGATTCTGTCGCTTCCTGTGGCATATGTGATACATATATGTATACTGTCACCCATAACTGATGAAACTTTCTGTCTGCCTGTATTTATCTGCTATCCGGTAATAACCTGCTAGATACAAACGGGATATGGAAGTCATTTTGGTTAAAAAGTATTAGCATTAAAAGTGCATCATCCTCCTAATAAACCAGAGATGACATATAGGCATTGGTCATCAGCGGAGATGACATACAGGCATAAGTCATCAAAGGAGATGAAAGTAGCGTTCCCACAGAGCCCCATCCTTTGCCCATCATCAGAAACACACCAGGCAGCCTAAGCAGCCTCAGCTTGACTGAGCTCATCACTAATTAATGGTCAGAATGGGCCCTGGGCCTCCGTTTATTCCAGTAACACACCAAACAGCAATCAATGAGCAAAGCCACTGACAGCATCTCCTCTGGCGCCGTCACTCTCCTTACCAGCTCCACTCGTCCTCACTTCCCTCTTTCTCTCTCTCTCTCTCTCTCTCTCTCTCTTTCTCCCCCTCTCTCTTTGTGACCCAGAGCTGAGTCAGAGCCTCAGCCTCAGGTCAAAGTCGTGTGTCATCCCAAGTAACAATTAGAAATGTAGACATTAGAGATTGTATGACTGATTATACACCTGTTCTGTATGTATGTGTACAGTGGTGGAGGGGTGAATAAATATAGGTAAAGGTGAGTAAACTATATGCACATTCATTTAAAAAGGTTGGTAAATTATGTATGTTATGTATGTATGTAATTATGTATGTTTTATTACATTAGTGGTCATAAAAAGGTGAGTAAACATTATTTTATAATTTGAAATGCTCTATAAAAGTTGTTTATGTGTGTTCATCCTTCACTACATCCCAGCATATATACTCTATACTATACACATCAAAAACACCTCACCACTCATTAAATACCTTAAGTGTTTATGTATGTTTAAATGCCTTGTCAGGTGGTTTGGGTTTGTCACAGTTGTGGAACAGCTGACTCTCTCTCTCTCTCTCTTTTCCTTCCTTCCTCCCTCCCTCCCTTCTCTTCTCCTCTCCTCTACATACATTCTTCCTCCTAGTCGTTTCTACCTGCTGATTCAGCGTGCTGGCCTCCCCAGTGCTGGCCCTTCCATACCCACTCCCCCATTAATCAGGCTCCACTTAAACAAGCCTGTGGCCGCGCCGCACCATACACACACACACACACACACACACACACACACACACACGCACACAGACCCGCGGTGCATAACCGTAATGAAACTCTCGTAGCCTGCTGCACTCCACTAAATCACCTACAACTGGATGTAATATCAATGAGACGCAGAAGCAGAGAAAGAGGAGGAGGAGGAGGAGGAGAAGGAGGAAGAGGAGGAGAGAAATAAGCTAAGTGCGCTGCTACAAGCCACCAGTTGGCACGTGTCACTGTGTCCCTTCTGTAACTTGGAACAGTTTGAAGTCAGAGATGAACAGCACTCACAGGTCTGACAGAAACATGCCAGAGACTCCACACCCAAGAGAAGCAGAGCAGAGCAGCATCGTAAGACCCTATTTTCAGACACATATGATACAGGCTAGAGCAGGCGTAGGCACCCGTAGATACGGGAAGACCTTTAGACACCTCTGATTTACACTCATCAAATCCAGACCAATAACAGACCAATAAAGCCTCAACAGCTGACAGCGATGGTACCAAATAAACACTGTGTATCACAAACTGGCAACAAGCAAATGTGTCTCACACACACAGACACACACACACACACACACTCCCATACTGTACATACACACACTAGAACAAGAAGTAATAACTCAGGACTGACAAACTGACATACCCTTTTTCTGTGATAAATGGTACAGCAACAGTCACACCAAAACACCCACAAACACACCCACAAATTTAAAATCAATGTTTTTTGTGTGTGTATATATATCGGCAAGTATATGAAGTCTACATTGGCTCATTAAAAATATGGTTTAAAACACACACACACATACATTCTCACTTACCAGCTCTTTGGCTCCGGTGTAAGTTGCTGGTGCAAGGCGAGAGAGAATCCAAAGAAGCTGCCGGCGGCCCCCTCCTTGATGAGTGGGGCTGAGTCGTCCAGGTTAAAGCCAGAGCCCAGTGTAGAGAGCAGGGAGAGCAGCAGAGCACAGCAACCCCACACCAGTGCTCCTCTGGAGCTAGAGGATTCTCCTCTCCATGTGTGCGGAGATGCCATGGTCAAAGTGTAACTCCTGTGTCAGAGTCTTGGTCTCTGTGTGTATGTGTGTGTATCTCTGCCTCCAGTGACAGTGCTGTCCAGTTTCCACTGTGTGTCTGTGTGTGTGTGTGTGTGTGTCTCCCTCTCTCCCCTCCGGCTGGAGTGCTGTCCCGTTCCCGCGTAGGTCCAATACCCCCTGTGGGGCCCTTGTGCTTTTAGAGGCGCTGCAGCATAAAACACGGGAGTTGTGCTGATCTCTCTCTCTCTCTCTCTCTCTCTCTCTCTCTCTGTGTCTGTGTCTGTCTGTCCTCCCTCCTCCCGGCCTCCGCTTGTTCTCTCTGTCTCTGCCCCCTTGTCTCTCTCTCTCTCTCTCTCTCACTCTCCCGTTCCTCTTGTCTCGCTTCTCTCACTCGGCCGCTCTCCTCTGGCTCTGCTGTCCCGTCCTGTGCCGTCCTCTTGCTGCTGTCAGTCTGAGAGCAGCCTGAGAAAATGTGGCGGTGTGCTAGTTTACGTGCATGTGTGTGTATGTGAGTGTGAGTGTGAGTGCCTGTCTGTGTGTGTGAGTGAGTGAGTGACTGACTGGCTGACTGAGTGAGCGTGCATGCATGCTTGTGTGTGTGTGTCTGAGTGTGTGTTTGAGTGTGCACACGGCTACCCCCACCTCTCTGCACTCGCCTCGCTCGTTCTGTGAGAGACAGAGGACAAGTGCCTTGAATAGCGCGCTCACTCCTCCCCCCACCTCTCTCTCTATTTCTCTCCCACCCTCTCTCTCTCCCTCTCTCCCTCTCTCCCCCTCTCTCTCTGCCTGCCTCTACCCCCCCCTCCTCAGCTGACATCAACACTCAAGGGACCCGTGCCAAAATACCAGGCAAGGTTGTCAAGATACTTGGACGGGGCTGAATAAAAGAGATTGGACGAAAAGAAAGCAGCGGGTTTTATCTGTTGACCAGAGCCTCGTCCAAACTGCCAGTCCTGGATCAACAGAGCTGAGAGCTGCCCGCAGGTGCAGGGATCACAGGGAGAATGAGAGAGAGAGAGAAAAAGAGAGAGAGAGAGAGAGAGAGAAAGAGAGAGATTGAAAGAGAGAATAAGAGAGAGAGAGAGAGAAAGAGAGAGAGAGAGAACAATGTGCAGAGTCAAAAATGAGAGAGAGAGAAAAAAAGAGAGAGAGAGAGAAAGAGAGAGAACAATGTGCAGAGTCCAAAATGAGGGAAGAAATAAACGACATGAACCGGGGGACCCCGATGGAATGTTTTTTTTTGTTCCGCGATTAAAACATGGCTGAGCGCTTTGAGCACTGTCAACTTTTACTGATTTGACGTGACCTTTTATGACAATGGGAACCATAGGCACACTGAACCATAAGACAGACAAGCCTCATATCATACTTAAGGGCCTCTGAAACTCATTGACAGGACACAAAACTCCATAAAAGTGAAGTGTGCGCGACTGGGCAAAAAAGGAAATGTGTATACAGTAGCAATCAGGTGCCGTACAATGAAATCAGGCAAGTAGAAGACACGATTTAAGGGACCGGAGCTATTACCGGAGATTTGATTAAGAAAATTAATCTTCTGCCCATGAAACAGCTAGTGTGACCACAATGGAGGCATGTGTGTGGATAATATGATTTGGAAGAAGAGGACTTAATTAACAGATGGTGACCATAGTGTTGAACACAACTCCTGTTCATCTTGGTGAAGTCCCAGGGTCTGTCACACCCTGGAAAAGGGGTAGAAACAATGCAGTTGGTGGGTGGATGGAGTGCACTCTATGGGTACGGGGGGAGACCACCAACCAAGTAGTAGCAGGACCTTCTGTCCCACTGTCCTGGCCAGCTCTGCACTCTCTGCAAAGTCAAGGGTGACCACTGCAGGCAGGCAAGCAGGCAGGCAGGCAGTTAGCAAGGCACATGCTGCATTGTCCACATTGTGGGAGCACTTACCCACAGCTGCTCTGATTGCACCAGCTGATCTCTCTCTCTCTCTCTCTCTCTCTCTCTCTCTCTCTCTCTCTCTGTCTGTCTCTTTTCCCCCCTCTGACCTTATGCAGCTGTCATTTACGACTGAGCCAGTTGACTGCATTGGATTGGCCCGCTTTACGATGTCACCTCCACACTGTTTACGTCCACGGACACGTTTTCCTACAGAATGAATAATTCATGTAACACATTTGAGCGATTATGCATGCTGTGTGTAGCCTACTCCTTAAAGCAATACAGAGATCTGGAGGAGTGTGCTGCTACAGGTTTAGGTGAGATTACAAATGATACTGCAGTCTGCATCTACATCTCTAAGTGTATTTATCAACAGTAGCATTTTCCATTACTGCTTCTGGTCTGCCAAGCTGGCCTTGTTGTGTACTGTGGTGCTCTACTGCCCTGAGGTGGTGAGTTTGGCTGCAAGGTCCTGGGCTTATATACAAACAGAAGTGCCCAATACTCCCTCTAGGGGACAATGTGTGTAGGTGCATCAGATAATTTGGGACCGCGTGTATCCTGAGATGCTGGGAATTCTCTACTCATTTTGGATTTGTCAGCATGGAGGGGGTGGCACACACTTCAAAACTCAATTGTTTGGCGCTCAGGAGGAGGGCAAACCCACCGATCAACTATGACGACGCCTTGTCTGTTCCCAAGCAAAGTGCCGACACAAACTCTTCCAAACTCGTCAAATTCAAGTCAGGCTCAGTCACACACCCACACTTGGCGCAAATGTTCATAAATTTCGAGGTAATTGGCAGTACGGTTGGCTTCAGACGTGGCAATCTCTAACAGCTATCTCTCCAAGGGGGCCACTGCATCTCTGATTAGCTTTCACTCATGCTAATACTTTCCAGGCGTTGCAGTCTGTGGGAGTAGATCATCTCTGGACAGTTCAAACATGCTGCTGAAGTTGTTTAGACTCACCATCTGTCAAAAATTTCCCACTTATTCCTGCTTGAACAATCTGGAAAGGTAGTAGGCTGTTAATCAGTGCAACTCTTCAACGATGAATTAAGAGATCTGAAAGGAAAATACACAGCTGAAAATATGTTTGTTACAGTCTCACAGACTCAAATACTGTGTGTATGTTGTGTGGAAGGCTGTTGGTAGTGTTTGTTATAGTGGATATATGAGAAAAAACAAGCAAATGTAAGTTAAGCCATCTCCAACATACTTATTCTCACGCACAAGTTTTAGTGTTGGTGTCAGTCAGTAACCCATATTTGTTTTCTGTCTAGGCCATTTTCCCCTCAGAGCTCACAGTTACACAATTTAACACAAAACAGACAAACTCGGGACAAGAATAACAGTCTTAATATTGCTTCTATTGTTTCCCCTCTAGCCCACACTCTCACCTCCAGGTGGATTTCCTCAATTCTGGGGTCTTTTCCTAAACTGCTTTGTTGAAACGTTGGGGAGCCCAGGCAATCAGGGTGGGCACATTTCCCTTTGACCTTAAAGGCTGCTAGATACATTATTCTCTCTCCTCTCTTCAAAGAAGTACTGATAAAAAACTAAGCACTTCCAGGGATATTTTAGACAGGGGCAGGAAGAAGCTGGGGTCAGGGGTACACAGCCGTGAACACAGAGCCTGACCTCTCTTCCTCATCATGGGCCTCCTGACTGGCTCAGTCCCCTGGGAACACAACAAAAACGAATGCTTGCTAAGTCAATACGCTTGTTATTATGCACACGGAGTACTACCATATTCCATATTCAGTATTTACCATATTCATCCCATAACCTCTCTATGGAATTTTCCAAATAACTCAACTATCAAGCCTGACTGTATCTAAAAATATTTTTGTGAAAATGTTTTCAACTTGAGTCTAGTGGTGTCCTACATGTGGAGTGTGGCCGTTCACCATTTTGGGTTGATATAAAGCTAAATAAATAAATAAATAAATACATGTCACAACACCCACAGAGCCCAACCTTCCTTAGGAATGGAGCCTCATACTTCGAAGATTAAGGGAGAGGTCAGGAACCTTGAAAAAGAAAGAAAAAAAGGGGGAACCAATGTGATCCTTTTGAAAATGTGGAGAATATCTTAATGGCCGCTTGGGCAGACAGCCCAGAATGCTGCACAAAGCTGACGGAGGAGCAACACAGGAGATGAACAATAGTGATGGGTGTGTAGTCCTACGAGTGTCTCTGTGTGGGTGGGTGCACGTACGTATGTGTGTGTGTGTGAGGCTAAAGTGATAGACACAGAGTGATAAGCCAAAGAGAGAAAGACAGGAAGATAAAAAAGATGGGGGGAAAAAAAGGAAAGAAGGAAGAAAGAGCCTTGACGTTAGGCATCCCCTCATTAGTAGTCGAAGCCATGCTTCAAGGAGAGTGCTTATTTTTAGATGTCAGTGCTTAGGGGAAGGTATGTTTCTACCCCCCCCCCCCCCCCCCCCCCTCCGTTACCCCTTTTAGCCCCCGACCTCCTTATGGTTGCTGTCACGCTGCAGTCAGCGCTGTTACTGTAAGCTATTGATTCATGGGCAGGAGAGTGGAGATTGGATCTCAATGCAAATCGCAAAGGCAGCAGATCAGCACTTGATCAGAGCACACAGGGCTGTTTTTTGTTTTTTTTTACACAACCACAGCAGAGGATATAGAGAATGTCTGAGTCCTCTTTGCTTACAGACTAATCAATGCAAATATGATATTTTGATCTGTAAAAAATCTAATGAAAAATGTGGTGCCTTGTTTTATTTAAGGCCATGCCTCTCTGCTTTTCTTCACTGCTACTAGGCTGTTAAGTTAAGTTAAGTCAAGTAGGAATTCCTAGCTGAACTATCAACAATTAGAAAGACTTGGTTGAGAAGTGTGGCACAGTTATGGTTCATTAGGAAAGAGAGCTTGCTATAATATACCTTCCATGCTGCTAAAATTAAAAGGTACCCTTAATGTTATTACGTACTACTATTAAATTAATGTAACTATTATACTAATTGTATATTATTACATTAAATCAGAGGTTTAAAGAATGAGAGTTTCATAGTGGATTTTAATGACTGTGTTCATATGCCTGTATGTAGTGAAGTGTACAGCATTGATTACCCATCAATCTAATTAGTACTGGTGATTGATAACATGTCTGACTGGAGATCCTGTAAATCATGGTCGTGGGTGGATCTTTTAATGCTTGGAGGATTTACTGTGTACTATTTATCATGGTAGACAGTGTTGTAGGATAGACGACAGTAAAGTAATGATATAAGTCCAAGTCCCCCGGTTCACTGTCTCTATACTAAGACAAAATATTCACCTGAGATAGTCTACATCAAGGTGACGGATATAAACATTAACTTAATATATGTACAATTTACAATTATTTTAAAAAGGCAAACTTTTCCAATCACTCTGGAATCTGTCAAATTGTTCACAAGCATGTAAACCATACAGCTGAAATCCAACATAAAAAAAGACCGGTGGACTGCAGTGGTGACCAATTAAACTTTGCATTTTATTCACACAAACTGATGACAAGTATTTTAATAAGGCAGCACAATATATACATACAATGATTTATATATGAATACCATATTTAAACTTTAAAATGTTGTTATTTCTCCACTAACAACATGTCAATCACTACCATCACAAGCCTGGACAGGGTCATGGTTAAGCGAATTTAAAGTCACGTACGATCGAGCTCAGCCCTCCAGGTTTTAGGCAGCTGGCCATTGGTATGTTTGTCTCAGTGGACCTCATGTCTAGGCCCCAGAAGCTAACTTCAGCCACTCATGATATGGGACAAGCATGTCCTTTAGTGTTGTTGGTGTGCAAAAGCATGCCTTCAGTAATCAAAACCCACAGTGGAGTCAAGATCTTTGAGAAAACACACAGAAAAAAAAAACATATCGGAGACAATGTCCATGAGCTGTTAACAATGGACCCTCACCATCGTATCTGACCGGCTATATTTCCTCTCCCATTCACATGAAATGC
>CM059267.1:12471792-12476792 GCA_030347295.1 Setipinna tenuifilis | reverse complement strand
TGGTCTAATAAAACAGTATTAACTAAAAGTAGAAAGTGTGCGTTTTTTTTTTTAGTTTAATCCTTGTGTACTGTAACAGACCAGCCTTGTCACCAGGGGGCGCTCACAGTACTCACAGTAAAGCCCAGCATCTTGTAGTCCTTGGTGTACATGGCCTTCCTCTTCTCTGTGTTGCTGGGGTCGTTGTCTCCATCAAAAGCAATCCGTCTCAGCTCAAATATGATGTCCCTCTGGGCCTAGACATAATGTATATACAGTAGGAATGATGACAAGATTTCTAGCACTGTGCTTAATTATTTTTATTTTTTCTATTTTCCCTAGAACTGGATGGATTCAGCCCCCCTTTCCAATACATAAAGTTCTAAAAATGTATAACTTCAACAGATTTAGAGGTAGTGGGGCATGGAGAGTGACAAAGCATTACTTGTGAAAGGTATTTCATTTAACTGCTTTGTTTACCTGTCAATTTGATTTTAGGATGAAAAAACGTGAAGGATTTTCGCTAAATGTACTGTAAATTAACTTGAAGGTTTCTGTTAAATGTGCTGTACTTTTTTAATGTCATTCATGGGACAATAGAGTACAATCAGTAGTCCTAAGACAATTCCAGAAGTTGATGGGTGTTACTGTACCTGGTCACTGGGATCCATTTTGGTCATCATGCGCTCCTCCAGTAGGTTAAATGTCAACACCTGCAGCACGTAGAGCTGGTGGGCCATCTCTGCTTTGATCGGCCGATTCCCTCTGATGACATGCTGTGTGTGTGTGTGTGTGTGTGTGTGTGTGAGAGAGAGAGAGAGAGAGAGAGAGAGAGTGAGCGAGAGAAAGACAGAGAGAGAGAGAACATATGAAAGAGATGCACTCAGAGGAAGCTCCTCTGTGATCCTCTGCTATTGATTCCTCACAGGCCATTCCCTCACTGCTGTCGCCATAGCAATGTAGCCTTGTCATTCAGCTCAAGTCTTTTTCTGCTGAACGCTGCAGAGCTCAAAATGGATTCCCTCAGCGTCACACTGCACCGATGACTCAAACCAGCAGTAAGGGAACTTTGTTCTAAAACTAGTGAGTCTGGGAGCTAGCGACCTACAGGAAGCGATAGCAATAGCACAATTGTCTCTGATGAAAGCCTGCTAACATGCTAATTGGTGTCTTTTGGCAATGTAGTTGGCAATGTCCTGCTGTGAAAGCTTTTCTAATCTGCCTGTGGAGAGTTCTAGAACACAGAGCTACACACTGCATGGCCTGTGGGAACAATGTGTGAGCTTAGCTATCCCTCACATACCTAACTACATGTCCCTAAAATAAATATAACAGTGAAAGAAAAAAGAACCAATGCTGCTTTAACACTGAACAGCTGAAGCATTTTAGTTTGTAGTCTAACACTCTCTCAGTGCAATTGTTTGGTTAAAAGCTGATAAATTGTACCAGATTCATGCAGTGACAAAAGCAGTGAGATGTATTTCTCTCTACAACAGTCTATAAAATAATACAAAGGTTTCCTGCTACAGTCTAAGATGGATGGAGAAGTTGTTCAACACACATTGATGGCTTAGCCCACAAAACAGACCTCTGGGCAAACCTCTGAACTTCAACAAGCAGATTTGATTTCATCACCACTGCAAAACAGCTGCAAGAGGGAGATATGTGGGAGTATATCTTATTAAGCTGATATAACTGTCTTCTGCCTCAACCTACATCATCTTCCTAAATAACAAAAGTTGCCGGCTAATCTGTTTATAGCTTCCCACATTCATGTGTATCTCTCTACCTACGTTGCTTCATTTCTAAGAAAAATGACACAGGAAAATATTTCATTTACATGGCATAATACATTTTCTGTGTGTATAAAGATAGTAGGGTGACCAGGTGTCCTAATTTTCTGTGATTTGTCCCCGTTAAAACATGAAAAAAACACTTTGTCCCTGTTTTATTGCAGCTAAATCATTTTTAATAGTATTCACTGCAGAACTAGGAAATGTGCCCAAATGTTTTTTTTATCTCAGAGATTTGCTCAGCCTGAAGGATGGGAATATGTACATTAGCAGTCTGTGTTCTAGATGTGCCACGGAAGGCTTTGACACTTACATTAAGGATGATGGATCGGAGGTGCTTTTGGGCCAGGGTGCTTGCCATTTCCTGTGGAGAGAACACATGGGCGTCCAATGAGCAACGAGTGCCCCATGTGGAGAGAGAGAGAGAGAGAGAGAGAGAGAGATCACTCCGGCCAGGCCTGGAGCATGAGGAGGACAGGCCTGTGATGGCCGACCGCCAAAGTCTGTCATCCTTACACATGCAGGATTGGAATCTACATTGCTCCACATATGTGTGCTACAGTATCTATTAATACCTATGTACCATTTAGTCTAGATATTCATACATATCTACAACTACATTCTAAGTCTGCAGTCTAAATGCTAGGTCTGTTAAAACAGTAGTGCAATAGTAGTGCTACAAAAGACAGGTCCACAGTAGAATATTAGGTGTTAATATTTGAATCTGGTAACCTGTTTTGCATCGTTTTTCATAATTGAAGCAAAGGCATACTCTGGTCGTACCAAATGGTGGGATCCAAAGCACAAAGCCCTCAGGATTTCTGCAGTGCTTACAATCGGGAATTTTTATGCTTGTTAAAAAGCCCTAGTGTAAAAAAAATAGTGTGTGTGCGGGCGGGTCAGGCGCAAGGCATTGTGGTTAACGTAGTCCTGGTGTGAGTACTCACAGTAAGTCGCAGATCCAAAGGGTTACTATACTCCGCCTGAGGGGGATAAGGGTGGTGGGTGTTGAGGAAGGGGTTGGGGGGGAAGTGCAGGTAGGGGACAGCAATGGAAACAGAAAGTGCAACACTTATACACACAGACCAGGAAACACGGGCACACACCAAAATGGGTTAGGGGTGGTGGGAGGGGGAGACGGGGAAAGGATTGCTTGCTTACATGCATAAAGAGAAGTAAGGTATGGCCAAGGAAAGGGGTCCACATAGCCAAAGCACTGTGGCAATACAGGACAGCTAGTCGCACTGGCAGTGAGAACACTTCAAAGCTTAGTGCAAGCTCAGCAGGGCACAGCCTCACATACTGACAGTGACAGTGACATTGACAGCTCAGATCTATTGTTCTACGTTAGCATGTGTCATGCTTGAAGTAGAGTGAGATTCCTATAGGTTTCTAGTCAGGGTACATCAGTGTAGAGGCATGCGGATGTGAACCTGAATGATTTTATCCAAAGCAGCCTTCATATGTATTTGTTGTTAGCGTATTTACTAATGTGAAGACATTAAATCAGTACTGACCTCCTGCATTTGAAAAAAAAAAAACAATATTGAAAAAAAAACAAAACAAACAAACAAAAAAACACTCCCCCCCCCTTTGCATGTTCTGGGTGTGCATTGACCTCGCTGAAATGAGTTTCTACAGTTTGGGATGTCTGCTACAGATGAGGCCATGATTACTATGACAACACTATCACTTCCCCACAATTAGATGAGAGAAGCTGGGTCCACTAAAATAAAGTGACAATCTGCACTGATACAGCGATGGGTTTGAGCGTGTAGCGTATCAGGAAGTCTGCCTAATGTTCTATTTCCAGACTGACAGATCACTGGCAGGGCAGCAAAGGGTGAAGATAAATCTTCCATTATAGAAGTCCCCACAGCCCAGAGAGAAGCCACATGAAGATGCGGCGCACTGAGCGATAAGGCACAGCGACACGCTACAGTTAGACTCATCCCTCAACAGGAAGTCCCATCGGGGGAGGACGAGCACATGCAGTCACGCTCGCTTGACACGTGTGTGTGTGTATGTTTGTGTGTGTGTGTGTTTGTTGAGGTGTGTGTGATGGAAGACAGACTGTGACCATGAGGAAGATGTATGACAGCTGAGGAAGGGTTTGTGTGTGTGTGTATGTGTGTGTGTGTAGGGGGGGGGTGTTCGCTGGCTCGATGGGCCCCTGAGAAATGGCTACCCACCTGTCTCCTGTCCTCGGGGGCTTTGAGGAAGAGGGCATTGATGAGCGCGATGGCATACGTCTGGATCTCCTGATTTGACCTGGGGGGCACAATGGCCGCGGAGCACACGGTTAGAGGTATCATGTTCTTGGTGTGCTCGAATACGTTCAGACTGTCTATAAGTGTTAACAAGCTACGTGGCTAGCCCGAGCGTTAATGCTACTTCGGTTCAATACTACTGCCAGAAATACTATAGGAATACTACTGACAATACCATAGAGAGCAGTGATTGGCAGTCTCAGGATTCAGAGGCTACAATCGATTACCATATATTGCAAATTACCTGGTTCTACCGGTGCACTTAATTCAGTTATTTTTTACTAATTAACTCTTGTACATGACTTGTGCTAGTTACTAAGTTGTGCTAATTACTAACAGCTGATTTAGTATTTGGCTGAAACATATTGTCGTACTGTGGTACTGGATTGTAGCTTCAGTCAGAATGCCTATCACTGATATTCAGACCAAGATAAAGAATGATCAGTAGCCATTATTAAACTCCCATAGTAAAAAAATAGCTATTCATCATGATATTATAACTGCAATCAAAAAGCCAATTTCCAACACTGCTTTCTCTGGCTGGCAGCTGATCATTTTGCAAAGCTTACCATTTATGGTGCATGTGTGTGTGTGCGTGCATGCGTGTGAGCCTCCAGAAGGGGTGCGTCGGCGGGCCTGGCTGACCTGGCACGACGCCGTCCCTACGGGTGTGTGTGCGTGCGTGCATGTGTGCGTGTCTGTGCTCACACTTGCAGGTGCCCGATGAGCTGTCCCACGGTGATCTCCTGGGCCACGCGGTGGTACAGGCTGTGGCTGTTCAGCACCATGCTCTCCAAGATGGCCAGCGAGCGCTGCAGGATCGACACGTCCACCATCGGCTGGTTCACGTAACCGGCGATCTGGGGACCATCAAGACTGATTAGCATCACATACTGTATATTATGGGCTATAATGTACTACTAAATATGGGCTGGTTTACATAACCTGTGATATGGGG
>CM059267.1:12404292-12466792 GCA_030347295.1 Setipinna tenuifilis | reverse complement strand
AAGGGGGGGGGGGGGGTGAGTGTGGGAGGAATGGGCAGATAGAGGAGAGGAGAGGAGACTACAGAGGAGAGGACACTACTGAATGGACAGAACTGCACATCAGGAGAATTGGTAAGTTTGTGTTGAACAGAGAAGGGGGGTGGTCAGGGGGGTTTGTCTATAGGAAGACAATGAACAGGATATAATGCTCCCTCAGAGATCTGGGGGACAGGGGTGGGGTTGGGGGCAGTAGGAGGGGTGAGGTAGAGGAGAGACAGGGAAAAGAAAGTGAAAAAGAAACAGAGAGTGAGAGAGAGAGAGAAAGAGAGAGAAAGAAAGCAAGGAAAGGAGAAACAGAGAGTGAGAAAGAGCAAGAGTGAGTGAGAGAGCGAAAGAGAGAGCAAGAGAGCGCGCAAAAACCCTCAGACTGGCAATGGGAAAGTAATTAAAGTGATTATGTAAGCAGTCAAGTCTTCCAGTACTGGTGTCTCGCTAGCATCTGCGGACCATTAGCTTGCCTTTATTAGTCTAGGAACAAGGCCTTTCAAGAATACAACAGGGGCAACCACGGCAGACAGACAAACAGACAGAGAGACCAGAATGGGAGGAGAAAGAAAAACAGTACGACTGAAATGAGGAGGGAATAACAGAGAGGTGGGAAAATATCCCTCTGAGCTTATCTGGCTCCTGTCCTCCTTCAGAAATATACTGATACTGAAATGCTTCACATTAATGAGAGCACATGGATGAGCTGTAACTGACAGAATGACTAGCGCATTTGAGAGAAAAGGAGGGACAGCAAGAGAGAGAGAGACAGAGACAAAAAGAGAGACACAAAGAGCGAGGGAGATACAGAGAGAGAGCAAGGGAGATAGAGAGACAGACAGAAAAAGAGAAAAAAGAGAAAGATAGATAGAGAGACAGACAGACATAGAGACAGTCACAAAGACTGAGAGAGAGAAAGGGAGGAGTGAGGGGGTGGGAGGTAGAGAGAGAATGAATCATTTTTTTTCCAGTGTTGCCATGTTTACAAGCTGTGAGATGAATATTTGAATCTGACACAGAAAGGTAAGGATCCTCCAAAATACTCCAAGCCTCGGAGGATTTGAAGCAGGTGAAGGGTTTTTTCTGCATTTGTTCATTGTGTTACACACTCCGCATCACCATAATAGTCACCGAAGAATCCTTTGATAGTTGCCTTGTACACCAACAACAGTGTATGTGTGTGCGTATGTGGGTGCGTATGTGGGTGTGTTTGTGTTTGTGTGTGTGTGTGTGTGTGTGTGTGTGTGTGTGTAGCGTTTGCTAACTGATGAAGTGTGTTAAACTGTGTTCATTGTCCCACAGTCTGTCACAGCCCACTCCTTCTCTGAGTAAACAGCACATTTGGTTGTCTTACATAAGCAAACATAGCTAAAATCTTGTGAACACCAATTCACAACTGTGTTGTAAAATTATTTGCCTATTAAATCCTAATGCCCAGAAAACACAAAAGCATTTGCTGTGCTGCCATACTAGGCTGTTCTCTCTCACTGCGTAACACAGAGATAGTGATAGAGGGAGAGAGAGAGAAAAAGAAAGAAAGACAGAAAGAGAGAGTCAGTGCTGGTCAGTGAGTGTGTTAGTGATAGAGTGTGTATGACAGAGGGAGAGAGACAGAGAAACAGAAAGAAAAAGATAGTGTGAATTAATAAGTGTATTTGTAAGTGTGTATCTGTAAAAGTGTTAGAGAGTGAGAGTAAGAGTGTGGGAAAGAGAGGGAGGGAGAGAGAGAGAGAGAGAGAAAAAGAGACAGAGAGAGAGAGAAAGAAAGAGGGTCAGTGTGTGTAAGTGCTTCTTACCCATCACACACTTCCCGTATGATGGAGGAGAGGGGCTTCTTCTACAAAAACAAATAAAACAGAAAGTTAAAACCTCCCACCAGTCTCCCACAGTCTCTCCAAACAGTACTGACTTTGAATCCTTCTAAGATTTTAAGGAAACTAATTCCGTTTAGTAGATGCTTTAAGTAAAACGAATAAACATTACACAGCCATGAAAAAATTTCTCTTAAAAAAAAAAGTCAATAACAACGCTCTTGAGGTCCTTAACCACATAAAAACCCTCACAGAAGTGTTCTGCTTTATGTCTCCCTCCTAAGCCCACATGAATATTTGTTTTCACTTTAATTATTTAGTGAAGTAAGTATGGACAAGCTAAACTAAAAATAGCCACGGGGCATCAGGGAATTTCCTCTTGTCTTCTGTGGTGTGACTGGCGGGTGAATTAGAACTTGCAACTAGGCACCAACTGACCTGGTCAATCTCGATGAGCTGAGCGTTGGCGCCAGGCCACTCGATGGCCACCTTCACAATGTCGGAGGGGGGAGGCATGGCTTCGCCTGTCGCTGGCACAACACTGCAGAGAAAAAAAGAAGACCACACACACACACATGCGCGCAGGCTGAATATTACTGTATCCCGGTACGGAAATAGACCTATACACACACACACACACACATGCACAAGCAGCATGTGTGCAGCTCACCCACACACCCGCATAAATGCGCGCACACACACACTCACACTATTGGGTATCCTTACCCACACGCATAACACACGGGCACTCACAGGCTTTGTGTCCTGTGACAAAATTGGATCTAGACCTGCTTTTAAAAAAAAAAAAGAAAAAAAAAGAAAGAAACTTTGGCAGTCTTTCAAAGCCCGCACGGAGCATACACATTATTGCAACTGAATACTGATATGATCTGGTGTCATTTTACATTTGAAAACTGTAATAATTAATGCTTTGTATTTTCCCTTCAATTCTTCACTGGCAATCTGGTGATGCAGTGGGAATAGTCAAGATTTGGTGACCATGACAACACAACTGCCTGCAAAATTTCCTCCATTTGCTGTTGTACAATTGTAATACCGTTCTAACAGCATACCTGAATCATAAACAACACTCAGTGTTTAAAAGGGTCTTCCTGTTAATCCTCTTCACTTGCTGTATATAATATACTTAACTCATTCATTACCATTGACGTCTGCAGACGTCATTTCAAAAAGTAACGGCGCTTACCATTGACGTCTTCCGACGTCAAACACGTTTTTTTACAGTTACGCATCGTGGGGCACCTCATCTATGTTGTGTAGAAATTTCAGGCTTCTACGGCTTTCGGAACTGATCCTATAAGAGTCAGAAGTCTCATGTGGTCACTCATGTGGTCACTCTCTGGTGGCCACCAGATGGTAGAGCTGACCCTCTGGGACTGCTATCAATGTTACGATATTTTGTAATATGCACGCTACCGAATCCGATCACTGTGATGAAACACTGTATGAGTAAGATCAAAGATGCACTGGCTATAGCCTACACTTCATTTGCAACCGTGCTAAACAAATAAACAAAAGATAAAGGAATAAAATATAGATGAAATAAAAACAGTCTTCAGATTAGTCTGGTCTGGAGAGCTCTGACACCTCATGCTCACATTGCGGAAAGGGATCCGATCATAGATGGCAGCACTGCGTTTGTCTGTATTTTGATGTTTTTTCACGTCGAGGAAGATGCTTGTGTATATAAACCCAAGACAATCAGATGTAGCTAGCATACGACAATGGTGAAGCGCACTCGTGGTGGACGGGAGAACATACTCTTGCATATGTTTGTGTTTTACTTATTTTGCCTGTGTATGTAGTATTTACATAGTTATTACCGCTACTTGCTGTAGGAATGGAGACACACACACACACACACACACAAAGAAACACTTGAATGAATGCTAGGTTTTTTTGCATTTTGCTTTTACTAGCTACTACTGTTTTTGACTATGAAATATAGCCCCCTGGTGGCTGAATTTTGTCATGTTATATTTACATGGTTACAGTACAGTATTGTTTGTATAGGTGGACAGTTATGACAGACATGAATCATATTTTTGTGACAGGATTTATGTATATAGGCAAATAAACTTTTTATTTTGCCAAGTAAAATGTCGAAGAAATGTATTCGTCATGTACAATTCAAATTATTATTTTTACTGTCTAAAACCATTTTCAGTGTTTTTATTCGTATTTATGTTGTATTACATTTGGATGAAATGTTTTAGATGCCAGTAATGCAAAAATATGGCCATCAAAAAACATTTTCTGCTTAAAATGTTGGTTTTCACAAAAAGCCATTTTTCTCAGTTTTTTGGTCTGAAAGCAGCATTTTGGGGAAACCCACCTCTGTTCTATGCATGATTGCAAAGGAATGGAAAGAGCTATCAACACACCGTTTTTTTAGATGAAAGATGAGACTTTAAGCTTTATTTTGATGTCTTTGGTGTTGACATAGACAAATAACTCAATTTTCTGTTGGGCTTCAAAAAACACCCAAAATGGTGAAAAATGGCTGGCACCACGGGTGGAACAATTTTGAAAATGGCTGGCAGTCAATGAGTTAATAAAGGTTTACTGAAGAATTTAAACTATGTATAATAAACGTTTATAGATTTACTGTACAACTCAAAGTATATATGAAGAGTTCAGATGCAAAACCCCCTAACTCCACTTGACCACTTTTTGAGAAAAACACCATTTTTTATCAGGCCTTTGTATTTAAGTATAGAAACCTAGATTTATTTGAAATCACAAGGACATTAGTTAGGGAAAACACTGTGTAAATTTCACAAATGTTACTTCAGCCAAATTACTGTTTTTAACAAGTATTTTCTTTCTTTGCCGTCAAAACCAGCTAAATCCATTAGTGCTTTGTGTGCAAAACCCTCTAAATCCATTTTTTCCATACAGGCATGGGGACGTGTTACAAAACCACCAAAGATACAACTGGAAACATTGAAAATGATTATGCCACACATATGGGGTGGTTATAATAGTGCTGGTGTTGTGGTTGGCCCATTCATATTACAGTTTTTCTCAGTCGCTTTGGTACTTTTCTCACAACACTATTAACATTTGCGCAGCATTTAGTGCATTTCTCAAAACAGTTAGTGCAAACTGCAAAACCTAGTGGATAACCTGCAAAAGCAAGTCACTTGCTCAAAATGGATAGTCAATTCCTCAAAAGCAAGTATTCATGTCAATGAAACTGCCAGTGTCATCAAAATGAGAAGTCTTGACATCATGTTTATGAACAAGACAGTCAAATGGCTTTGTCATGTTTTCATTATGACAATTACTTCTCTTAGTGTTTTCCAATGCAGGAAAAAAAGGTTAGAACTCATTGACACTACCTGAAAATGCTCAAGACAGCACTATACACTACCTGTACAGCCGTTTTACGTAAAACTACAGTAAACAGTACACGTTGCTGTAGGTAGGGGAGTGAGTACAAGACACTGAATACGTACATTTCCTATTTTTACTGTATATGCTCTTTGCAATTCTACAGCATTGTGCAATAGAAAAATACAATACAGTCACTTATTTAGAACAAACATAAGAAACACCCTTTTGGTAGAGCTGTGCACTAATGTGAACAACATACGTAACAGTACATATTGTAACTGAAAATAGGTAAATCATTCTGGCACATGCAGACGTTCCTGTCTGTCATATATTTTCATCTACATCACAATGGATATCATCCCTTGCAATGCAGCGAGAAAAGTGTCTCCTGGAGTGGTAAATCCACCGTCTGCAGACCATTTACAGTGCTGAACATTAGAGTATACATACAAGACATGTTTTACCTGTACATACTGGTGACTGTTGAACTAATAGTTATGAGAATTTACATTCTGATCTGAGAAAAGCACCAACGCAACTGAGAAAAACTGTAATACTTCACACACCTCCTTGTGAGTAAAAGCTTAAGTTCACCTGAGAGCAACTGTTCAATTTAGGAGACATTTCCAGCAAAAAAAATTATAAAGAAAGGTATAAAATTTGCTTGACACAATTTGATAACTAGTTCAACAATTTTGTATGTAATGACTCAAGCAATAAAACTAAGACTATTAGTTTTATTGGGAATGACTATTCAGCATCCACAAGTATAGTTCATTTTGACTGACATGACATAAGCAAATGAAAATGTTAAAAAACAACATTGTATTGTATAAAAGCAACTGACACATGTCCAAAAGCATTGGCAATTTGTTCAGAGGAAGGAGAAAATGCTATTATGAGGTGCACCAATGACTAAATGTTGTGGAGGTTGAACTAATAGTTATGAGAATTTACTTTCTGATCTGAGAAAAGCACCAAAGCGACTGAGAAAAACTGTAACTAGGGTTGACTATGGTAACAAGGCTGCTTTATTTTTGTGTGAGAGTGTCTGAGTGTTATGTGTGCATGTTTAGTGACATTGTGCCCCTTAAGAATGTGTGTGTGTGTGTGTGTGTGTGTGTGTGTGTGTGTTCATTTTCATGATTAATGTATCTTTGGTGGTTTTGTAACACGTTCCCATGCCTGTATGGAAAAAATGGATTTAGAGGGTTTTGCACACAAAGCACTAATGGATTTAGCTGGTTTTGACGGCAAAGAAAGAAAATACTTGTTAAAAACAGTAATTTGGCTGAAGTAACATTTGTGAAATTTACACAGTGTTTTCCCTAACTAATGTCCTTGTGATTTCAAATAAATCTAGGTTTCTATACTTAAATACAAAGGCCTGATAAAAAATGGTGTTTTTCTCAAAAAGTGGTCAAGTGGAGTTAGGGGGTTTTGCTGTTAAAGTGAAGTGGCGTTTAGAGGTTTTTGATTTTAAACAGAATATTTTAGACACGGTGGGAGCGTTTTATTTTATTTTTTTAAACAAAAACATTTAACTTATAAAATCTAGATTTAGACAGGATTCACACAATATCCCTAACTCAGTTTTCTCAAAGATGGTGTTTAGAGGGTTTTGCATCTGAACTCTTCATATATATTAGATACTGATTCCCAAACTTTACAGTATAGCTAGGGGTTAAGGTTTGTTAAAGAAACATCAGCTAATATACTATCCTTAAAACACACACACACACACACAAACACACACAGATGCTGTTTCCTGCTATACCACAGAAGATGGTGAGGTGCTCTTAAAATCCCCTCATCTGGATAAAATGAACACTGCTAGCCATGTCCTCACTGTGATGAAAGCTCTTTCCTGAAGAGCAGACTGAGAGCAGATTGCCCCAGCCATGATTCAGGGGAATTTTTTTTTCCCCCACCACATGTCAATGTGAAGCTTTTACAGACGGACTCTCTTTGAAGGGATATTAACACCTAGAAGGGCAAAAGAGACACTGCAGTAGTAGAGATCTCCATTTTGCTAATTCCTCGTTGCTAAGGCACCACACACAGCTGTATGACTAGCCTGGATTCACCTCTTCAGGGCTGACGTACTAGTAGCAGGGAAGGTCTGAGTGAAGTGCTTCAGAGACTGCCAAAACTCGGTAGACAGAGGCAAACAGGCTAATAAAAAAAACCCATTCAGCTCAAATCAGATGGATGTGACTTTAGCAGACACGCTAATAGAGCAGGACATGATGCCTTGTAGTACAGTTTCAACAGCCTGGAGCCACTGCTTGTAAAAGTCATTCACTGATTAAAATGGATTAAAACACCTACAGTTTCTGATCATGTACTTGTTTTCTCTCTGTTTCTCTTGGTCTCGGTCTCTCTCTCTCTCTCTATCTCTCTCTCTCTGTCTTTCTCTCTCTCCCTCTCTCCCTTTCTCTTCCTCTCTCTCCCTCTCACACATACACACTTTGGCAGAAACACACATGCCCACGTTCTGCATCATGCCATTACGGACTCGGCTCTTGGACCAGCTGAGCACACACCCACTCAGAAGCCCCCTTGCACCTTTCCGGGGGCTTCAACCTCCTGCTCCCCTCCCCCCAAGCAGTGAATCCACTCCGCTCCCACCCCGAGCCGGAGACTGCCTCATCCTGCACCGCTCCACTCCGCTTCCCAACCGCATCAGCACAGCACTCACAACACAACAACCACCAGCACCATTAACAAGAGGCACACACTCATACACACTGGCCATTCTCAGAGGGCTGAGCTAACCTTTGTCGTCAAAGGCCTGGCAAACCCCATTGGTTGGAGGGCTAAGACTGCTCACCACCAGGCCTGATTCACTGACTTCCTGTCTATCTAAAAAGTCCCTGAGAGGGGGGGGGGCGGTTAATGAAAGAAAAAGGAGGAGGGGAAAAAAGGAGAGGGGTGTGTGTGTGTGTGTGTGTGGGGGGGGGGGGGGGGGGGGGGGGGGGGGGGGGGGTCCTTTTTTTAGATGTCCAAAAAAGCCGGTTTGCTTTGGGAAACGTCTGAGCGCTTGGTCCTCTGCCAAACGCACAATGCCTGGAAAGAACCCAAAGACATCAGAGCACTAGTCTGCTTCCAGAATCCCCCTTCAGTCTTGGCGGGGGGGGGGGGCACTTGGCCTGGGCCGACAGTCCTGGGTATTACTGCCATTGAAAGGCATCCATGTTTGCTTAGCTGCACTTTCACCAGTGGCTGCGAGGAAACATGTTTACATCCTTTTAGGAAGACCACAAGAAGCAAAAACTCACTTCCTATTACATGCATGGAAGTAAAGGTTCACATAAGTCCGTTTAAATTGAAGTTTTGCAAACCACTGGTAATGCATTCTGTGTAATATCAAGGAAAGTGGGCTAGATTGTTTTGACTTTTGTACTTACAGTAATCAAAACAGATCCGACTGCAATTTGATAATACCTAAAATGTATCATTTAAAAACTGAATATGTGAATATTGAAAAATGGGCTTCTAAAAGCCAAAATCCACATATTCTGTGCTCTGCATTTGATCAAAGAATTAAAAAGCTTGTATTAAACTGTTTTAATGACATATTTTTGCTTAAAAAGTTGAAAAGTTCAGCCACCCAAAACCAGGTCAGGTAAAAAAACACTCAGTTCTGAAGCTGATAGCAAACTAACCACATGACACAAATTAGATTTGGTAATGTCTGCAGAATCTACTCCACAGATTTTTCATAGGACAGAATACGGATATAGTATCCATACACTTTCATTTGAAAGTCATCAAAAAATGATCAAGCCAAACTTAACAAGGACCTCTCATGATCCACACACCAAAAAAACCTTCCTCCAAATGTCTGTAATTACAGAGAAATGGTGTCCTTCCAAAACACCAGTGAACCTCTCAGTTCTTGACAAGTCCCTATTTTGATGTTCCCACTGAACGTTTACTTTTCCCCTGGAGATGGCTCGGGCTCAGATTCTTCTCTCCTTTTGGGGGGGAAATGGCAGAAACAGACACACACACACACTCACAGACAGACAGCACTAGCCCATGCAGAGAGACAGGCAGGCAGGCCGGAGATGGTTAACGTTAACACTGTGGCACCACACAGAAACTCCAGTTACAACTGGACTCCCTGTCATAGGGCTGCCTGTGGCACAAAGCACAGTATTGTCTGGGGCTGGACTGAGCAGTCCATTACAAACGGCACAACAGCCCTGGTCATGAGAGAGAGTAACTCATTAGGGACTCTTTCAGAATGACTCGCACTGGCACACACCCATTGTGCTCCACAACCGTCCTGCACTCTGCGTCTCTCGTTATGTCCGAACTTAAGAAGAGAAAAAAATATTTCAAATAGAGTAAAATAGTTGAGATTCCTGTTGACAAAAGAGAAACTTTTTTTTTCGACTGCAGTTTGACATCTCATATCTTGGCATCCTGTGTGTGGCATCCTGCTTGGTATGCTGGCTGTGGTTTCTTGTGAATGTTGGTAAAGCTATTGTGATTAACACTTCTTAACATTAAAGCACAGTAACAGCACTGGCTGGTGAAATGAATGTTTCATAAATGCCAGGCTACCCATTCCCTTAGAAGCAACATGATGGCTACATATGACACCAGCAAAGGCATCTCAAAAAACAAACCAGGAATTCACATAATCACAATACCAAACAAAAATACAGACATTCCTTTGCACAGGAAGCTTTCCTGTCCACCACTAGCCATTACATGCCTTTTGTTGCACGTTGTCCAGTTTAGCATGCTGGACATGTTTGTGTTGTGCCGGCTTTTTGCGAGAGAAAAGAGAAAAAAAATGCCCTTAAGTATAGCTTTAAGTGAACCCCATATGCAATTTAGGGTTTTCTGGTGGAATGCCCCACACGGACCACAATGGTGGGAAAAACCGCGGCGAGGTGCAGCGGGGAGATGGAGTGAGTGAAGCGGTGTGGCCTCTGGAGTCATGGCGAAGCCCCGTGAACCTCTGCGATAAAGGAGGGGAATTGAAAACAGATGCCTGGGTTAGCCTGCCTGCCTGGGAAAGAACCTTCATTTAAGCGGGCTCTACCTCCGCCTTAGCTGAGCAGCCACATGTTCACGCAGTGTTTCATTTACCCAGAGCAACTCAACATGCGTGAAACGGTGCACAGGGTTTTTTTTCCTCCTTTAGATTTTAGCTTCCAGTGTGAGCTTAATGCTGTTTGCTTTCATAGTCACGGTGAGTGCACAGATGTAATTAACGTGAGCTGGAGTGGGGATGCTAGCATTAAGGTACACACCACTGACATACCACAGGGTAGCAGGAACAAAAAAAACAAACAAGAAAAAATACTTCTCCTTCTCTGTCCTGCTCTTATCACACACAGACACAGTGCAGCTATGCCTCATGAAGCCAACAATGAAACTCTAAATCCAACAATCACACAGACAAAGCTTTTAAAGGTTTGAATGGAGCCATTTTTGACCCAGTATAGTGTATGTTATTGAAATGAAAGAAGTGGATCTATCTGCCAGTGTTTTGGGTGATTTTGCTAGCATTCTTTCAGTGTAGGGTACCAAACCTCAGTGATGCTGACTAAGCATACCTGCAACAGGAATTGTGAACAGGTGGCACACCTTCACAGAGCACGCGGGTCACTCCGTCTCTCTCTTTCTCTCTCTCTGTCAGGGATCACACCCCAGCGTCCCTGTTGAGAAACAACAGTAACACCTGATTAAACAGAGAACCCACTACACACACACACATGCTCTGTACACATTCACAAAAAAAACTAGGATACAGCAGACACTGATGCACATGGTTTTGCAACATATCCTGTGTACCAGTTTTCAAAAATAAATCCATGCCTAGAACCTCAACTATGCACAACCTTACAGGTTTATGTACTATTGTGTGGCCGGTCTCTTATAGCACGCAGACACACCCCCAATCAATGCATATATAACATATAAGTAGGCTATAACATATAAGACTCATGTCTAAGAAACATGGTTTTTAGTCCCTAAGATGACAAAAGAAAAGGCATGGTTTGGTATCAGTTGTGCTACTGTTGCTGTGCAGCCCTGTTACTCAGCAACCACTAGGCCAACCTGAAAAGTGTAATAACACGGCAACAGAGATATAAGTAGGTCTTATCACGCAGATACGTGTCGCCTATAGAAATGACCCTGCGAACTCCATGCTTCCAATGTTTGAAGAAATGATTCGAAGACATATCTGTTGCAACCTCATAGTACACTATATTTTCAAAAAACAGCATCTATCAGAGGAGAAACCCATATGACGCAAATCAATCAGCCTTCGATCATGGACGCACTTATTGGAATTCCATTGCAGCTATTGTCAAAAAAATAAGTGGGCTACAATACAACCCTATCAGTGCTTTTCACGAGTTCCTTTCTCTTATCTCAGTTACAACACTGAATTAGGTTATCAGCAAGGCCACGGTACGTGACAACCGCACAAACAGTTTTAACTCGCCTATTTGCAACCTCTTTGAAAATGTAAGGGCACTACTGAAAAGCTGAAAGATTCTACTTGCTTGCGTCCTTATGAGTCAACCTACCGTTCTAGTAATAGTCTCACGACTGCTGCATTAGCAGCCTAGTTAGACCAACGACCTTGCATTTGGTGTGTAGCTGCTCAATCATTGGGCTCCTGTAGGCAGTAGGCTATTTGCAACAAACAGTCTGACTATCATCAACCAGTCATGTTTTTGCGGTGGGATTGTAAGTTATTTAGACATTTGCACTATGGCAGTCTCATTATCCTGCTGTCTCCACGGGCAGTGAAATGTGTCGAGTTTGCCTGCCAGGCTATGCCAATTATTCATACATCAAGCTTCAGGCAGCGATCAGATAATACATTTACCAATGTTAAGTCATGGCTACTTGAGACTGATTTAGATAATGACACAGACATCGCCACTGGTTAAATTCGGTCTGGTTCAATATACGTCAATAATAACGAGTTAAAAGACTCGAAATGAGAGACGTAATCCACCACAAATCCAGGCAAAATTTTTACCATCATAGCAGTTATCACTTTGAGGAATACAAATGCAATCTTCATAGAGAAGAGAACACGGAGTTCAGGAATCTATTCGTAATTTATTCCTGTTGCGCTTTCTATTAGGCTACAAAAGCATTTCGATTACACCTTTCTATAAAGCATCTTGTTACAACGTTAAATATCACACACACAGCAATTTTATTCACAAGAATAACGTGTTCATAAGTGTATAGCCCTTACCCCATGATTCCCGACAAATCACGGCCGCCGCTAGATTTCTGCACATCTACGGGTGGGTGCCTCTCAGGCGGCGAAGTGTGCTGAAGCCTCGCCTTCTAGGCGGGCTACAAAGCGTTTCTCAGTTGCCACTGGCTGTGAAGACTCGCTTCTGTGGCTGCTTTTTGTGCCATTCACGTCACCGAAGGCAAACGCATATGAATCCAAAGACAGCAGTAACATCATTTGAAACAAAATTTACCGCGACTTCTGGGCAGCTTGGAGAGGTGGTCAAATTCTGTGCGCACCCAGAGATCACAATTTACCACGAAAGTACATATGGTAAGTACGCACCGCCAGAACACTATAATATAGCTGCATCGTTTAAACATTTTAGTCATTTCCTGCTGAAACACCATGGAACACACATAAGGTATAGCTCATATATTTCTTTATTTTTTCTGACGACATATAATGAATGAACTTTAGTGACACACTGCAACAACTGTCCTGTACAAGAAAAAGTTTCAGACGGGATTTTGAGGAATGAAAAGTTGCACACCCAAACACACAGGAGTTTTCAGTTCTACCTAGCCTACAACCACGTAGAAAGCGTGCTGTTGTTGATGAGGGGGGGAAACTGGGGTGGTCTTGGTGGGCAGTGGGGATGACCGCGCACTGATACACAGCAGCACACCAGCACATTTACATACCTTAACATAAAACATAGGCTTACTTAAGTACAATATTAAATGCGTTATTCATTTTAACATCATTTTTTTGTACATCCAAAAATAGCATTTGTCTCCAGATATGTAAATGGTTCAAATTTACAATGACAGCAAGATTATGTTATTAGAATTAGAGAAATTATTCAATGCTTTCAGGTTTTCACCACACTGTACAACACTCCAGCTGGTTGTTTGTTAAAAACATGATTAACTGACAATATATTTTTTTTACTTCCGTGTTAAAGAGAAAGTGAAAATAAAGCATTCAATTTTCCCAGACTCAGATCTGCAGTGTTAGGGTTAAAGGTTACATCACAATGATCTATGTTATTTTCCATTAAGTATTTATATAAATATGTGATATACTTCAGAAAAATAAAAAAAGACAGTATAAAAGAACCAGCACTGTTTAAATAAGAGAATGAGAGGAAATTATAACAGCTCATTGACTGAATGAGTTTGGTAATTTCTTCAGAAATAGGTTCTCTCGACTCCACTCCAACATTCATGGCAAACACTCACACACACAAACACCCACTCACACACACACACACACACACACACACACGCTCTCACAAAGACAAAGCCAAGTTGTACGTTTCGCAAACAGCAGCTCGTCAAAGGCCCTGTATGACAGACTGTAATAAATAGTTTAACTAAGGGGTGCAGGATGCACAATACAAGCATTGCACAACATCTCAGTATTCAATATTCTCCAGAGAATGCACCTGGCTGGAAGTCGCATTCTCCCCCCCCCACCACCACCTCATATTCCACTATTAATTGTCTGTATCCATTTTGCTTTTGTTTTTGACAAGACATGCATTTCCAGGTGTCTCAAGTACATGACAGAATCAGAAACATGCAGATGACCATAAGCTACCTCATCCCCCCCATCCACACCACCAGAAACACAGACAGGAAACATTAAGGGGTAACATGTCTGCCTGAGATGAGGGGAGGTATACTACAAAGGTGGTTAAGTCATAAACCTGGTTTAGGTTAACCCAGTAGTAGTTGTAAACCTGTTAGCTGAAGAACCCAGGGCTTTTTATTCTCTTTTATTCTTTAAAGCAACATGCCACGAGCTCTTCTTCTATCAGGCTTACGACTACCTCTGGGTTAAATAAACCAGGTTTGTCCGTTTAACCACCCCTGTAGTATACCCCCCTGATAGAGGAACATCAATTAATGGCTGTTAGACCATACGCCTTCTCCAGACACACAGCGCTAGGCGGTGCACGGAGCTCCGGGGCTCCACAGGTGATGCTTCAAACAGCATGGCAGTTAGTGATCAACAAGCCATCCGCTCGGGCCAGAAAGTACGCATCACATCCTGTGGGAGAGCCCAACAACAGTGTGTGTGTCAACACTGCGTTCATGTTTCACGTGCCTGCAATTATTCTCTCAAACATCTACAGATGTTTGTTCTGCTTCTTTCTTTAAGAAAAAAAAAAAAGAGTGGGCAAATGCTACTGACAAAAATGGGACAGAATAGCAGTTCAAACCGCCTCTCTTACTGGACTTAACCATGTTTAAAACATAAAAAAAATAAAAGCACGTCACAGGGCAAACACCCATCATGCAAGCCGGCACTTTCTCTCTTCATGAAACGAGTATGGTCACATTGCATATGTGACCATACTCGTTTCATGAAGAGAGAAAGTGCCGGCTTGCATGATGGGTGTTTGCCCTGTGACGTGCTTTTATTTTTTTTATGTTTTAAACATGGTTAAGTCCAGTAAGAGAGGCGGTTTGAACTGCTATTCTGTCTCAGGCGACATTTCCACTTGAGACTCAAAGCACTGTGTAACGGTAGAGACATGAAGCACTGTGTGTGACGGTACGGTACTGGAGACCTTAGCCACAAAGCATTCTGGAACATACAGCGATCTGAGACACAGAAGAGTAAAACCACTGCCATGACCCAACAGTCATGGGGCCAGAATACTGAGGTTAGAGAAGATCACTGTGATAAGAGACAGGGCTCTTTCTCTTTGCTGGCGTATGCATGCGTCAGTCAGTCATGAGGGGAGAAGGTGCACTGAGGTCCATGTGTCTGCATCTTCGCTGCTCAAGAGGAATTCAGTTAAAAAAAAAAAGATGCAGTGGATAAATAGTCACAAGATCAACGATCACACACACACACCTACACGCACACTCACAGACACAGACAGACACACACAGACACAGACACACACACACAGGTGTCCACTACAGCCACTGAACAAATATGGCTTTTCAGTGGTTGGTCTCGACTGTAAAGTCTAACCAGGTGGATCATGAAGGGTTAGGATGCATGTTATTTCTCCCCCTTTTGATGTTGCTAGTTTGTTTGCTTTTTTGTCTTTTAAAGTCCATAGCATACTTCAAACGGAATTTACAGTCTCTGCAGGACATGCAGAATTGCGTTCTTTTTTCCTAAGAGATGAGGTTTGTGACGAGATGGTGCAAAATTGTAGATGAATAACATCAAACGAACGCAAAAAACAACGAAACAAAATAAAAACACTAATACAATTTAGACTCTTCGGGGAAAGGTTGGGTGTCGTCAAAACACAAAGTTTAAAAAAAAGGATCTAGACAAAGAGGATTAAAGGAAAAAATTAAGGGCTGACTCAAGATCATAAACACCACTTTAAAAATAAGTGTTTGAAAAAATATGAGAGACTTCATGAAAGACTAGCACAGAAACCAACAAACCCAAATGTTGCTGACTTCTAAAAAAGCTGATCAAAACACCAGCAGTCTGACTTAAGCATGATCTGCAGTGTTGAAAAGGGAACACCTACATGCGGATATCCAGCAGTGTGTTGCTACCAGTACCTTTGGGGAGTCAAAACAAATGCAATCATTAGAGCCAACACTACCAGACTACACATCATAAAATTACCTCTGAATTTTTGAGGGGGCATTGGAAAAAAAAAATCACATTCAGGAAATCAAACGAAACAATTCAACAAACAAGAACAAAATATTCAATTTCACACATCTGACACAGTTGGTTGTGTTTTAGTCAAACGAGACTGCACCCCACCTTCACGGCAACGACAAAAAGGCTCAGCGGCGGCAGGCGTTTTTCGCCCTCTACCAGTCGGCATTGTCCCAAGACTCCTCGGCCGGCTTAGCGGGGCTCTTCTTGGCCTTGTCACCGCCACCGCCTCCGCCGGCGGTGTTTTCCCAGTTGGTATCCCAGGTCTCCCAGCTGTCTCCGGTGCTGTGCTTGTTGTTGGACTGGCCCTCCGAGCCCCAGTTGTCCCAGCTGTCGGAGCTCTTCTTGCCGGCCGAGTTGTCGGCGATGGTCCAGCTGTCGCTGCTGGGCGACTTCTTGGGCTTGGCGCTGCTGCCGAAGGTCTCCCAGCCCTCGTGCTCGGCCCCGCTGCTGTTCTGGTAGCCTCCCGACGGGTCCATGTTCTGGTAGCCCTCACCTACAGACCTAAGAGCACAGGACAGATTTACAGACTTGCAGGCCAAGTAGACAAGACAAAATAAGATCCTTCTCTCAAGTTCCTTAGGAGTTGTTAACTAATCACCATGTCAATTTTGAGCAAATATGAATGCAAACTTGGGTCTAAAAATGGAAGAAAAAATTTAGGTGGTAGACTCTATGCTAGGATAAGGCAGAGGTTTCGGCTGAAAGCGCTGAGACACCGCCCATGCCATGCTATAATATACTAAACATAACATGTACATGTAAGAGGGGTGCATTTTTTTGTCCCGCCGTATTTAGACCTGCCGTGAAAAGCTATTAAACGGCAAAACTCTTACGACACCATAAAACTGACTTTAATAATAACTTTAAAAAATAACTGACATCTGCAGGCACCAATGTCAAGAGTGCCCGTAACACCCTGACCCATCCGTTCAAAAGGGTTCGCCCCCTCACATGATGTGTACAGTATTTGACAACTGGAGCCGTAGTTTAATAAGCTGCCACTGAAGGGGAAAAACAATAACTGCAAGAGATAATCAGATACAGGATGAGCACCACGCTGAATAATTGCATCCCTTCGGAGCCCCCACCACCACCACCCCCCACCCCCTCAACTAACGGTGCTGAAAAAGAGCAAATTAGCTCACTCAGACATAATTATGAGCAGTGTCTGACTCCCTCCAATCCCAGGGAGAGTTTTTTTTACTGTTAAGTACTATTCTGCTGAGCACTTAGAGTACCATACAAAGGTTTGTGCACACTCTGTCAAAATTATTGTTACCGTGCATGGCAAGTAAAAGACATCTTGTATGCAATGTATGCATTTTTTCCCCCACACTTTGTGTCTAATATATATATTTTTTATTTCTAATCCTTGACAATTTTAAATAGCAAACACCCAAATGGTCCAACAGCAAACATTATGTGGGCCCAACACGATCAATATTCTTGGCAAGTAAACAAAGACTGTAAACACAGTTTGTAGTCAGATCGCTTCTTAGTTCTGTATTTCCAACATATTTTTGCCCACTGTTCTTCAAAAGGGATTACTAGATCTGAAGGGACTCCTAGATCTGAGAGATACTTGGACAGCCTAGTGTGCACTGCTATTTTGAGGTCATTTTCACTAATTTTTTGTGATAATATTTCTCATCTCCAAACAGCCAACATTGGACCAATGTGTTGGTGTAATACTTTCTGAACTCTCTGCATGACTTTAATAGGTTTTTGGCAGATGAAAACTAAATGACTGCATCCTATATGCTTCTGTGAGTATTTATACAGCATGCATTCTATATTACCCACAATGCATTTGGTTTGGTCCAGGCAGAGCCGTATCCAGGCATACTTAGTCATGACTTTCATGTGCATTTTACTGAGTTTGGCCTGCTGTTTGATTCTGAAACAGGTATACTGCTTGACACTGCATGACAAGAATCAAAATTATGTGCAGAAAATGCTGTCTAGTTTTATGTGCAGCAAAGGGGCCCCTAAGTGCTGTTGACAGTGACCCCTGACAGCAGGGATGAGTGTGTGAAGGTAAGAAGGGCGTGAGCAGGGAGCAAGGAGGGGTAAACATGTTTTTCATACCCGTCACCGTCCTCTTTGCCGCTGAAAAACTGGGACATGTCCTTCCAGCCTTTAGCTCCTGCCCCCTGGACCTACACCCAGACAAAGACACTTTTTTAGGAATGGGACGGGCCTTAAGCTGCTAGAGTATGCTCACTAAGCTTAGTGGCATTAACCATTAATCATTATAGTTCAAGCAAACAAATATCTCATGCATCTTTAAGACAATTAATACAATATTAGTTATATTTATTCAGCCTGAAGACAAGTACAGCCATATTATATCCATGCCACATTATGATAATATTTACTAATAAATATTGAATTATCTATTTGTTAACACCAACTGAGTGCAGATACAACACTTATACTCACCATTGTCATTACAATGGCAGCACAAAAAAAGAGGTGGGAAACAACTGATTAACATTCAAGCATGAGCAGTCATGTTCCCAAACCAGCCTTCTCAGTGTCACAGACAAAGGCAGAATGACTCAGCGTTTCCCCCCCAGAGATACGACCAACCAGATGCTTTACCCACCCACAGTGCCCACCCCCCCAATCAATACTCTCCCACTCCCGTAAGTGAGACTGCAACACTGTCTGGAGATGGACACCTTCAGCATAACCTCTGATTTCTGAGGGTGCTACAACTGATGAGTGCCACTGGAGGTCACTATTTTACCAGCAGTGGACTTATGGTTGAGGTCGTATTGTGGCGAGCCAAGCCTGTGGTGTCTTGTTTCCCCTTTGAAGGCTGGTTGTGGGTTTGGTTCAGAGGCTTGTGCCTCTGTCTCCTACCTTTGAGGCAAAACCAGAGAGGCTCACTGCCATTTCGTCGAGCAACTTTCCTTCTTTTACCTAAATGAGTCAAAGCTGTGTTAATTTCATGCTGAAATGTAACCACCCAAAAGGTGGCTTTCAAGCACTTATACCTGGGGGCAAATGTTTGTGATGTAACAAAAGTCAAAGCAATGCTTAAAAAGACAATACAACTGCATGATAAAATGAAAATATATTTTTTATGTGAAATGACTAATGGAAGAAAATATGACTTGAATGTTTGAGAATTGATGTGTATAATGTTCCACCATCATCCCAGCATACACAAACATCACAAACACTCACTAAATATTCTAGGTTAGCTTTTCTAACACTAAAGAATTCTTCTGCTTTGCACCTACTCAATCTAGGTCACATATCACAAAAAACCTAAACATTGGCAATTATCCTACAGACTCTACTGTTTTTTTCTTTGCTACGTGACTTTGACCCAACACCAAATTAGCACAGAAGCCGAACGGCAATGTTACCTTTTCATGGGTAGGTTTGATAACATTCTCATTTAATGTCTGTCCTAACTCTGAGGCCTAGTTGGGAGTGGGAAAAAAAAAGAGAAGACGCGTGAAGTAAGTCACATTCACAATCCCACCACCACTCATTCAACATACAGACGTGAACATGTAGCGGTGTGACGGGGCAGCATTCTCCTTTACGTGGTGTAACGTAGACTGGACAGAGAAAGACTACTGCTAGTGATGATTATGATGGGTTAGTCATGACCAGATGGATGATCTCCAGAGAGTAAGTAGAGGCACTCGAAAAGTTAAGCTCTTGCATCTACTTTGTCTGCACCATGTTCTTCTCTGCATAACTGTAGCTTTGTGTGCTCTGTTGTAGGTCACTTTGGATAAAAGCTCCTGCTAACTGTAATGTAATAATAATGGAATAAAAAGGTTTTAAAGACGTGTAGGATGTTAGGATGTTATAGGTACCAGTTAAGATTAGGTTTAACTCTTATTGTCACTACACATCACAAATACAAGACAGCAAAATTATATATATATTTTTTATAGTGAATCCATACAAAAATGCAGTTTGGTGTATGATCAAACATTTTACCCCATACAGGGGATAGACAGGCAGCCAGCAGTTGAATTTTTCAATGTTTATATTCTAATACTGTTTTGTTACTAACAGTTCTGTCATATTTTAATGCTGCCAAGTGTAATAAAAAGCAGCACTGGTTAACAGGAAACAGCCTGTTACACTGGCATGTGCCCACTGTCTCTTAGTACATCAAGCATCTATCTGGTCAAAAACGTGTGTGGCAAAAGCAAAAAAAAAAAAAAAAAAAAAGATGAACTGAAATGCAGCCAATTGCCAATATATAACAAACAGCATAAACGATCCATTCCCACATTGGACGCAGCCAGAAAGCAAGACAGACGTTATTTACTACAATGGCACATGGAATATAAATGAAGTTTCGGAGTGGTGTGGACAGGACTGGACATAGACCGGCGGGCGGGGGTGGAGTCAGGCTGAGAGAGTCATGCACTGTCAGTTAGTAGCTTTACCGGCTCAGGCTCAGGCTCAGGAGGTGGCTTATACCCCCTCAGCTGTGTCCCCGGTAGGCAGAGAGAGTTAGGGAAAGCCACACTCATACAGTTAAACTCAACAGGCCTGGGACAGCACACCATAATCAGTACACTCTATTCAAATCAATGCAAAGGTTAACAACTAGGATCACACACTTTTTTTTTACTCTTATCATTAACTGGTACATTAAGCATCTTTATTGCAGTACATTTTTAATTAGTTTGAAGAGGACCCCAATGAAAAAGTTAGTGGTTGGTTAACACACACACACACACAGAGCAGCCCAGATCCAACCCATGAGTATCAAGTTGCTTCATTTTTTTAACAGTGAGGTGAAACATTTTTCAGATGGAAGACAGATTCAACAAGATCACATACCTTCAGAGTTGCTTGGTTGGCAAGTTTCACAGTCTGTTTGACAAGAGGAGTAAAGATGTGGTTAAAAATATTACAGAAGCATAACAGTTATTCTGACAAACTGCTGACCATAATTATGATTTCTTAAAAAAAAAATATTACAGAAAATAGTTTTTTTTTTTTTTTTTCCCAACAAACCGTAGTAAAACTGTAGTTTTTTCAATGAATCAGATCAGACACTTGTCGGACTAATTAGTCCATTTATTTTAATGACACCATCATTTTACCTCATTAATCACAATAGGAAGAAGCTAAACACTTCTAGGGTGTTTCTAGCACAAGAAATTCTACAGCACTGCACTGTAGCCTACAATCTTGAATTTCTGTGTTCTATGTTCCATATGTGGTCTTAACCTGAGCTAATATTTAATCAGATACTCACATTGTCCTTAGCAACAGACGCAAACTTGCTTGCCCCAACTGTGAAACTGCTCCAGCCCTGCACCAAAGACAAAATGTTGCTTTTTACCGTCGTTACACACGCACAACACGCACAGTGCAGGATTAACATTCACACAATGAAATAAAGCGGAAGAAACTGTGGGTACATCTGAACATTTAGTTTATATGAAATTATTAGAATACACAGCTTCAGAAGAGAAATCTTTACACATTCAGGAGAAGTTTTCAGAAAAAAAATCTAAATTGTTGCAGCAGCAAAATGAAAGGACAATCTTTAGAATTAAGTCTAGATTAATTGCTCCATCACCTAATGATAAATGTGTCAATTTCCATTAAATAATTGTCACAACAAATGATTGAGCAAGTTAAAGATAAAAAGATGTGCAAAAGCACACTGACAATGAGCAAAACCACACTACAAGAGAGGACAGTAAGTGGTACAGTTAAGCTGTCAAACATCTGCGTCTGCAAGACGTCTTCGAAGCTTACCGTGTAAATTGAGGACATGGCATTGTTGAGGAAATCCTCGTCCTTCTTGGGGGGATTGACTGTGTTGCCAAAGCCAACATAGCGATTCTCCTGCCCACCGTAACCACCTCCACTGCACACACACATACATACACACACACACACACAAGTTGGAGAGCAACAATAACATGATAACTCCTGATAACCAAAGCAATGTGCAACAAACAAGATTGGAGATATCCACTGCACTGTGCACAAACTACTCAATATTTCGATCTCTGCTTAGACAGACTTGGCACCAACCTTTGGTACGAGTTGACATCGTCGCTCAGCCAGTCCTCGAAGGCTTTGTCCGAGGAGTGTCCAGAGTTCTGGCCAGGGCCAGCAGAGCTGCTGTAAAACAGTAAGGTCAATTCACACACATGCCAATCAAATGCAGACTGGGATTCATTCCCAACACGCCAACAGTGTTCAAACACTAAAGGCCACTCCAACACACGCATGCCAACGTTCATACCCATGTTCCTGCTTAGCCGTGTTCTTAGGCTGCTTAGGTGCACGTTTCCTGCTGAAGTGCCACAGGAAGGTTTTTATTTAATGCCTGATGATAAAAACTACAAAGCCGGCAATTGCATGCAAGTATATCAAAAATATATTTTATAAAACAGATTTTTTTAAAAATATGTGCTTTGTCCATTGATCTCAGTACTGCAAATAATAGCATCCATCTTTTGGAAAAGCAGTGTGCAGACTACAAAGTCAGAGATGCTGAGGACGTCTGAAGAGGCATCATTACATGCAAATGCATAAGTCCTCAGGTGGACTTTTGGACTCTGCTGTGTGTTCATTTTGGCATGTTTACCGGTGTGAGGAGGAGAGTCCGGTCTTGTTTTGCGGTGGTGTCCAGTCTTTGGCAGAGCTGTTCTCCATGGACCACTCCTTTCCCTCTGCCAGGGTGGCAACCTGACACAAGACAGACACAAGTCAGAGTCACTGAATTATGCCCAGTAACTGCGAGAGAAGCGTATAACATACAGTAGCTGCTAAATTTCTCCTTATGAGGAATGCTCTAATTTGTACCTAAAAAAGTACATTATGGGTCTAATTAATCATTTTGGAACTCCACTGAATTATACAACATACTGGTAAGATGTTACAAAAGGAATAATGTCCATATATGTACTTTGTTAAAAAATGTATTCCATAACTTCATTATTTCATTTCTGTGCATTTCTATTATTACTGACAAAGGAGGCAGGCTGACTAAGAGGAAAAATCGTTTCTGTTGCGAAATTATTTTTTGTTGTTGTTGCTACGTAATCGATATGTTTTTTTCAAACTAGACATTAACAGACCGGCTTCAACCAGAAATGAGCCTACCTTATCTCTGAAGAGGGCTGCCGCTTTGCTGTTGTACTTCTCCTGCATGTTCCAGCTGGGGTCATACTCGTCCTGCAGCTCCAGGAAGAGACGAAATTTCTCATTACCCCCAGCTTTCATCTTCTCCAGCTCGACGTCCTTCCATTTGTCCATGGACACAGAGCGGACAAAGCTGAAGAATATACAAAGAACTAAAGGTTACCAATACAACAGTCACAGTGATGCTCATATTCGCCAATGCTGTTTCCACAAAATACCTGATTCTAGATTTACACGCATTGCAGTAACGTCAATCTCAATGCCTTCTTAATATATAATCCCTGAATTAATACATCTGTCAGCAATTATATATATAATACAGAACTCCACTTGAAAACATACAGAGTTATATGGTGCTCACTGTCAAAATCCAGTGCTCAAGATTTTGCTATTGCTGTACAAAGTCCTCAAATATTCTGCATGTGCAATTTGCATAAACCCTACAACTACAACTCACTCTTCAAAAAATAGGAATTTTAGTGGGAATCTTTAAAGCTTTAAGGACTCTTAGTCTAAATGAATGACACAAGTAGGAAGCTTGAGCTCAAAAGCAAAAGGATAACATGTTGAATATGTAGAATTATTTCTGGCTCAGCTCGAACCACTATGCTTGCTCCCAGAGCTACCACCAACATGCTGAATGTAACAACATGTACTAGAGTAAAATCACAGACAGTATCTTAAAAGGTTGTGAGAATAGTACAATACAATACAACTTCTGAGTGCAATTCTTCTTGCATTCCTGGATGGCTTATTTAGGTCAAGGTCATACAAATGTTTATGTAAAAAGACATACAACACCTGAAATATGATATTACACTGAAATGCTCATAGAAATCGTCCACACCCTCATTCATGAACAAAACAGTGCAATCATACGTGTCTTAAGATCCAGAGCTACTGGTGTGACTAAGCGTATAACCATGACATCTTTACAGGTGAAGAGATACACACCTGAGATGGACTCCAAGACCACGATGTTTCCCAGAGCATTCCAGACAGATCCATATTCCATAGGTCACACTTACCCATTGCGGATTGAATGCACCACACTCAAAACAAATCTATGGATAAGCAAAAGCACACTGTTGGACTGCATTGCAGAGTAAATATTGGCTTTCACAGGCAGACAGTATTGGCCCACAATGTGATATTAGTACACGATTTTCAGAGCCATACAACAAAAACATCGATAGTAAGATACAAACCATAATCCTACAATGAAATGCTTAATTATACCTATTACGTAGGCTAGAAATTCCTTTCACAACGTGAAACACTGCTGAAAATGCAAATACCAATTGCTACCACAAGGACGATAGGGCATGGCACTACAAAATGACACAGACCTAAGAGGAAATATTACATTCCTTGGACTGACACTGATTGAAGGGGATGAACTTACATTGTTTCCATCGTTTGTTCTCACTTCTTTCAGCACTCGCCTGGTCCTTGGACTAGCCATTTCTCCTAAATGAAATGAATCGCTATCAATTAGCAACCGCTGGCGTCTAATTTACTGCTTAATCATCTCGTCCGGCAATGTTAAAAACACCAGAAAGTTTGTCATGAAATGTAGTTTGCCTGCTTAAACGAAATAGCACCGAGATAAGAATGTTGTGAGTCATAGGTCGTATTACCTTGATTGTAATCATGACACGTATGCTAACACTAATGTTACAGACTGTCAAAGGGGCAAAGGCAATCAAATTATGAATTAAGTTGTGCTCAGGATCTTGTGGATCTTAGCGTTCAAAAATTATAATGCTTGGAAACCGTGACGACATGGAACAAAATTAAGTAGATGTGCCAGTGCCACCTCACCACAGGTATCTGTGAGCATGGCAGTGAAACGTTAGCGTAAGGCTGACACAGAGAGGACGCTAAGTACCCGACCCAAAAACTATCCGAATATTAACAAATACTCATAGTTGTATAACGGAACTAAATTCCTACGTTCATCCCACAAACAGTGTCTTTGATACCTAAACGTTTAGATTTGAAGCTTGTTTGTAAGCTAGCCTGCTAGTGAATTTGATCTTCCTATAACGTTACACTTAATGTTAGCATAGGTAACAAAACAAATATCTTTAGATGTCTCACCTTGTGATATCACTTGCTTACACGCTTGCTGCTGTCCGAAATGATTGAGTGTTATATTTCATTGGCTGTGTTGTCAAAGTTAGTTTGTGATTTAATGTTCTGTTCGTTCAAGAAATTACAGGAGAAGTGGTTTAAACACCGGTAGCCATATTCACGATTCCGCATCAGTTTGGTTTGTCTACGTTGGCAATGCAATGCATTGTGGGCAATCGCATCCTTGGGTCCTGAGATCCCACGTGACTTGCTCTTTATATGCTGTTTATGTGAAAACGATGCAACCATATAGTCTATGGATGCAACCAAATCAGAGGCGGCAGGCTGACCAGGATCAAAACCGACATGGGATGCATTTCAAAACAGGAGTTCTATTAAAACTGTGAAATTATGGCCACTTACATACAAACCGCAGTTGTCAAGTGGTTCGAAAGTGAATTAAAAATCTGTGTGGGGCTACCATCCAAGGTAAGGTAAGCTACATTGCTATGTTACGCTTTTTGATAGAAACGTGAATTTGTCCTATTTGAAAGCATTCATCTGTCAAATTATTGTCAGATTTTTTTCTTTTTGTGTGCAATTGAGGGAAGACGAGCAGCTAGTGCAGATGAGCAAACAGATGCTGTTCTCCCAATTCCCCACAAGATGTCAGTACTTCCTTAGGAGTGGTCACCACAAATCCAGTAGAGGTTCAAGTTTAAGTCTTGCACAAACCTCAGTGTTTGTGTAACTTGTGATGTCGATGATAGCTGGGTGCGACTTACACACAAAACACAGAAACTTAATTCTTTGTACTCATTTGTGACGTATTGATCAATCATTAAATTATATTAGTAAATTATGAAAAATATATTTTGTGTGGTTGAAAAATCTATCATAAGGTAGTGATGATACATCACAGTTCTTCTCTTCAGTACAGTATGGGGTGTAATAACAGCCACAGTCATTAAAATATTTCCTTTTTGGGGTCACACATTCATCACTTGGACTGTCAGCTTAAGGTGGGATATAACAATCCTTTTACATGTTGAAACATCAACCATAATGGCCATAATGAAAACCACTGTGCTGCCTCACTCTGCCATCATTGGTCATTTCATTAATCAGTTTATGTTAGTCAAGGCAAACTATTTTGCTGGCATGTCACAATGTTTTAGTGGGTAATTAAAAAGGTCAAAGTCCAAAACCTTGCGTTCTTATAGGAGACGTGCAAATGTAGAGGCCCTCGCACGGCGCATGTATTCTCCGCTTGTGCCAGTAGCTCTGTTTATCAGTTCGTCCAGACCTGTATAAAAGGAGAGGAGGAAAGTGAAGCGTCCATCTCAGTTGCTGATAGCAGTCAGTAGACAGTGCAATGATGAAGCAAGGCACCAGCCTCAGGGTTCGCCTCCCGGTGCTCGTGTTTGTGTCAGAGGTGGTGTTCTTGGCTCTGTATGCCCTCTTTGTGACTTACGACGACAATGCTAATGCCAAGTTTCAGAACAATCTCACTAATCCTATGGATAACTCCCTGTACAGGGATTATCCCTACTTTGCGGACGTGCAGGTTATGATCTTCATTGGTTTTGGCTGCCTGTTGGCCTTCTTGCGTTTCTACGGCTTTAGCGGCATGGTCTTCAACTTCCTCACAGCCACCTTCGCCATCCAGTGGGCCATCCTGGTACAGGGCTACTTCCAGTTTTACTCAGATGGTAAGATCCACCTGGGCGTGATAAACCTCCTGAACGCCGAGTTTGCCTGCGCTGTGGTGCTGATCTCCTTCGGGGCCGTCCTGGGCAAAGTCAGTCCTGTGCAGCTCCTCGTGATGGCTCTGCTGGAGATCCCGGTTTTCTCCGTCACCGAATGGGCCGTGCTCAAGTACCTGAAGATCAATGATGCCGGCGGCTCCATCCTCATCCACCTCTTCGCCTGCTATTTCGGCCTCGGCGTCACGTTTGTGCTGTACAGGCCCTCGTTAAACAATGGACACGCCAAAGAGGTAACCAGCTACCAGTCCGACATCCTGTCCGTGATGGGGACCCTGTTCCTCTGGGTGTTCTGGCCCTCCTTCAATTCGGCCCTGACCTTCAAAGGTGACGACCAGCACCGGGCCATCCTCCACACGTTCATCGGGCTCAGCGCCTCAACGCTCACTGCATTCGCCCTCTCTGCCATGTTAAACAAGAGGGGCAAGATCACCATGGCCGACGTGCAGAATGTAACGCTGGCAGGAGGCGTCACAGTTGGGGCCTCCGTGGACATGATGATCTCCCCTGCAGCTGCCTATGCCCTGGGCGTGATGGGCTGCACAGCGTGCATGCTCGGCTACAAGTACCTCACCCCATTCCTCGCCCGTCGCCTGAGGATCCAGGACCAGTGCGGCATCCACAACCTGCATGGGCTTACGGGGCTCATCTCGTGCCTGGCTGGCATCTGCGCCATCCTGCTGGCCTCCGAGGAGACCTACGGCCCCAGCATGTACCAGATCTTTGCCCATCGTGCTCCCATGGAGGGAGACCCCAAGCTCCTGGAGCTCCAGCAGCTGATCCCGGGGCTCAAGCCAGGCTTGGGCCGAACCGCCGAGGTGCAGGCCATGTACCAGGTGGCGGCCATTTTCTCCACCATAGCGGCAGCAGCACTTGGTGGTGTGGTGACTGGTTTCATCATTAAGCTACCTTTCCTCGCACCATTCTCAGATGACTTCTGCTTCGATGACGAGCTGTTTTTCGACATGCCATCTGATTTTGACAGTTTGACGGCTAGTTTTGTAAATAAGATGCCAGATGATGAGAACACAAAGGTGTGAATGTCAGTGTTACGATTTACAGTATACAGATTGTATGTTCTAAAGCAGAACTGGAGGCATGGTGCAAAATGCTTTTTTGGTTATGCACAATACTGGACTTGCTTTTCTTCATGTTCATTTGACATTGCATATTAGCATCCACAAGAATGTCAGGGAATAAATTGCTTACTATACATTTATGGTACTTTATAGCCTGTATGTCCTGTAATGTCTGATAACTCCTGGAACTATGTTTTTTGTCAGTTTAAGTGGTGTTGTATTATGTAATGTGGGTAAGTGACCCATGCACTGCAACAAAAATGCATATTACATTTATCAGTTTATTTATAATTTAATAATGAATAATTATTGTCAATTGTATTATTTATTTATTGTTTAAAACTGTGGAATAAACATTTCAATTTTTTGTAAAATGTTTTAAATAAAATAAAGATTATTCATATACAATCCATTTACACTTGCAATGACTGGGACCATTTCACTTTTGAGGGATCGTACAAAAATACTGAGAAGTCAAAATATTTACAGTACTAAATAATAATAAGATCTGGAATGCTAGTGTCAAATAGTTCTTCACCTTTTTTAAGAATCAGGAAAACACTTTCGATGTTAAAATGACCTTATATACATTAGTGCATAGCTTTTATGTATGATATGCAACATTGCAAAATCAGTGCTCAGTATTTAATTTACAACAATTTTTCTGACTTTCCATTTTCTACTTTGCCCCCCAGTTTTCCACTATATCACCATGCACTGCAATGCATATACATTGGGGAAAACAATAAAGTGATTTTTCCCCCTTTTTCCATTTAGGAAATAAGACAAATGAGTTCAGCTGGGCTAAAATATGCAGCTTAGGAACTCCAGGTGGAAATTAACAATTGCTGCTATAACCTGGCCAAAATCTTTTCTTGTTTCACAACATTATAGTTTATTTGTGCATTGTCCTTGTTTTAAATAAATGAATTCCACAAACGCATGCCTATTTTCAGTCTATATAGACTTTCCTTTTTAATCCTGTCACAGGAGAATACTGTTGCGCTCATGACCAATCATATCAGGGTGGGCAAGCTGGCTAATGACATGTTTCAGTGAATGAATAGAGACAGACAGTGTGAGAAAGCCAGTGAGAATAGATATGTACAGTATAATATCACAAAGACAGGTTTGGATCACTATTTTAGCAGTAGCACAAAAAATCTGAACAGTAAAAATGAGCATCCACTGTCCACTTTAGTCTTGACTGGCATCATGTTAGAGGTTGACATTAATGGTGAAGATTAAGTTTGGATCTGGAAGAAACCTTTCCTGGAGAACTGCTCATAAGATTGCTTGAAAATAAAGACATGCATGAGGATTTAGTAGAGTAGAGGTGCAGCAACACCTGCACGAATAACACCAAGGATCTATCAGAGGAAAACCTTTCCTGTGTACCTAACACGACTATAGCATCAAAATTTTGCATATCATTTTAGAAACAAGTTTTGTTGGCTTCAATAAGCAAATGCATCTGAAGAAAACACATTGCAGAACTGAAAAAACAGTGACATCTGTAAACCATATAAGAACAGGGAAGATTTTTATGTAGAAAACAAACTTCCAGAAATATAAATCCATCAGATAAGGAATAATCTAAAAAAGCTAAAGAAACCGGATCCTACAACAGAATAGAACAGTACGAACCCCATCTCAAACATCCACAATGGGCTCTCCAGCTGAAGGATTTGTCAGGGCTTCCAGACCTGACCTTAGCAGTAAAGCTTTATAGACAAAGCCAGAAAAACAGTACAGTCTAGACTACCCATCCCACAGAGCTTAGCCTTTTGCTGGAAAGAATGGACATTATATTCCCCTAATGGAAATAATTGCTGTGATGCTTGCCAAAGGGGGTGTCACTCTACTGACCACACAAACTTTTGCTTTGAGTCCCTTTTCCTTTTGTGAAAGTGTAAAATCGGAAATGTTGTTGCTTAAAACATTGACGATATGTAGCACATTTTCAGGTCATCTTAATAGAGAAGACATAGAAATAAGAAAGAAGACAAAAGGGGACACACCACTAGTATTAAACTGTGATAATTATATTCATGCTCCAGTGGACTATCGATCGGTTAATTTTTAAACTTGTTTTATGACCTTAATGACTACTAAGGCATTTATATCATCAGTTTCAAGAGAAAGCTAATAATAGTTGCGCATGTATAGAAACGTTGAGTTATCACAAGGCTCATATAATATGCTTCAGACCTTTCTCACAGAGGTTCCCAGTCTCAGACTACTTTTTGAAGCCACTTCGTTCTGACAATTTACTGCTATGTCCTTGTGTGCAGTTTGACTATAGACCTACTACATCACACAAAGGACTTGGGGGTCAAAGTTGTTTAGGAATGTGAAGTTAAGCTGTGTACTTTTTTTTTGTTCTGCATTTGTGGTTATTACCCAGCTATTACCTAGGAACGTAGGCCCTTGACTAGTGCTACGTGTCATGATTTGCCAGACTCTGTCCTCACTATTGTCAAAAGGAATGTTAAAAAAGCATATTTCTTACATAACATAGGTCGTGACACCCAATATTACCCAAGATAGATAGATAAGGGCATGCAGTACACATCCTTAGGGCCCATCCCTGTCTATTAGTCATTATGAGATTAGGCTTTCTTACATTAAAACAAGCTTCAATGTGTCAGTAAAGACCCACTTTGTTTTATTACGTTACTGCAAAGGCAATGTCGTGTTTGATATAATATTGGAAATGAATAATTTTTAGTCTTTAAAATTATTATGACTGACGTACAATGGTCTTGTTTTGTGTGTATAGGTGAGATCATATTTGATCTGTTTTCATACACAATAACACCCAACATGTGACATTTCAGCTGGGCATTGACTTTTTGGTAGAAAAGATTATTCATATAAAATCCATTTACACTTGCAATGACTTGGGCCATTTCACTTTTGAGGGATCATTCCAAAAATACTAAGAAGTCAAAATATTTACAGTACTAAATATAATAAGATCTGGAATGCTAGTGTCAAATAGTTCTTCCCCTTTTTTAAGAATCAGGAAAACACTTTCAATGTTAAAAGGACGTTATATACATTAGTGCATAGCTTTTATGTATGATATGCAACATTGCAAAATCAATGCTCAGTATTTCATTTATTTTTTCTGACTTACAATGCTCTTGTTTTTGTATGTAAAGGCGAGATAGTATTTGATCTATGTTTTCATACACAGGAACACCCAACATGTGACATTTCAGCTGGGCATTGACTTTTTGGTAGAAGAGTATTGACGGGTCATCATGTGCCACTGAGTCATGACTTGGTTATCTTGTCAGTATAAGAACTCCTCAAGGCCAAGTATTTTTTTCAAATGTTGAGACCATAATGTTGTTTATCAGCTAGACTAGGAAATCGTTTAAAATGTATAGTGAACAGGGAAGATAAATACATTTTTCAGAGCTCTTTTGGAGTTGAAAATTTTAAGAATATTAGAGGTCAGATGTCAAATTCTTTTAGCACCTTTTGTTGCTATTAACTTTGAGTAAACAACTCTATGCGCATGATTCTGTTACTGTGTCTCTCAAAACGTATTTTAAAAATCTGCTGAAGGCTTCTCACAGTGATACTGAAGTGTTTACACATTTCCATTGTATAGCAAAAAGTTATAGCAAAAATACATTCCTATAATTTACCTTTACATTATTGACGGTTCATACCTTCCTATAATTTACCTTTTCATCTCCCGAAAAAATACTCAACATGAACAATGAAGGTTGTGTAGCAAATTGCCTTGGGCTAAAAAAAAAAAAACCTTTGAATGCCAGCAGTAATTAAAATTGTATACAGTCTTTGAATAGGGAATGACATTAATGCATTTCCACAGGTTGTAGGAAGAGGAAGTAACTTTGTCAGATTTTACCCCAGGGCAGTAGAATTTGTACTGTAAGACAAGAGGTTATCAGAGATTATTGAGATAATACAGCCATTATCAAGCTTAGTTAAATCGATTGAAAGTGTCCTCACTGCTAAATAAAGAGATGGGGCTCAATAAGACTCTTTTTTTATTGTCTGTCTGCAACTATATTAGTCTCATCCTTTTGAAGTGCTGTTAGCCTTTGCACTATTCGCAAACCCATCATAAGGTTTCTGTCAGCGATACTCAAGGTTCATGGCTTACAATAACACCTTATCTTAAAGATATCTTAATGCAAGACAAGGACATTATTGACAGATTAGTTCTTTCGGTGTTGACATATAGAGACAACATAGACATACTGTAGGGTCATGAACTGTCTGAGTCAGTTCATGTAAACAGCGGTCCATAGGAGTCATGTTACCTGATGTTCCATCACAGTCTTTTGAAAATACAGCATCTACACAAAGACATTAACTATTCTTCAACTATGTACTTTTACAAATAGCACATTAGACTGTGTAGTTATCATGCACAGGTGTAAAGCATCAAGGGTCCTTGATCAGACGTAATGTCTTCAACCTGTTCAAGACCACTGCCCCACAATGCACTTTGTCCATCGGCATAGAGAGTAGGCAGATATATCGATCAATAAATATGTTACTGAACAGCCTATTCTAGTTAATTACTAGCCTTTGTGATGAGTCTGATTAGGTTGGCTTCACTTCACAGAGTTCAGTTTTATGTAATGTCAGCAATTTATTTTGACATGTCCTTTATCAGTCTTTTCAGCCACTTGCTTTTATACAGTGTGCTTTTTATGTACTGCTCGGGAAATTAGTCTAATCACACTTTTAAGTTAACCTAGCTGATAAGTAATATTTCTAAAGTGTGACCAGCTGTCAGTGTGATGATAATGATATGATATATAAACTCCACTTAACATACCACTTAAATGAAGGAAAAACGTATGAAAGTCTATTTTGTCAACATCTGTCACTCTTTGTGGTGTACTTAAGCAGATATGCATGACTTCTTACCAGGGACTAGCCAGCACAATGTTCAGCACAAATGTTTGATATACAGTATTAACGTATGATGCATGATTTGGCAATTGGTAGTTTTTTTCTGTTGTTGTTGCTGCTGCTGCTCTCATTTATTAACATTAATTTGTCAACAGGAAAGATCATATTGTTCTACTTTCAAGCAATGTTTTTGTGAATGGTGGACTGCACTGAGTCATTTACTTTCAAGATGAAGAGTGAAAAAGCACTAGACCACATTGCAGATTAAAATAAATAGATAAATAAAAAAAATAAAACATCAGACAGGACTGGACAGTTTAGTTTGATATAGCACAAATAAACAGACTGTATGGACCATGCCAGTCTGAATTCAGCAATAACTTGGCAAATTCTCTAAACAGCTTGAAGCAAACGTACCCCTATTAGATCTCTTACAAAACGTACAACTGATGTTGGGTAACTCTACACAAACTGTCGCTCTCAAGACAAACAGAGATTGCACCGAATATCGATTTGTTTACATTGTTGATGATGTTGTCATTGCCTTCTCACATTTTTTTCTCTCAAATGCCTGAAACGTTATTCCTAATACTGTTGTATACATCATGGTCAATTGTTGAGTTGATATTTGGACTAATGAATCTCTCCTGCTCTTTGAACCCCTTGTTATCAGATGGCGATGAGATGAGAAGGATGTGCATGCAGGGATTGCGGCACTATCTCAGATTATTAACTGGAACATTTTTATTGCACCAGCGGTTACAATTGTGCTGCAATGTCATGTCTAAAGCTGATATGGCTAAAATGTGGATTTTGCAACTTATTTCAGATAATTTTATCAGATCACCATATTAATGTCTAATATATAGCCTATTTGATGTATCTGTGAACTATATGCTGTAGTGCTTTATGTAGTGGACATAAATGTTAATCACTAGTCACGTGTATTTTGGGTAAAAGAATATTATAATACAATTGTGAGGTGATTTTGTAATATTTTTACATTAGTCCATAATGTAATAATAGTATGTTAGTATTCATTTATTATGTGAACACCAGTGTTTAGCACTCTTTATTATTTTTGGCTATATTATAAATAAATGTCTATAATGTTAATACTGTGGTAAAATAAATAGCTTCTGAGACAAAATATGTCTTTCATTGGCTTTCAAAATGAATACTTGCATATTTAGGGCAGCGCAGTGTGTGTGTGTGTGTGTGTGTGTGTGTGTGTGTGTGTGTGTGTGTGTGTGTGTGTGTTTCTCTCTTTCTCTTCTTGGCAGATCCCAACCTTATTGTTAAAGATCAAAAGTTCCTATTAAAAACAATTTAGCAATGGCACATGTGAACCCTCCTAGAGAAAAAGGACAGACTACCTAGCTAAAGTAGCTGAAGTGAGCAGCAAAGTGACTGGACTCTTAGGATGTCACTGATAAAACATGTTAATGACCACTTTGACGGATGTGGACCACAGGTGAGGGTCTCTTTTACGATAAGAATATGCACAAAGAATGCTACTGTTCCTACTGCCTGCATCCTGACACATACCACTAAGGGGGTGGTCGAGTACGCAACAACAGGGCTAATAATTGCTCAATAGCAACTCTCTGTGGTAGCAGATACAAACTGCATGGACACTTGGAATTTCTATAACAGACGTGTTTAACAAAATATTGAATGGCATTGAGATGGTCTAAAATAGAAGATTAAAGATTTTTTTTTTACAGCTGTAAGCAAGATGAACTGTATTTTATTCAAGAGAATATGGTGTTACGTTATGTTACAGAATTGTTTTATAAAAGAACACATTCATTGAAATAACATTTGTCTAGTCATAATAATCTTTAAAATAGTAAATGATACAAAATTATACAAAAGTTACAAAAGATACAAAAGGAGATTACCATGTAATAACCATTGGTTGAAAAACTCACCAATGTGCCAGCCTGTAAAACATGTGCCAGACTGTATGACTATATCTCAAACATTGTTGGCATAGTCCTCTGTGTTGTCCAGTGCCTTTGTCTTGGTTTGCTTGTTATCCACAGATGCATAAAGGTCAGAGAGCAGGGAAGTGGTCTCTAGGATGTCTGCAGGGTCCTCTGTCTCTGGTGCCCGTGATATGGCTGTGACATCTGAGTACTGGATCTGGGGAATTCCGCTGTTGTGGGACGTGGCTGGGGAACTTCGGCCTGATGCTGGTCTGGGAACCTTTAGCTTCAGGTTGGCATAGCAGTCACGGTCGCTAGAGGGGGCCTAGAGGAGACAGAAAACACACATTACAGTCTGTGAAGCTGTGTCCTTAAGACTCAAACACACAAAAAAATTGCAATTTTCAACCAACAGTTGATCAAATACCTCCCACTCTATCCCTCTAGTGCTTCTAATTAAGCAATATTAAAGGGAAACTTTGGTGTTAATCACTTCATAGCCGTTGTTCGAGGTTACAGAGTGCTGGTAGGACAAAGAAAATTTCATGCAACCTGAATAATGAACTGGTACCTAACACTGGGGCACAGGGAAATGAAACTGAAAGTGAGTTTCTATGCCCCATTAAGTTAATGGTAGCTACCACCTCATTATTTGGTCTAGCAAATATTCGTGTTCTTTTTTCTACCAACAGCCCTCGGTAACCTCGAACAACAGTGATTTACACTGAAGTTTTCCTTTAAAGTATGATGCTGTTGCTGTTAATTGGCTGAAAGAGTATGTTATACGGCTTAAGCCAAAGCATCCTGTAACCCACCTCTGGTTTGTTACCAGTAGTAGATTATTAATAAATATAACACATGAGTAATTGGAAAAATAGACCTACAAATATGAATAAATACATAAATAGACATGGAACACATAGCTAAATCTAAATTAAATTAAGTGCTTCTTTAAGAAGTTGCATGAGTTGTGGTTGCTAGGCTACCAGATTTGTTTTACTTTTTTCCTTTGCTCTCACTTGATTATTGCTTTCTTCAGATGAACACTGCTTTTTGATTCCTCGTGAAAAAATACCCCATGAAATGGACCTCTCTTGAACTTTACCTTTGATAACTTTTTGATCTTTTTCTGATTTTTTCCTGATACCTGATGATTTTTTATTTTCTTAGAGCTTTTTAAACTGTTAACTGCTTAGCATAACTGTATGAATGAAATGAACATTAGCTACTAAGCTAGTGGGCTATGTCAAGAAAAAAACAATGTAATGTATTGATTTTGTTTTTTGTTATATTGATGTGGAAATTAGCCTTCATAATGCATGTAGACGGTTCTTATGGTGAAATGCTCGTGACATGCAAGCTAAATAACTGTAATGAAATGGATTGTTGGGCACATACAGTAGCTTGTGTGTGGGAGAAAAGGAACCATTTCTCTCCATTGCCATCCTTGTTAACATAGCGGTGCGCTATGCCTCGCTGTGCTTTAGAATGTATTGGATGTGAATTGTGTGTAAACATTAGTTGATCACTGCATGATCTTACAAAAATATAATTTAAATTAGTTTTCTGTCATGTGCAGACTGTTTTTTTGTTTTGTTTATATGAATGTTTGATGGCGAGCCAGGCCCCATGATTGAACCCCTCAACTGCCCCTTCTGACAATCCCTGCCAGAAGTTCGAACTTTCCCTGGAACCCGGAGATAAAAAACATACACTGACAATACTCACACACACTCCCTTCCCGGACTTATTTACCTACGTATTTATTTATTCATTTATATGTATTTATTTATTTGTATTTATTTATTTATTATTTATTATGGACGTTTGAGGTTTTTAATATTTATTTGATACTTTACTTTTTAAGACCTCTATTGTATTTGTTTTTTTTTATTCAGTCTATTTTAGTCTATTGTATATATTTAATTATTATTAAATTAGTATTATGTATTATTTAATTATTAATAAGTTATTATCATTATGTATTATTCACCTTGAAGTTGTTATGTTGTCAGTCTAATCTTCTCCTCTAGTAGCCGAACCCAGAACTGGCCTAAACCTATCACATCTCCCTCAGTAATTAGATAACACTCAATAGAATAGAGATAATATAAAAACTTAATAGCGTCCCCTTTGTCAGTATTCAACTTTTGGGTAACTCAGCGGCACTGGGGGCGCTACACAAATATTTGGCGAGCCAGAGCCAGGAAGGAAAGTTTATTATTATTTGACAATAAGTTAATTTTAGCAATTTGAACTGCAATGTGTATAGTATTGTAGTGTATGCACTTTCTGTACTACCTTTTTTTCTTTTCTTTTTTCACTTCTCTTTTTGAATACAACTATTATTATTATTATTATTATTATTATTATTATTATTATTACTAGAAGTAGGTCTTACATTTGATATATTGTATTGACATTTTGCACATTAACATGGAAGTAGTTTGTGAAAATACCTAACTCTGTTTTAGTTGTGGTGGTGATGTAGACAAAGAATTTTTCCTGTTCTTGGAGGAACATGGGCCTTTTTCATGCATGATTTCTGTAAGTAGCCCTGACCCTGATTTAAAAACACCATAATCATTGATTTTGAGTCTGGGCACACAAAGGAAAAGCTTGGCAAATTACCACACTATAGACCTTCCCCGGATAATCCCAGCACTGGTCACTGCATTAGGCAACTGCCTAGCATTTATTTAAGATACATAGGTAGTAATTTAACACAGACTTATCTTGACTCCTTAAGATACAAAGTTAGACTGAGCAGTCTGGACTTGCAGTCACTTCTGCATGGTGAGCTCTCCCATCTCAAAGATTCTCTTAGAACTGAAGCACCCCTTTCCGTACCATCCATCCCAGTTGAAAGTTCAACCGTATGCCTTAGGAAATCACGAACGCCCCCTCTACCTTTCAGAGATTGACGCAGAAGTGCATGTCCAACATCAACCTAAGAGAAGTCCTTGTCTTCATTAACGAGCTTCAGTCTTAGGCTTCTTAGGATACTACCGTCACTTCGTACAAGACTACTCGAATGTTGTGAAACCCCTGAATGCCCTCACCACTGGCTAGCCACTTGCTCGGAAAGGGCATAGGAGCGAGACTGGCAGTGGCATGAAGTACTGGGCGCTGGACTCTGCGTGTCAGCAAGCCTTCAAAACTCTGATAGAGAAACTGACATCTTCTCCTGTCCTTGGGTTTGCTGACCCTATGCTGCACTACATCCTCCACACTGATGCCAGCACCACCAGCCTGGGAGCAGCTCTGTATCAGGAGCAAGATAGCCATATTGTCTTTGAGCGAGTCTCAATATCCAGCTCACAAGCTCAGGTTTTGGCCTTGGAGTGGGCCATTGTTGACAAGTTTCATGACTACCTATATTGCAACACCTTTACAGTAGTCACCGACAACAACCCACTCACCTATGTGCTCTCTTTGGGCAAACTCAATGCAGCAAGCTACCGCTGGTTGGTGGCCCTCTCGATATTCAACTTCAATATCAAGTACCGAGCAGGAAAACAGAACCAAGATATTCACCTCTCAGCACTTGTCCTAGTTGGCTGACCCTGTAAACCTACCACCTGTTGTGGTCTCTGCTGTGGTCTCTGCTGACTGTCACAAACACCTCTGCCATGTTGAGCCCATGGCATTGGTTAAGTCCCTTGGACTCCATTCTGCAGCTGTGCCTGGTGCCTTTGAAGAGGATGACTGTTTGGATGGACAAGTCACCATCGACCATGTTGTCTGAGGAAGAGCTAAGCCAACATCAGAGGTCTGATCCTGTCATAGACCGTGTTATCTCTCTGCTGGAATCAGGTAAACAGGCTACACTTCAGCTCATCGCTGAGTTCAAACTGATGACAAAAGAGTGGGGCCACCTGGAACTCAAGAATGGTGTCCTCTACAGGAACCCGCAGTGCAACTCCCAGCCTGTTTGTCAGCTCGTGCTACCCCAAGAGTTAAGACCAGCTTGCTCAGGGGTCTGCACGATGATATGGGGTATCTTGGGGTTGAGCGCACTCTCAACGTGGTCAGATCCCCAATTTACAGGCCGAAGATGGCTTGTGATGTGGAGAGAAGGGTCAAGTCCTATGACCGATGCGTCAGGCGCAAGTTTCAGCCAGATGGAGCAGCACCCCTCCTCAACATCCAGACCACTAGGCCAAAAGTGCTCGTCTGTATGGATTTTCTGTCCCTGGAACCTGATCGGAACACGAAAGCCATCCTGGTGATCATCGACCACTACATCAGGTATGCAGTTGCTATTCCAACCAAAGATCAGAAAGCCTGCATTGTCGCCCAGTGTCTGTGGGACCAGTTCCTTGTCTACTATGGATTTCCTGAGAAAACCTCAGCGGTGGTCACGGGGGAGTCTAAGTTACATACCATTAAGGAGCTCTGTGCCATAACTGGGATCAGGAAGGTTAGGGCAAGTCCATACCACCCATGTGGAAACCCAGTTGAAACCTGAAAAGAGCAGATGGCGTGACTTTGTTAAACCTCTAACTCGTGCTTATAACTGCAGAAAAGATGAAGTCACCGATTTCTCCCCATATGAGCTCATGTGTGGCAGACAGCCCCACCTCCTGCTCGACATCACTTTCAGATTGCAAGTTAGAGGTGTCCAATCTACCTCCCACTTTCAATATGTGAGAAAGCTCAAGTCTCACCTCAAGGAGAGTTACGAACTGGCCATGAAGAATCCAGAGAGGGTGGCTGTCAGAAACAAGAGACGCTTTGATAAGTCTGTTCTCTGGCAGAGGGAGACAATGTCCTCATTAGGAACCTGCAGCTACGGAATAAGCACAAGCTGGCTCATCGATAGGAGCCCACCATGTACAGAGTGATGAAGCAAGTTGATGACATACCTGTCTACATTGTTCAACCTGAGGGGACAGATGGTCTAACCCGCACTCTACACCGAGATCTGTTGTTGTCCTGTGGAATCTTAGTTGATGAGGAAGCTGAAGAGCAAGCCAAGTCTACAGTGAAACAACAACCCCGATCAAGGAATATCCCTGTTTAACAGTTAGAGGATGACTCCTCTGACTCAGAAACTTGTCCTGCTGCTTTGAAGATCCTTCAACCCTCGCAAGACAGGGCTCACCAAAGTTTGCAGTTCCCTAGGACAGAGGTCGCTCTGCAGTTCGTCCCCCAGACACACCTGATGAATCCATGGGTGATGACTTACCTGTCCAAGCTGTTGGTGCTGGACGTCCTGCTACTGCAGAGAATCCTGTCTACTCTTCTGCCCTGAGTCCTAGTCCTCCTGCTAGCGCTGACATTCCTGGTCCTGCTGCTGCATCTGAATGTCCATGTCGTTGCTGCTGAAGGTCCTGTTAATGCTGCCACCACTGCAAGTCCTGCCTACAATGTTTCTGTTGTTGGAGGTCATGTCCATGATGCCCTCTTTGGGAACTTAAAGAGGGAGCTCATGGGAACACCTAAACTCCTGAAGTGCCAGACGATAAAGTGCCTTTGGAAGATCACCCCGCCAGGAGATCTGAGAGATCGCGGAGAGCTCCCAGCCGTTTTCAGTATTCCCAGTTAGGAAACCACCTTATTTTCTTTTGCCCACACACTATTAGAAGGTTTTAATAGGGCCATAGTGCCATTTAATGAGCTTGATACCCATTTGCTCTTGCAGATCTAGCTGTCTGTATTAAGACCCATAGAAACCCATGAGGAGACTCAGGATTATTTAAGGGGGAAGGGTGTAACCCACCTCTGCTTTGTTACCACTAGTAGATTATTAATAAATATAACAAATAAGTAATTGGATAAATAGACCCACAAATATAAATGAATACATAAATAGACATAGAATAAATAGCTTTACGGAAATTAAGTGCTTCTCCTTTAAGAAGGTACACGAGTTGCAGTTGCCAGGCTACCAGATTTGTTTTACTTTTTTCTTTTGCTCTCGCTTGATTACTGCTTTCTTCTGATGAACACTGCTTTTTAATTCCTTCCAAAGAAATACCCAATGAAATCAACTTGTTTTGAACTTCACCCTTGACAACTTTTCCTATGATCTTTTCCTGTTTTTTTCCTGATACCCAACAGATGAGTTTATATTCTCTGTTGAGAATCTCTGTTGAGTTTGATAAACTCTGTTAATAATTGCTTAGCATAATTGTATAATTGAAATGAGCATTAGCCACTAAGCTAGTGGGCTATGTCTAAAAGAAAACACTATAATATATTGATAGTGTTTTCTGTTATATTAATGTAGAAATTAGCTTTCATAAATGTATATAGACATTAACTGTTTTATGGTGGAACACACGCGACTTGTATATATGAATGTTTGTTAGCGAGCCAGACTCTGTGATTGAACCCCTCGACTGCCCCCCCCCTGACAATCCCTGCCAGAACTTCGAACTTATTCTGGAAGCCCGAAGATAAGACACATACACTGACAATACGCACACACACTCCCTTCCTTGACTTACTTACTTACTTACTTATTTGTTTGTTTGTTTGTTATGGACATTTGAGATTTTTTAATGTGTTTTTAATACTTTTGTTAAGAGTTCTATATTATTTTGGGGTTGTATTCATAGTATTTAAATCTATTGGATATGTTGAATTATTTGTTAATAAATTATTATTATTATTTATTATTTACCTTTAAACTGTTGTGTTGTTGTCAATCTAATTTTCCCCTCTAGTAGCTGAACCCATAACTAGCCTAAATCTTTGACTTCCCCCTCACTAATTAGATAACACAAAATAGAATAGAGATAATATAAAAACTTAATTGCGTCCTCTTTGTCATCGTTCATTTGTTGGGTAACTCTGCAGCACTGGGGGCGCTACAATCCCATTAATAAAAGACTGTCCACAAAAGTTGGAGATTTTTTAAACACACAGTGCACTGCACACATTAGGAGTATCGCTTAATTAGAAGTGCAACAGATATTGATAAGGGACTTAATATTTAAGACATTGGATACTATGCCTTCATTATATTTCATTCAGATTTATCAATTGATATTCACTGTACATCAGACCAATCATGATATTCAAACATTAATAATTTTGTAAAGTTTTGGTCATTTTATTGTAGCAGTTTTTAAAATTAAGTTCTTTATGTTAAAGTCTGTCATAGTCAGTGGAGTGAAATGTGACACAGCCAAATAAAAAAACCCTCAAACCCAGTCTGTAAACCACACGCTGTTTTGGCCTTTGCACTTAGTTTGCACTTTTGCATTGTGCCGTTGCATGCACAAAAATATTTACCTGATGTTTTTTTTTAACGTGCCTTCTACATGCATCTAGTGGTGCTGCATAGTCATATAACTAGATAAGACACAGCATACACAGAACTATAATTCTTTTCTTTTAATATAGTATTGTAGGTAGAAGTAAGACAATATTTTTTGAAAGTCACTCGGTACAATGTCACTGTAAAAACCTAACATGCATGGCTTGGTGTATAATCACAAGAATTTTTTTCAAGCATGTCGTTTATATATATTATTCATATTATATGATTCATATTATTATCATTTTTATATGAATCACATTATTCACATGATTATTTCAAGTAAATGTAAGAGCCACACCCCTACCAATAAAAACAAAACAAACAAAAAAAAAAAAAAATTCCGAGCACGTGTAATAGGCTCACACAATTCCAGTAAACAGATGTTATATTTACATAATACAGTATATAATAACATAATTTTTCAATTTTTAAAAAAGTAATGAGAATGTTTTGTGTAAGCCTAGTCATTATTGCCACCGATATGACAGAGTTTGTATCTTCATTTCTGTTATTGCTGCTGCTATTGATGTCATTAAAATTTCAAGAAATTACATTTAGCATTTTAAAATAAATACATTTTAGCAGTTGTAGTAAAATAGCACTTACCTTTACAGTATTCCGTGTCTTTTGGTGGTTATTAGAAAGGGTAGGGTTGCGAGTAAGCTCAGTTCCTGTAAATAAAAGAGTTACTGATGAGTAGTAATTCATATATATTCCATGTTATTAATTGAAATGGGTAGAAATACAACACACATTAACTGGAGTCGACTTACGGACTGGTGTGTACGTGACATTTCCATAAATGGGATTATCCTCCATGTCTGTTAGTCTCAGGGTAATACTTCACCAGATACCACAGCGTTACACAGCACAGAACAACCAGATAACATGCAGAAGAAGATGGAAAAACGACATCTCACTACTGCTAATAATAATACATGAATTTTATTCATAGCATTTTTCAAAATATACCCAAAGTTGCCCAACAGTTGGAATTAAACAGATGAGGATAGCAACATGAGAAGAAGGCACAACCATGCTACTGTATAAATGATTCTTTCAGACTACTTTCTGTGTGTGCTGTCTTCAGACTTACCTCCTTCTGAAGCGTGGCAGAAAACTCTTTCCTTTGGCTAGAAACAGGACATTTTTTCCCAGAATTAGGCAAGCTTTGTATACATATATTGTCTGAATATCAACTGAAGGAAATGTTGTTTATTTTCACTTACCGGTGCATTGTTTGCCACAACAGCAAAGGATATTCCAGCAGACTGACAAGATCAGTGCTGTGCAGACTCCAGCAAAAAGCATCCACAGTGTGTACGACCCACACAACTGACCAAAACCTGGAGGGTGGCACAAAATAATGTATTAGCCTACAGTGTTGGGAGGGTTACTTTTTAAAAGTGTTTCACCACAGATGACAGAATGCAGACGGAATGTTTGTAATTTTTTCCTGGATTGCTCAGTATACTTAATTTGAATTACTTCATTTTTTTCAGTTGATGATGAGAAAGTAGATAACGTGCTTTCTGTATGAATGCATATCACATCACAGCTAAATAATTAAGCTGTTTTATTTCAAATGACATTAACAGGCCATTAAATGGGTTTATTTCACAGATTTGTCACTGACATGTCCTCAGCACTTTAAGTAGAAGCCCTGTTGTTGCCAACCATATCCTAAAACCAGCCCACATAATCAGATTTTGTAGTAGCGCTGTACACTTCCCACATAGATCAAAGAGATATTTTTAAGTCATACATTTATTTGTGGAACGTACACGCCTCAATATTATCTAGCTATATTGCAACTGTATTTGAATGGAGTTACTCTTATTTACTATTTTAAATACACATTCTGGTTATATGCCACTAAATGTACATGTTTTGTTCACGCTAATCTATCAAGTGTGTGGAATAAAATATCTTACCTGAGTATGTGGCGCTACAATTCTCCATGATGGACTGTAATAAGACCCAGGGTCTGGATGTAAGAATAGTTAGGGAAAATACAACACAACATTTGTTAAAACTCAAACAAGAATACTGCAGTTAACATACAGTGATGTTGAACACGCAGTGTAATGGAAGAGTTACCCTGTGAACAAATAGTTCACCTCTGCTTCCCTGGCTTCTTCACAAAGGCTTTGCTGGCAGGATGTCTACACGCCTCCTGCCACTGCACAGATCAGCAGAGCAATCTGCACAAAAACCACAAACATACCAAAGAACACATCAGAAATGCAATAAGACAGGAGAGAGAGAAAGCGAGAGAGAGAAAGAGAGAGGTGAGAGAGAGCGAGAGAGAGAGAACGGTAAGAGAGAGAGAGAGAGAGAGAGAGAGAGAGAGAGAGAGAGAGAGAGAGCAGGGCCACATTATGGATTTAAGTGCACTCTGCACAAAATTGTCTTTCCACCAGGACCTGGACTCGGTTGGCCTGGTTGGCCGTTCACTAGTTCGGCCCAAAGACAGAGAGAGAGAGAGAGAGAGAGAGAGAGAGAGTTAAAAATGGAGGGCATGATGGAAAGGATACCCTTTTTACACAATCTTTGTGGAAAGGGCCACCAATATCAGAAACACATCAGTCTAATTTGGTACAATTATGCAAACACTGAAACATTACTTTCAAACAGTACTAACAATACATTTAACTACATGTACATACATTCAAATGTTCCATAATGTTAACATACATTTTAAAAAATTGTTGTTACTTGCATTGGCCCAAAATTACATTTCAAGTCTGTAAATGTACAGTTGCAAAGCATTTTCTGTAGAGGCCACAACATGAATACAACATGAGTACAACAGCTAAAATATTTTTCTACTCATAGGCCCTCTCCTCTCCTCCACCACTGTCTTTGCTTGTCTTCTATGTCCCTGCTTCCTATCCTCAATTCTCTCTGTGTTAGTTTTTTCATGCCGTCAGTGCCTAATGTTCATGGAGGAGAAAAGAGACTTCAGGCCTTGGGCCAGGAAGGACATGTCCTCCAATGACAAATTTTGCTGGTCTATGACTTCGAAAAAAGTTATTAATAGGTAAAATAGCTTTAGCTTGCAATAGAGAATGCCTAGCTTAATGCCTTAACATTGTCACATTGTGTGCAGGAAGTTCACCCACGTCTTGAGCAGAGCAATTTCCAGTTATTTTCCACACCTACACACTTGCGCACGCGCGCACACACACACACACACACGCACACACACACACACACACTGATACACATGGGCTGATTCTGAGAGAAAAAAAATCAGAGGAAGGACACATGTCAGAGCCTACATTGGTATTTGATTTTGCAGCGATTTCATCACTTTTACTTCAAGAGGTCAAATTTAATTCCACATAATTGTACACTACTCTCTCAGGGGCGTGGCTATGGGGGGTGGGGTGTGGCAGTGCCCCCCCCAGGGACAAGCCCTGATGGCCCCCTGAGAAATTACCTTTTCATCCAAAGAAAGCTGGCCAGAAAAAAATGCCACTATTTATGATCTCTGTTTGTGTCTTGTATTCATAAAATAAAACATCTATTTATAGCTTTAATTATTATGTGTTATCGTCCCCGTAACCTCAAGGGCCAAAACAATCGTCAAAACTTCACTGCTTTCCAGTTGGTTCGTTTATAAACGACTATAGGGTCAGGAGGGCGGGGTGTGGTGTTAAACCAAATTTAAAAAAAAAAACTGATAACTTTGATTCCTGTTCCTATTTAGTTCTTCTCTATAATCTTTTTCACAAAGTAGTTTTTGTTGATCTTGTTCGTTTCATTTACTTGTTGATTTGTGTAGACCTGCCTGTACCCTTTGTTACAGCATACAGTGCAGACCTCTCTCGGAGTTCAACCTCTGCATTTAAGCCATCACACACGTGAGCATGCTGTTGTTGTTATTATTATTCATATTATTATTGCTAATATTATTAGGCTATTAGGCCTAGTAGTAGTAGCAGCAGTAATGGTTTTCCACCTTTTTTGCAGGTATTTTTTTTAAGGTAACTGCCCACCCACGCATGACATTCTGGTCACACCTCTGCCCTCAGGATATGTCTAAATGTGTACAAACCTACATAAAGCAAATATCTGCACTGTTCGTTGACGAACCATGGTCGTGTTACTGCAAGGCCTTGTATTTTTGACAAATAAAACACAAAGGCCTTTGCAAATTCCAGACACAGAACATTTCTGTGAAAATAGCCAAACTAATAAAACCTAAACTTCTGAAAGGCTTCATATATCTTTTTAAAAAGGAAGAACGCGTATAGCCTATTTGGCTTTTGTCCACGCCTTCAAACTAATTCAAATCCTTTGCAATTCATTATGCAAACATTTCTATGGGAATACAGGTGAATTTGCCCTTATTACAATAATGACCTCTAAGGAAAAACTAGCGGTAGCTATATCAGGTAGAAGTGTTACTGTAAGGACAGATGCGAATTAAGCATAGGAGCAGGTGAAGAACTTTTCCGAGAGGGCGGATAAGTCGGATATGGTCCAGTATAAAAGAAGAAGCATCTGTCAAGTGGCAGCCTCAGTTAAATCCCCTCCTTCCAGCTTGGCGCAACACATTTCTCCTCATTCAGTCAGTTGCCGACAGTCAAGTGCAGTCAGCGGTGAGAACAGGGAACCCGACTCATAAAAACCCATCTGGGTTAAAGCGACAGGATGCGGGGCTCCGATCGTTGCCTGAACACAAGAAAGGAGGCTCAGAGAGGTAGGGGAAACCCTTCGCTGTGTTGCATTAACATTGTTATGAGGATGCCTCTGATACTTTTTGCAAACGGTTGACAGTAGATCATGCGGTAAAATTCAAGTCCGTTAGCTGAGGAAGTAAACAGATTCGCACATTAATGTTGGGCTATGTGGTATAATTTGCAGGTTTTCCATTAATGTTACCTGCGTGCAAACACTATTTTAGCAGTGCAGGTCAAAACTTCGCAGATGCATACACAAAACCGCAACCTACAAGAATAGTTTTAGATTCGGTAGGCTATACTGTGAAAAATACTTAAAGCCAGTTAGCAGACAGGCTAATGTATGTGACAAACATAACATCCATGGTCAAGCTAGTATCACTGGCATATGTTATTAGACACAAGTAACATGTAAACTGGATTAGGAAAGAGTCTGGAACATAAATGCTCTCAGATATTAATCTGTTTAAAAATGAGACGGATATTAGTTCGCTAACAGTCAGTCTCAGCAACAGGCATGTTTATGTTATATCGCTGTCTGGAATGTAGCCTGGCTTACCTAAATTGTGCAATAAATTTAGCTGGTAGGTGACATGCCTTTTCCGTGTGCTAAGCGTCAAAAAACAGCCTGTTGACAGGCTGTGATGCAATGTACTAACAGTACTTATACACACCTAAGGCCAGATGTGTGTGTACAGTGGAGGATATCCCAATTCCCAGCCACAGCTGTAATCGATGGGAACATCTCCAGCCGCCAACCTATCTGTTACCATGCTGTATTGCAATGATGTATTACAATGATGGTGTTCGTTTGCACAAGAGGTGATGCGGGTGTGCTTTCTGGACTTTAGGCTGCGTGGGAAAATATTAGCCCAAAGACTGTTCATCGTGATGTTAGGATAACGTTGAATGTGATGAGAATGACAATGTACTGGACTGTTCTCACTTCCCATCCGCATTTGCTTGCCTTGTATTATGAGTGTGTGGAGCAGGACAGACTGCTCTTGTGTGTTGCCTACGTGCATACATCCACAAATCCCTCAGCAGGATGTGCGATCGATGAGACAGGTGCAACACATGATGGCTGTCGGTCCACAGGCTGTTTTGAATCAGCCTGGCCAGTCTGGCGTTGCCCTTTAAAAATGTTAGGCACAGCCAGCCCAGTTTGCTAGTGATGTCAATGACAATATGGCCTTGTTGGAGGAATGTAATCTCTCTTCCTCCGTTTCTCCGTGTCTTACCCTCCCCTCCCTCGCTCCATATTCCGTTATCTGTGTGAAAGTTCAGCTCGATGCGCTCAATCCCATTTACGGCTTCTAGGGCAGATTTGTTCCGCTGTGTGGCAGTGTGTATTTGTGTCTGTGAGTTACCATGGTTTACTAATGAAAGAAATCTACCAACAGATGTTTGACATAGCTATATAGGCTACATGTTAATAGTGAAGGCTCGGAACGGGTGAAGTGTGCAGTTGTGTATGTGCGGGCGTCTCTCTGTTTAAATTTCTAAACCATGTTTTGTTGTTGCACTGGTAAAAGTATATAAGGATTGTGTGATGCTGGGCGGTAACTTGTTGATATTAACAGCAGTTTCCACAAGAAGGCTATTCTGTCTGGCCTTTTCGATCTTGTGGATGCACATGCCTGTGGAAAGAGAGCAGCTTGGGCAGGTTGAGCTGTCAGTGGAGTATTGGACTCAGTGACCTGACAAGACACCCTGTGTATGTGTGTGGTTTGTGTAGAGAGACAGAGAGAGAGAGAGAGAGAGAATGTGATATGGTATATATTACAGGTTCTACAAAACAAACAAAGTCAGACGAAAGGGTAAAAAGAAAGGACATGTGACAACATTTTATAATAGGCCTGTAACACTGAGCAGCCATGGTTGCTGTCTGTCTGTCTGTCTGTCTGTCTATCTCTTTCCCATTCTCTCTGTTGCTTTTTTATATGTTTCTTTCTTTAGGCCTTTTTTCAGTTCGTTAGCAAAACTTTACATAAGCTTTTGACAATATTGCAAGGCAAAGTAGGCCTTTGCAAACTTGAGTGTATTGCAAGTAGGGTAATCTAAGGGTTTGTCGTATGAACATCACAGATGTCTTAAGACGTCTTTTGACAGATGACTGACCAGATGAGGGCAGGTAAACAGGTCTGTGAGGATTACCGCCAAACGTATGGGCACGCTACCTATGTGACCAAACCCACTTGTGCTGGTTTTGATAGCCAAGCAGTGTTCCTGTGTCACATACTGTGAAGATGTATGTATGGTTATGTATGTTTACATTAAAAAGGCTTGTTTATAAAAGGGGAGAAAAATCCCTAGACTGGGATTATTCTGTGAAATCATGCCTTACACCTGTTGTCCTTATCCTTACATGTTCATTTTGCCTGAACTACCAGGGTGTGTTGTCACTTAGCCTACAACATCACTTGCTGTCTTTCTTTCTGTTTTTATTACTTGTGTGGATTGAGAGAATACATGAATGAAAGGAGTCTGTGTGTGGATACAACTGTCTATCTGCTGTCCTGAAAGAAAAATGTGATGAGGCAAAACACACAAACAGATACATATATACATTCACATTGGAGGAAGGTGTGCAATATAGTGGTATGAATAATATCGCAATCCTTCAGTGAAGGATTTGCACTTAGATAGGAGGAAGGTAAGATGTTCTTATAATAATCTCCTGTCACCCACCCATCATCTAATCTATTATGTCACTGCTATTAAGGTTTCTGTTCCACATACCATACAGTGAATGTCTGTGTTCATTTTACAGGATACCCATCTGAAATTTCCACAAAGTAAATTTCTTCGGAAATGTAATGTGGATCAGAGTGTATGTATGTTTGTTTTGCACTGACTCCAAGAGTAAAAACAAATATCACACCCAGACCCAGACCCAGCCAGATATACAGGCTCTAATGTTGATTAGCAAGCAAACCTTCAGACAGACAAATAGTCAAATATCAGATTACTGTATAACCTTTCATGCAGGCATGGCTATCTCACAGAAAGGTTAACATTAAGGATAAATGAGATAACATACTGGGATGAAAATGATATACCCTCCCTAACAGCCTCCATAGGGACAATTAAAAAAATAATAATTATAGTAGTATTAGTAGTAGTAATGGTAATAGTAATAGTAATAATAATAATAATTGTAATAATAATAATATTCTTCTTCTTCTTCTTCTTATTATTATTATTATTATTATTAACACTCTTAACTTATCCACATCCCTTAAATATATAGTCACTGACATTTTATCCAAGTCTAATCTGAATTTATCTAATCTAATCCAGTCCATCTCATATAGGCTACATACATATATAGACAGACACAGACACACACACACTTAGACACACACACACACACGCACGCAGTACTCGCATTGACTGAAAAACAGTATGAACTCTTCTGAACAAAACAACATGTTGTTGCAAGAGCACAGAAAAGGGGGATGTTGTATGATTTGCCGGTGAACTCAAATTTCAAGAACTGTTCCCCAGAATTGCAGACTGCTTTCTAAAAACACTAAAAGTGTTCATCTAGGGAAAAAAAACCTGCTGTTCTTGCAAGTATCCACATGGTGGCAGTGTTTGTTTGTTTTTAGATGAACTGTACTTGAAGCTCTTTGAAACCCTACACCCAGGCATCAGCACACAGTGTTTTTGTCTAATGTCTCTGGATAAGACACCTTTGATACTGAGATGACACATGTTTACAGAAGTGAAAGGCTTCTTTTGTTATGAATTACACACACACACACATACAGTTCATAAGTGGACCCACACACAAAGAAGCAAACTTATTGTAAATGCAATAGTACTGATTTCTGACTATGACTCTTTGCTGGTGTTGGTTTGCTTTTGGTCTGAACCCAGTATCTTTTACTGTATTACAGATAATGCTGAGAAACCACAAAATTATAGTGGCACAAACTGGTGAGAATAACAGTACAAAGCTTATTACAACATAACACAGGTTAAAAGGTACAGTTATGTGCCTTTGAGGGTATTGCCAGTGTGACAATATAAGTACAATTCTGTACCTTCTTTTCTGAGAGTGTAGGCAACTTTAACCATATGATGTAGGCAAACCCAGACACAGGCACACACACACACTCACACACACACATTTAAAATGCTATTATTAGGCTGACAGGCTAACAGGCGCAAAGGGGCAGATCCTGAAGGGCCACTGTGTCTGTAGGCTGGTGGGTCAAGTAAACAAAATGCAAACTGTAGAGGACTAGTTGCTCTGTCAAATGGAACACATGAAATTAGATTTTCTCTGTCTTTTTAGTGGATGTGACATCATCTCAACATCTGAATCCCAGATCCCAAGGCAAATGGAACCCTTCCTTAGGTTTTCATAAGTTCACTTTGTATTCGGGTGGTTCTCAGCAGATTGATGAATTTCCTTCCCAGCATAGTCTGGTTAGGTGTTGGACAATTGTCAGCTTTGGCAAATGAACAGTGCTTGTCTGAGTAATATTTTGAAACACAATGTAATCGACATATCATAAACAGACACATAGTGTTTTTAACCATAGATTATCTCATCTTTAATTCTGATTATTTTATACTATTTGTCAGTCTTAATGGACCTCAATGGAGAAAGACTAAGTCACTGTTTTTGGCTCATTAAAATATGTAAATCTATTTTAATACACTAATTAAGTATAAACACATTATAAACAAAACGCATCGGATGTTTCCTTTAATAATGAATCATATAGGCTACAGTACCACACGTGTGACTACATTTCACGTCTAATACATGTTAAAGACAATTCAGATGTAAATGCATGCACAAACCATAAATGTAAAGAAACCAAAGTCATCGTGTGTTTTTCTCTTTTCCTCTTTTTTTTTTTTTTTTTAACTTTTTGACAAGCACAGGACGTCCACCACGAGCACTATGTTTACCATACCTCTTCCCCGCGCTGCACACGCCTCCCCTGAACAGAGTCTCGGTATGCCATTGGTTAGCCAGGTCCGCCCAAGACGCCTCTGATTGGGTAGGACCGCCGCAACATTCGCAGGGCATGTGTGTTGCATGTGAACAGCGGAAGACCGATGTTTTTGTTCAGTTTTGCACTCTCCCTTTTTTCTACCTTCCTGGGCCTCACGCTTTATCTTGACATTTTCAAATGAACCTTACGAGTTATTACGGTAAAATGTAAAAGAAAAAATCGTATGGATCGGCGTGGTCTTCGTCCTTCTCTCATTTATGCCTACTTTGTGCTTGTTTCTTTAGTCATATGCACTGTACACACAATCTGTCAGAATAGGCATATGTAAGAGGACTTGACCAAAAACCTACAGATCTCAAAAGAGGAATGCCATCAAAGCAGTTTAACACTTGTACAAATGCAATCATACAGAAACCCGTAGGTTAATAAACAGTTGTTGTTTTTTTCTCAAAAAGTAACGTTTAACATTTTTGACGTTTCAATTAGGCATGCACTATTTTTTATTGTAGTCTAATTTTAGTTGGAGTTGCGTAACTTTTCACATTCAAATCTTGGCCAAATCTTAGATGCGCATACTCTGCCATCATTACGGTAATGGTGTTTGTCACTGCTCCTCAGCCGATATGACATACGCTCTCATAGCCAGTAGGTAGGTTCAGTATCGCGCAGCTTCCGAAGGCAGAGAGACGCACTCGGTCATGGTCCTGCAGCCAGGATGATGACATCGTGTGAAGACGTGCCGATGGAAACATCACCCCGAGAACTCACGCAAAACCCCCTGAGGAAAATATGGATGCCGTACAAAAACGGTCTACCCGAAAAGCACATATCACAAAGAAAGGGTAAGCTTTTTGCTTTCAACCAGTAGGTGCCTCAGTTACCTACCGGCAAAAGCCGATGACACGAGGCGTGCAAAGCGATGAGGTTTAAAGGATTTCAACCTAAATTCAAGTAGCAATTTCAAGTTCAAGTCTACACTGTTTCTTTAACTCCTATATGTTTAGAAATGTTGCGTTCTGGATAAAAGCCGACCGCCTTGATGCATTGATGTAAAACGCTTTTGCCGGTAGAGTGCATGGTAACATTGCATCATTCTTCTTAGCCCCCCCAGCGCCTGAAACCAGCGAAGCCTACCAACATGCCGCTTTTCTTTTTAAGATGCCGTTTTAAAATGATCAGTCTCAGAGCGACGCAACATGATGCAAGTCCCCTGATAACAATGCAGAACGCTTGTGAACCAACAGACGCCAACATGGTCATCAATTGACAACGAAGCCCACATGCTTGCCAATGGAAAGAAGCCATCGCACCTTGCCGGTAGAAGACACGACGTTCCCACAGAGCCGAGTTGACCATGTGCAACTACATTGTCTAATATGTGTAAAATATCAACTCATTGGCTAGTCTTTTTTTTTATCTATTGCCGGCCCCGCACTTATTTAAAAAGGACGAGAAATTAAACATAGGCGAGGGCCCTGTGGCAAAGTAACACCGCACCAAAGCCCAGAAAAAACTGCGTTACATTCAGGCAAAGTGTGCACCAGCAATAGCTGCATGTTGTGAGTCATCATTTAACTGGCATTTGGGGTAAAAAGGTAAAAACTACTTTCACACCTTTGTTCGGTCATAATAAACGCATCCCAGGGACCACTCATTTTTAGTAGTTGCGTGTGAAGCTCTGTGTACTCGTGCGTTTTGTTTTGTGACTTAATATTTAACTGTTGAGGGACGTCTGACGAGTTATGCCTGCTGTCACAATTCCGTTTGGTGCCCAAGAAGGTGCGTGTGTGTCTATTTGAAATCTCTCAGTTACAAACGAGGAGGACAGCATGTCTAGACTAGGATGAGTGTGCATTCTCTGCTTGTAGCCTCAATTGTTGCACCAGTTAATTGAAAGTGGGTAGCTGTTTTTGTGTCTGCAGAACAGAAATGATATCACTTCTACTGCTTGATTACCTATCATGATTCCTATGTGACTAAATTACATTGCATTGCATTTTGCTGACACTCTTGTCCAGAGGGACATACAGTGAATATGGTGGCAGGGGCAGGGGCAGTCTTCCTGGAGCAATGTGGGAGGTTAGATGCGGTGATCAATGACACTTCAGCCATAGATGAGGGTGCAGGACACGCCCACGTTTTTTCTTGCTGGTACAGGATTCCAACCTGTGACCCTCTGATCCCAAAACCAACTCCTTAACCACTAGGCCACAGCTGCAGCATTACATTTGTTACACTTTGTGCAGAATGGAACATTGTGCTCACTTGTAAGTAATAGGAAAAAAACAAGGCTTCTCTCCTCCTCCTTCCAAATCACCTATTGATGATGAGGCATCATGGGCTGGACAAAATAGGAGTAAGAAGTATTAAGGAGGTGGTGGTTGTGGAGGAGGAGGAGCAGGAGCAGGGGAGCATATTGTTGAGGGGTGGAGTAAAGACTGACAGCGCCAGACTGCATTATCCCCTTGAACCCCACCCCTTCCACACTTCCCAACCCACCCACCAACCCAACCCCTCACCCTGAATGGGGATTGGGAATTACTGAACAGCCATAACCAGGTCAACGCTGAATGGCTGAGTAAGTGGGTGGGTGGGTGGGTGGGTGGAGGGGTGGGCTACTAGGTCGCAGCTGGTTGTACACTTAAAGCTGTCTAGTGGGGACGGTCTGTGCGGCCATCTTTTTGTAAATACACTTTACACTTGACCTACAGGACCCTCTTAACCGAAGCTGAGGTAGATGTAACCAAAGTCAATTTCAAGGTTGTCTTAAACCGTTTGATTATTAAAGCACACTAGGACAAGAAAAGGCTCTCAAGTGTGTTTTATAGTATTTACGCATTAATCAGACGGTCCTTTGTCTAGAGTTGTTCAAGTTAAACACACTGTACAGGAGCCTGGAGGGAGGCCTGAGTATAATTAAATTGGTGTCCCTGCAGAGTGGCAGTGTGCAACAGGACTGAAGGAACTGCACTGTAAGTTCCAGCGAAATGGTGCATTGTGCAGTGGATAGGGTTGTTCAGAAGTGCTGGATGCACTGCAAGGGCTTGTGAACGCACACGCACGCACGCACACACACACGCACACACTTTTTTTACAAGTTAGACTGGCTAACAAAATTGTAATTTCACTATATGTCTTACTCTTCAGTATTTCAATGTATGTGACAACACTTCAAGAATACTCACAATGGATATAGTTGTTGTAAAGAGCTGGATGCTTTAATCGCACCATTTTTTTAACAGTGAACGTGAAACTTACTATCACAGATTTTTTTATTTATTTTTTTGTCAGCCAGAAGCGTCTCGGATAGTTTCTCCCAGTAGCCATTAATCCTTTTGAATAATGCAGTATGGGTGCTATCAGGTTGGTCTGCATTTATCCACAGAATGATTTCTTTTGTCAATCGTTTGATCAAGGAGTGCTGCATTTTTGTTCTGTTTGCTATTAGGATTAAAGTGGTGGGCAATGTTAATTAGGCTATGATTTAATGGGGGGAGGCGTTTCTACTAAAGAAAGGGAAAGTTTTGAATAAATTAAGACAAACTAAGACTATGAATAAACTAAGACGAGCTCAGTTGTCCGTTCAGGGCATGTGTATTTGTGCGAATTTTGTCTGTGTCTGTCTTGGTAACGGAAGCTGTGGCTGCTTCTCGGTAGCCACTGGCCATTGGCTTTGCTTGTGTCTGGCTGCATTCTTTCCCTTTGGGAAAACACAAAGATCGTATTCATGTCTAGCAGTCTCTCTGGCTCTCTTTCTCACTCTCTCTGTCTGTCTGTCTCTATCTCTCTCTGTGTCTCTGTCACCCCCCCTTGTGTGTCAACTATTTCACAGCATTATCACACTCTCCTTTGCTACTTCTCTTTAGCGTCAACTAAAAAAAAACGCCTAACTCCTTTTTCTCATATCGCTAATGTTCATCACCCCTCTCTTTCTGTTTGCACCTCTTTCTCTTCCTGTCCTCTCTGCTGTCATGTGATTGCCATGGTGACAGTGTGACCGTGGTCATGTGAACTGCTGTCTGTACTGATTGCATGCATAGACACAGGACTGTGGGAGTGCTGTCAATCTGACCATTTTTGTATTCTTGTCTTTTTGTTGTTTTTCTTCTCCTTCATCCAGTATGTATGACCAACTGTCCTACCCTTATTGTGATGGTGGGCCTGCCAGCGAGGGGAAAGACCTACATCTCGAAGAAGCTCACTCGCTATCTTAACTGGATTGGTGTTCCCACAAAAGGTATCACAGAGCCAACACACACACACACACACACACACTGCATAAATATTCACTTTCTTTACATTTATGTATTTTGAAATTAACATTCAACAAGCAAATATACAAATATATGTGTTCCCCTGTATCTAGTTGTCTATCCCCAAAGTCCAAATAAAAGCCAGACATCAACCATAATACACATAGGCCTTTTTCACTAAACATTCAGTGCTATTGCCACATGCCTCAAATCTGTGTGTGTGTGTGTTTGTTTTAGAGTTTAATGTGGGCCAGTACCGGCGAGAGTGTGTGAAGATTTACAGAAACTTTGAGTTTTTCCGTCCAGACAACGAGGAAGGACTGAAGATTAGGAGGTAAGACCTCGTTTACCCTTTTCTGTTCTGTTTCTCGTGGGTATCGCTTGCATACTTGCGTGTAAGAAAGGCGTTTTTGTATGGGGAAAAGAGGTGGGTGTGTAAGTACACATTGTGCGTTTGCGGCTTTTTGTTCTTTAAAAAAAAAAAAAAAACTGGTTGGGTTGATCTGTTCACAGGCAGTGTGCGCTGACCGCGTTGAATGATGTCAGAGAGTACCTGGGGGTGGAGGGAGGTCAAGTGGCGGTAAGTTGCCATGGTAGCTAGACAGACAGACACAGACAAACAGGCGGTGCAGGTGAGCGGTGACTGCTCATTGATTATTGATGAATTGATTGCTGATGGATTATGATTATGCTCCTGTCCTGTCCGCCAGGTGTTTGACGCCACCAATACCACACGGGACAGGAGGACCACCATCATGAAATTTGCAGAGCAGAATGAGTATAAGGTGGTTATACTACTTTTCATCCCTTTTAAAGGTACAGACTTCCAAGGTTTGTTTTAAGTTTGTGTGTGAGAGAGTGTTTGAATAACATCTCAATGTCTGTCTTCACAGGTGTTTTTTGTTGAGTCAGTGTGTGAAGACCCTAACGTCATTGCAGAAAACATTGTGGTAAGTATTTTTTTTGGACAGGGAGGACTTGTAGTAATTTCTTATCAAGTTATAATAACATAACACGCAGCTTGTGCTAGCTTTGAGATGCTGTGCAGTATGTGTGTGTGTTTGTGTATGTTTGTGTGTGTGTGTGGGCCAGTTGTACTTCATGTGTGCCAGAGTCAGTTGGCTGAAGAAGCTTCCTGTTTTTGACTTCCTCTTTTATGTCATGCAGCAAGTAAAACTGGGCAGCCCCGACTACATCGACTGCAGCACTGAAGAAGCCATACAGGATTTCATGAAGAGAATCAAGTGCTATGAAAACTCCTACCAGCCTTTGGACGAGACTATGGACAGGTAAACTATTAATAAAAAAATAAGTAAATGCATTTTTTCTTTTTTTGGGCTGTAGGAAGTGGCAATTGGTACAGTAATATCCAGAATTTCAGTACTGTAAACTGTAAACTTCCTTTCTGTTATCAAGTGCAGCTAAAGCTCGGAAGATGTTTTTACTCTTGCTGTCAGAAGAGAATATTGGATTTATTATCCATACATGCATTGGTATGCAATAACAAGATAGTGGTGTTATGAAACCCAGGTTTTTACTTTAAGTGCAGAAAACACACTAGGTTCTGGTTTTCTAATAAAAAATGGTGACTTGTTGTTGCCAGGACGTTGTCGTACATCAAGATAATGGATGTGGGCCGGCGGTACCTGGTGAACAGAGTGCAGGACCACATCCAGAGCCGCATCGTGTACTACCTGATGAACATCCACATCACGCCACGCTCCATCTACCTGTGCCGACACGGTGAGAGCGACATGAACATGAAGGGCCGCATCGGGGGAGACTCTGGGCTGTCCCTGAGAGGGAAAGAGGTACGGGAAGCCACACCCATCATCATGCTCCACACCCATCACCAACCAGCGTAGGAACTCTCAGCTCTCTGGAGTGGGGAGCAGATGTCTCTGATTTGGCTTTAAGTAAATGTAGGCAAATGACATGGTATCAGTAGTGTGTTTTGTGGCACTTTTTGTAATGCTACTTGCAAACAGGCAGAAGTAATTTTTTCAGTCTAGATCACAGAAAAGCAGCATTCTGACTGTGTAATTTGTTTCTTAATGTATGTTGTATTAATGTGGTGGTTATGTTTATTATCCTTTTTATATGTTTCCATAGTAGCATTATTACTCTGGATAGCAGTTTCTCGTATCCTGGTGCATTTTGTATTACAATAATCTTGCCAGCACACAGACCTTTAAAAGCCTGGTGAACTGTCTGATTTTAGCCAAGAAATATTTTGGCATGTGTGTTTTTTCATGTAGGGAACTCTGTAGCACACACATTTTGTCTAAAGAGGCCTGCTTGAGAAGGACCATGTGCTCATGATGTCATGAGTTTTTTTTTCTTTTTTTATCTTATCTCCTGTTATCTCCTTTGTTAGTGTTGCTAATCCTCTTTATCTCCTGGTTTTCCATTCAACAGTTTGCACAGTGTCTGGGCCGCTTCATTCAGGAGCAGAACATTAAAGACCTGAAGGTGTGGACCAGTCAGATGAAGAGGACCATCCAGACGGCCGAAGCCCTGAGCGTGCCCTACGAGCAGTGGAAGGCACTTAACGAAATCGATGCGGTATGACCTTTGACCCTCTGTACTGTGGCTTTGGTGCACACTAATGCATAGAAAACAAAGAAAATGAACTCAATCTGATTGTGTGTGTGTGTGTGTGTGCGCGCTTTTATTTTGTTACAGGGAGTGTGTGAAGAGATGTCCTATGAGGAGATTCAGGATCACTATCCTCTGGAGTTCGCCCTGAGAGACCAGGACAAGTACCGCTACCGCTACCCTAAAGGAGAGGTCAGTGCTCACAGCTTTCCTCTCTCTCTCCATTACAGTCACTGAAGGACACTTCTGTGAATCATGTCTGGAATTTGTTTTCACTTGAGGGCAAATTAGATTGACATGTTTTGCCTGTAGGTGGGATGCTGGTTATATCTTTTTTTGTTGTTTTTGTTTTGTCATTTATTTAAAATGCAAAACCACACTCCCGTTTTGACTACTTCCTCCTCCTGATTGTGGGAGTTGTTGTCTCTTGGCCTTCGCCAGATGTTTTGTGTGTGCAAACATAATTACTTGAGGTTAGTCGATTCTCACCCTCAAAAACAAAATCACATGCTGCCACCCCGCCAAGTGCAAGGTAAACACGCCATTCAGAAGCTTTAATTAAAGATGAGGACTTTGTTTTCTCACGGTCGTTAAAATCGGTTTTGGGTGTTGAGTGTCATCCTTCCTGCTTTATCTGGAGAATATGGTTTCAGACCTTTTTTTGTGAACATGCCTGGTTAACTATGTAACTTTTGAATCTGAGGGTTTGTGTTAATGGTTCTATTTTCTTCTCTGCATTCAGTCTTATGAGGATCTAGTCCAACGTCTGGAACCAGTGATCATGGAACTGGAACGCCAGGAGAACGTTTTGGTAGTCTGTCACCAGGCCGTCATGCGCTGCCTGCTGGCGTACTTCCTGGACAAGAGCGCTGGTATGTGTTAATAGACAATAGATGTCCAATAGATGGAACATTGTGCAGAAGGGTTGAAGTGAGCTCAGATGCCTTTCAGAGATGATTTGCCTAGATCAAAACTATACAATTTATACATCGGTAGTTATTCATGCAGGTTGTTTACTTTCATATTGGCCTGTGCTGATTTTGTTGACTGTGTTGTCCATTTGTGTCCACTTTTAGAAGAGCTACCTTATCTGAAGTGCCCTCTGCACACAGTGCTAAAGCTTACTCCAGTTGCTTATGGTGAGAACACACACACACACACACACCTGTCACCATCATAACAGATCACTCACCATCCACAGTAGTGAAGCTTGATTGGCATTTAGATTTTATGGTAACCCTATCAAAGGTGTATTTTGACCCTATAAACCTATACTTTTTTTTGGCCACTGATCAGAAGAGACACCATTGATATTTTTAACTGAAAGTTAAGGGGCTAACCCTTGTCTTTAGAACTTTCAGCCCTGAACAAAGAAGCCATCTAGTGGCTAAACAGATGTCATGGCATGTAACACACTGATATAAGGTAGAGTTTGTTTTGGCAGAGATTGCAGTAGAGTAGTTTCTTATTTTAGTGAATATTACATACTATGTTGTCATACACATTGCAATAAATTTACCATTCTAAAGGGTAACCACCATTAGTGATACTGTGAACAGAGCTTTCAGCGTAAAAAAAAAACCCAAAACATCTCGGGTTTGCATATTAGCTCGACACTCCAGTTTCACCTTCCACATGTAACCCCATGTTGTACCTAAACTGCTATTTTGTGTCCGCAGGCTGTAAGGTAGAGTCCATCTTCCTCAACGTGGAGGCAGTGAACACACACAGGGACAAACCAGAGGTGAGCTTGCTGACAGCCTCACAGGGTGAGCATGTTGCTCTACTGTAGGTTGTTTACGTTGTCGGTTGAGGATTTCTGTCCTCAGAAGAGCAGTCACACCAGTTATACTCCCAGCCCCCAACTCCATGGTGATTTTCTGTTTTGTTTTGACAATCGTCTTTCTGCTTCTCTCTCTCCCCCCACAGAATGTGAATATCTCCCGGCTGGCAGAGGAAGCCTTGCTCACAGTCCCCGCCCATCAGTGAAACTGGGCATGTGCAGGGCACCCATGTGTCCCCATGGCAACACTCCTATTATAAAGGGCTACTGATTTGCCTGCGTCAGTAACCACCCCAATATGATGGTTTCGTCCCCCCCCCCCCCCCCCCGTTGTTTCTGTGTTTCAGGAACATAGACCAATTCTTTACAACTTCTTTCTACTAGTATTTTCTTTATATTTAGATTATGACATGCCGTTTTATTCTTTATGGTATCAGGATAGATAACTGGAATCCAGTTCTTAAATCAGTGGCAATTAACCCTACTGTTGTGTGGGGTGTTTGTGTGTGTGTGTATGAATCTGTGTGTATGTGTGTGAATGGAAACATTAACATTAAGCTCTTTCTGATTCAAGCTTGACTAAAACTGTGACTGTGAAGCTTATGACAAACCTTTTTCTTTTCTACATGACTTTTGTAAAGTAGACACTTGGTAAATGCTTATACATACAGGTGTTTTGTTTGACCCTTCGCAAGTCGCTCTGTGTATGTTTTTTTTGTTTTTGAACGTCTACATTTTTAGTTTGTGGTAGAAAATTCAGTCAGCACAATCTGCGCATTCAGTTAATGTTTTCAAAAATCTGTGAACGCACATTACTTTTTAGTTTAATTTTTTGTTTTTGTTGTGGTTTACGTTTTGGTGAAAACTGGAGGAGAAAAGCCAAAAAAAGAAACAAAAAGACACGTTTACAGGCAGATTAAGTAAAGTAGCGCACACTCAACTAAGTTCTAGACCCAAGCTGGAAAATCATGTTTTTGTTTTACAGAATTTGCACATTTTACTTTGACATTTCACTGCTGCTATTGCACACTAAAAAAATGTAGTTCATGATTTTGATGTTTTGTTTGTGGTAAATGTTCATAGGGCTTTGTCTCCACTCCACCTAAACTACACCATTGCCTTGAGCTACAAAATCCATACAATAAATGTACATAAAATGTATAAGTGAAGGGAGATTTTTGTTTTCATGCTTTTTTTTTACCAGAAGCAATGGTACTTAAAATGGCAATAAAAAAAGTTTAACATTTGCCTTCTTGTTTTGTGTTTGTCCGTGTCTCCCTGATGGCTTCCCTGACCAGGCTGCTGGTGGTTATTCAAAGTATGTGGTTTAGAGACAAGTCTGTAGAAGTTTACTCAAAGCAAGAATGTAAACCTTCTACATTGTAAAAGGCCAAGTGCATCTGTCCAAGTTTCTCCCCATACTGTGTACATGGAGGGGGGAGCAGAGGCGTAGTCAGAAATCATAAAATGACTGGGCCCACAAAAAAAAAGCAGGTGCGCCTAGCCCAAAACACAGAGGTTACTATTATTACTTTAAGAATCAAAGAAAGAGAGACTTCTGCTTGGGTGGGCCTAATTGACAAGTGGGTGGGCACAGGCCCAGCCCACCAGTGGCTACGTATATGACATGAAATACTCACCAAATCCATAGACAATGGGAAATACAACAATTCTCACCACATCGCACTGAAGATCAATATATTATTGACTGTTATATTTGGACAATGGTTTTTCAAACAGTGATTTCATTAACATGAACAAAGACAAACAGTAGTGGATGTACAGGTTTTTCATGTGTGCTATGCAGAAATGAACCAATCTCACAGCCACAGAACCTCACAGTAAAACCAGGTTGGAGAGACAAAGACAGGGAAAAAACACATAGTGTACACACTCAGTAAAATCTGTACAAACCAATTTCTATA
>CM059267.1:12396792-12399292 GCA_030347295.1 Setipinna tenuifilis | reverse complement strand
GAGGTTTGGAGTAGCAGTGGGCCTGTCTTCAGTGCTGGTTGTTATTTGAATGCACAAAACCTGTTACTTTGTCACCCCCTTCAGGGCAAACAACCCACAAGAGTTCACTGATACAGTAGTAAAGCACACCTATTCTCTGCCTAAGCAATGTAAACTTTCATTCTGTTGTAGGACAATCTTGTTTTCATGACCAATCAGAACCAAACAGCAAAGCTAAACCACGACACATCGACTCACAGAAAGCTGCATGAAAGACCACAAATATGAGGGATATTATGTGTTTTCAACCACCAAGAAAGCTAATCTTTTTCCCTAGACCATAACAAAATAAACAATGACCAGTCAAAACAAGTGCCCCGTGTCTGCTTAAAGTCTTTTGCATACTCCTGTGCAGTTGTGACGCACATGGTGCAAAAATTTGCGTCATCTTTGCAGCGTTCTGTGTCAACCAAATTTTGTGTAGAACGTCAACCTGTGCACTGGTGTGCGTAGATGGTGTCCCAAATTCAACAAAAATAAAAAAAAAACATTCTTTTACTATTTCTGGAATGATACCGAGGTGAACTTTGGGTAAAAACTTCCTCTTAAGCCTTAACACACCTTTGGAATCAACCTGTATACTGTGTCTGTTCCCAATTTATAGCTAGGGGCTACGCTTTGTCAGGGAGCTTGAAGAAGCCAAAAATGGCAAAGCCCATCACCAACTCGTGAAGGTACAGACCCCGTTGCTCATTGACAACACTGAAAAAAAAAAGTTTGCCTAGCCTACATGACGGGAAACACACTCGTGCTGCCATTTGAGCGGAAATATCAGAAAAGCCCTTAGTCATCTCCCTGCAGAGTAACTACGGTTGGGTGCCTGTGCTGTACCAGGAGACTGTAGAAGAAGACGTGTCCACACAGGCCCAGTGTACAGATGAGTAGGTAGAGCAGGTGGTACAGGAACTCCATGTCCAGCACCATGGCTTTGTAACCGCGCGTAAACGTGCCCCGGTTGCCCACGAAACTCAGCAGGAAAATCATTTTGTTGCAAACCTGCAGGAGCGACACAGACACAGAAATGACACCGTGAATTCACTGGCAAAAAGTTACAGGCAGGTATGTGTGTGTGTGTGTGTGTGCATGAGTGTGTGTGTACGAGTGTGTGTGTACGAGTGTGTGTGTACGAGTGTGTGTGTGTACGATTGTGTGTATACGATTGTGTGTATACGAGTGTGTGTATACGAGTGTGTGTATACGAGTGTGTGTGTATACACGAGTGTGTGTATGAGTGTGTGTATGAGTGTGTGTATGAGTGTGTGTATGAGTGTGTGTATGAGTGTGTGTGTCCCTCACATTGAAGGCCCCGAGCAGGGAGAGGGTGAGCTCCAGGCCCACGGAGAAGCTGAGCCTGAGGATGGTGAAGGCGATGAGGGCTCGGACGCCATGAGGCTGGGGCACCACCAGCACCATGCCCCACGACGCCAGCACACACACCCACAGCAGCGCCGACAGAGACGGGTCTAGCGTACCTGCCACACACACACACACACACACACACACACACACACACACACACACACACACACGCATAGGCACAGGCAAATACACATGCATGCAGACGCAGACACAGACACAGACACAGACACAGACACAAACACACACACACAGAAAGAGAGAGAGAAAGAGTGAGGAAAAATACTTAAGTGGTTGTTCACAGTAGCATAGCAAGCTTCTCATTTGCTTAGAAAACCTCCCTGTCCTATCCAGTGCCTGAGCCAGCAATGAGCGTCAGTGTCTGCTGGGAGCATGATGTTGGCCAGCTGTGCTGTCCAGACTGACATGATGCCCTATTTGGCAAGATACAGTGGTTCAGTAGTGCGAATGGTTAGATCACATGCCCTCATGGGAAAAAGCTGAATCAGCCAGTCAGTCGGTAGAGGGTGACAGTCCAACCAAGTCTCTGTTATGAGAGACATACGCTCAGAAAAGTGTGAGCCAAAAGCTGGTTTTCCACACTTACAAAGAAAAAAAAGCCTTCCAACCAATGGATTAAAGCTTAGGGTTAGTCCAAGAAAACAGCCATAAGAATTGAACTGTACCCTAGCGTTAGCATATACAATTTCTATCCTGGGTACAGTCTAGCACAACCCTCTGAAGCTATTCAGTCTATCTGTGTAAACGATGACAACAGGGCTGTGATGGTTTGGCCGTATTGTGAGCAGAGGAAGTTTGAAAGACAACCACTGATACTGCCCCTTTGGATTGTGTCTGGCCTATCCATCGTGGCCACATTACACACAATTTGATGTGGGCTGGCTTGTCAGGCTATGGTGTTCCAGGACCTTGCACACTCACCCCCACTCACAGCCTCCAGGGGGTAGAACAAGGCCACCAACAGGTTAATGAGCACGGCCAGGTTGAAGGAGATGTTACTCCAGAAGGACATGTTCCTGGAGCACCAGTACAATACAGGCTTGGCTGTGAAACACACACACACGTACACACGTACCCACACACA
>CM059267.1:12381792-12391792 GCA_030347295.1 Setipinna tenuifilis | reverse complement strand
AAGACAAAAGATAAAAACGGATCCAAAATTAAGCGCAAAAAAACACACTTTCATGGACATGGACACACACACAAACACAAACACACACACACACACACACACACACACACACACACACACACACGCACACACACACACGTGTATGTTAACACACCTGAAGGTCTCGGTTGTGGTTCTCACACAGCAGCTGCAGGAAGCGCAGGATGGGCTGCATGATGAGGATGACGAAGCTCATCTCGCCGTTGTCCGCCGCCTTGTCCCCCGAGCTCTGCTGGCCCTCGGCCGGCCCAAACGCCTCCTCGGGGTCGGCGTCGCGCCGGTACGAGCTGTACGCCTTCTTGGTGACGGCCGAGGCCTCCAGCAGCTGCTCGCGCGCCTCGTCGGTCACCACCACCCCGTCCTTCACTGCCCACACAAACACAGCAGGGGACACGGCAACAGCAGACAGTAGTCCGGTTACTATTCACCTGATTCACATCACTCTAGGATGCGCGTTCCTAGTTATTTAGCTTAAAGGAGAAGTTTGGGGTAAATGTGTCCACAGACTGGTTGTTTCGAGGACACCAAGTGCAGAAAATTTGATGGAACAGAGACCGGATAATGAACTGGCAGCAAACAGTAACTGACTGGGGCATGAAACTGAAACTAACTTTCAGTTTCATTTCCGTATGTCCAATTCAGTTGGTGTTAGCTACCTGTTCATTATTCAGTCTATGCTGCATCAAATGTTCTCATTATTTTTCCTACCAACAGCACTCTGTGACTTCGAACTTCGCTATAGATTGATTCAAACTGAACTACTCCTTTAACAAGATTCCCATCAGTGGCTTTGTTAGACCATAAAGATTTGAAGTGTTTCCAAGTGAGTAATTCTTATTCGAATAACTAAAATGCCCAATAACATGTTGGATATAAACTAGGTTAATGCCATTAGTTCTGTGGGCATGATCACCATCACACCAGTGCTCAAGATGACTTTTAAGATGATGGTAGCGAAGGTTACTTTACTTCACATTACTTTTTAGCCAACTGCATTGTAACTATTAGCATCATTGTTTTCAATGCCATTAGCAACAGCTAAACTTCTACGTCTGATCAGGTGATCGGAACTGCTGGCATCATAAGTCATTAAATAATAAAGGAAGTGTAATGTTTCTAATATCTATCTATATCATATCAGCATTATAGTAATTTCCAGAGTATATTGCTATTCGGACACGTGCACTTTCCTGTATGTATAAAGGTTGTCTGCTTACTCTGTGTCCCTTTACACCTCTGTTTTCTCATGTCCTCCTTTTTTGTAAGTCGCTTTGGATAAAAGCGTCTGCCAAATGCAATGTAATGTAATGTAATATTGTACATAAACAGAGTGAATCCCAAAGTCATTCCCCAACCTCTTTTCCTCTGTGGCGTGTCTTTGTCTGAGGCAGGCTCGTCCCGACGCTTGTTGCCAAGATCGCTGGTGTTCACGGTGACGGTGGCTTTGATCTCCTGCTGTGCGAACTTCATGCGGTCGTTGAACACTCGGAAAAACTTCTCCGACTTCTTATCTTCCATCAGGCGGCAGAAGAATGAACCCTACGTGATGAAAATGTTTTGTGTTTGGAATAGGTATACTGAAGATTGGTTCAAACGTATGACACAGTCCCAGATACAGAAAGTTAAATAACTTTAAATTTATTTCTGGACTGTTAAAAGAAGGTGCACACTGTAATTTGAGCTAGATTGCACATACACACACACACACACAAAGTACATACACACACAAAGTACATACACACACACACACACACACAGACAAAATCATGCATCCACAATCAGGCACTCACCACACACACACACACACACACACACACAAAGTACATACACACACACACACACGTGCACACACGCACACAAACACAATGTAAATATAACAGTACCGCTACCACTATGCTTGTGTCAGTAAATGATGAATGACAACGACAAACCACAGAATGAGGCATTAAACAAGCGAACGAGAACCAATTCGAGCTAACCGGGCAGGACTTGTAAGACATTATGACACGGAGGCCATGGTACATGGCCTTATAAGGGTAGCTAAAGGAATTCAGTGCACCTAAGGCACTAAAAGGGGTTTCGGAGTGTGTGTTTTTTTCTCTAAAATTGGAGCATGGAGAGGGCGGACAGAAGCACAGAGCCACTTTTGAAGTTATTAAAGGAGAGCTCACTACAGCGTCTCGAGACCAAGATATAATCTCAATCACCAGATGCAACCAGCAAGACTTCATTTGTTCTAGACTAATTAACTCTCTCAGTTCCAGATGATGTATGGCATTGTGGGTTATTTTGTGAGACACAATGTATGCTCTGCAATGTATTGAGTTGATTAAGTCCACAACAACAGAAGTTGGCTCCCAAAAAATCTTTTATTTTGGGATGTTTCGGGGGTGAGCCCTTTTGGGAAAAAAAATACTGGTGTTGACGTTATCAACTCAATCTATAGGCTTGTTCCATGGTCCAGTACCCAGACTGACCCAGGCTGGCGTGTGTTGTTTTAATTTTTGTGCTGCAATGTGCTCTGTAATGTATCTCACTTGTATAGTGGTGTTTCCACCCTCCAGGAGGGCAATAGCCAGTAGGATGCTCTCGTGGAAGACACGGTCACTGTTGGTGTTCATGATGAGATCGATGACCAGGTCTGACGCTCCCTCACGGTCCAAATGGCACTGGACTTCTGCCAGCGACATCTCTGCTCGACTAAGGCCTCCACCAGCTACTTACACACACACACACATACACATACACATACACATACACACACACACAAGATGCATACAAACACATACACAACAATCACTACATACACACTTCTTATTTTAAAAAGAGTATATGCTGAAATTGACCAACCAATAGGGAGAAAGAACCTCTCACCTGATTGGCTCTTCACTGGCCCAACAGGTGTGAGAGCAGAGTTACTGAAGGATGTCAGGCTGTCTCTTCTCCCACCACCCCTGAAGTTACCATAGTAACGATTCACCAGTATCTGCCTGAGCGCCTCGCCCTATACAAGGAACCTTGTGTGAGTGCATTTACATACCGCGTCTCTGTGGCTACTGGAATAACTGTGTTAGCGCCACTTACCGAATGTGACAGTTTGATCAGTAAACAAATCAGTACACTACTTTTTGTTGTGAAACTGTGATTAGAAGTAAAGGCACACACTAACAGTAGAATAATGTTTGATAATGTGTGTGTGTGTGTGTGTGTGTGTGAATTTCTTAGTGTCCACATGTCTGCATGAGTGAGTATAGCAGGCCCAGTCAGCAGCCTCGTGGGTAGTTAAAGGTTAGCGGAGGGTTCGAAAGGGTCAGAGGTCACCTACCCTCCTCTGGTCCTCGCGCTGTTTGAGAGGCTGACTCAGGTCCACCTCCTTTTGGCATTGTCAGCAGAACAGACAACAGACAGACAGATAGACAGACAGAGGCTCGGTATGGCAGTGTTAGCAGCACCATGCAAAAAAACACAGAGGTTCATGCTAAAGATGTTAGCGCTAGGCTAGTGTCTGAGCCAGAGCTCGTGCTAGCTGTGGGGGATGGGAAAGATAACATGGCTGGCGCCACATTCGGCAGGAAATCACTGCTGCCCAGAACAGCAGGAGGTAAGATATTCAAATCTGCTTAACAGCTACAGGTTATCACCACCAGCCAGGCAGTCTAAAACACACTGACTGAATCACTTATAGCCACTGTAGCGATTAGCTGCTGTGAAATGACCATTTTTATAATTATTATATAATACAGTTATATAAACACAACATTTACATTAAAACACAACAGACAAAAGTGGCCTGACTAAAATCAGAACTTGACACTCCGAAACACCTTTAAACCCATAAATCTAACTGCAAAAAGAGAAGTACCCAGAGGAATAGTACTATAAAAGAGGAAAAAATAAATAGGAGAATTTGAACTGAGAGATAAAAAAGAGAACAACCTTAGCTCCATCCATGTCATCATCATAGGTCATGAGCTGAAACAGAGTGGGGTTAGGTTAGTGCTTGCTCACACAGCGCATTCATTTCATGTGAGGAGTTAGAGACTGGTGATGCAACGACCATGCAGTGTGTGTGTGTTTATGTGTGTACGCAGGGATGCAAGCTGATTACAATGAATTGCATGTCTGAGGTCAGGTTAGTTTGATCACTTATTTACGTGCACACTTGCTGGTAGCAGATTTAATGCTGGTGTGAATGATCTTGTGAGATATTTTGATGCGAAGTCCTTCGCTTAAAAGCTATGGTTGGGTTGCAGGCTCTTCTTCCTACCTTCTCTCCATAGCCCCGGTCCTTGGTCATCATCTCCCTGAGTGTCTGCAGCACTTTGATGCACAGTCGCTCCTCATTCTCCTCCAGCAGCTGTTTGGTGTGTTTGATCAACCTGTGGAGGTAACAGAGAGGCAAGAAGAGACACACATATACACCACAGAAGGAAAGAAGAAAAGAAGAGCAACAGGGATAGAGAGACAGGCAGAGGGTAGAGAGAGAACAAGAGAGATAGAGAGAAGCAGAACATGAGTGAGCACTCCTTTACAGTAAAGCCAATTAGAAACGTAATGTCGGAACGTCAATCTGCTGCATCTATTACAAAAGTTAAATTAAGTACTACTCGGTGTGCTCCAGTTCTTCCTGGAATCCAGTCTTTGTGTAGAAGTGGCCCAGTGTTTGCTAATTCTGACGCCCTGCTCTGTGACTCACCCAGGCCTGAGCTCAGGTGACCCCCTTTCCCAATTAGAAAGGTATTACAAGGTCTTCTTATTAACATTGTATGTGTGCCTCCAAAACACATGCGCGCACACACACACACACACACACACACACACGCACGCACACACACAAAGTGTGTTCTCACTTGCAGATGAAGCCGCCGCTCTCACACTTGCGGTGGGCCTCGGTGTGCTCTGGGAAGAGGAGCTCGGGCCGATGCAGGACGTCTACCAGCACCGACAGCTCAGCCTGCACCAGCGGCCGCAGCCTCTCCTCCAACGCAGACACTATGTCCTAGTGACACATATACGCACACACACACACACACACACACACACACACACACACACACACACACACACACACACACAGTAATCCCAATTACACATACATGCAGATATACACAACCCCAAACACACACACACACACGCACACATTTACACAGAGTTACACAAAACAAATGGAGTCAGGTGGTGCAATAAAACAGGCACCTGGAAGGTATTAGCAAACACCAAGCTGTTTATGAACACTTCTTATAATCTAAGGCCATCATTCTGCCCTGCCCTGCCTGTGAACTATCCATTGTAAAAGCTAGGCACAAACAAACTCATACAATCTGTCTCTCTCTCTGTCTCTCTTCCACACACACACACTCACACACAATGCTTTAGTATGAAAATAGAGGTCCATTTCATTTAATATTTTAGAGCTTGTAAACACACAGCTGCCTGAACACCCCCCCCCCACACACACACACACCATCCTCCCCTCCCCACACACACACACACCTGCAGTCTCTCAATGATGTTCCTGTAGTCTCGGGAGGTGGCGAGCACCGAGTCTTTCCGTATGGCGTTCCGCGCCGACTGACGCCAGCTGAGAGCCGTCTTCTGCACGATGTTGTTGGACTTGACGAAGAGGTTGTTCACCTGGCAGTCCAGGTCCACAGGAATGGCTATCGCTCTGCTCTTGGCTTTCCGTGCACACACACACACACACACACACACACACACACACACGATACCACAGAACACATACAAATACAATACATCAGACAAATAAGACAATAGCCTAGTTGGTTAAGGTTGGTGAGCATTTAGTGTATGTCAACCAAAGTGACAAGGATTTGTCTTTTGGACGTTTGGAGACCCAGGGGAACTGTTTACCATGCAACCATGCTACCAGTTTTTACCATGCCTTACATTTATGAAAAAGGCTGTTTGGTCCTTTGCCACTGAAAAGCAAAGTAGCCATGTTCAGTCTCTATGTGTTTACGTGATGCCAAAACACAAGTAAGTGAAACTGTTTAGCTTTTCAATATTCATTATTGCTACTTTCTTCTTCATTTGATTCAATCGCTACCACTCTTCCACCATGTCCTCCATCTATTCAGAACTCAATGTCCCCTGCACACGACATCCCTGTACTGTATCATGCATGCACTGTCAGTGCCTTACAGTTCAGAGAAAATATGTGTGAGTTATGACCTCATCAGATCTGAGAGCAGTTCTCACCGACATCACTGAGCACCTTAATGCAGTTCTCCACATTTCCCTTCTGACCTGGGACCAGCCAGTTGCAGTGGTAGACCCGAAACACACCCTGCAGGAGCTGCACAAACACAGGCTGCCGGGTCTGGTGGAGAGAGAGAGAGAGAGAGAGAGAGAGAGAGAGAGAGACAGAGAGAGACAGAGAGAGAGAGAGAGAGAGCATGAGAGAGAGAGGAGTTGGGAGGGGGGTGTAGGAGGGGGAAGTACACGTGTGCAGGACAACTAGAAAGGTGGATTCTCTAGTGATTAATTCACACCAGTGTACTGTCACATACAGGTGCTGGTCATATAATTACAATGTCATGAAAAGGTTGATTTAAATTAGTAATTCCATTCACAAAGTGATACTTGCTTATATATACAAGACTTCATTCATTACACAGAGACTGATATATTTCAAATGTTTATTTATTTAATTTTGATGATTATAACTGACAACTAATAAAACTCCCAAAATCCCAAGACCAATACAAAAAAAGATTTCTAGAAATGTTGTCTAACTGAAAAGTATGAACATGAAAAGTATGAGCATGTACAGCACCTAATACTCAATTGGGGCTCCTTTTGCCTGAATTACTGCAGCAATGCGGCATGGCATCAAGTCATTCTGTCTTTGGCATTGCTCAGGTGTTATGAGAGCCCAGGTTGCTCTGATACTGGTACTGGCAGCTTTGTCAGGTCAGCAGTCTTCCCCATTATTGTGTAGCCTACAGAACTAGACTGAGAGACCGTTTAAAGACCTTTGCAGGTGTTTTGAGTTAATTAGCTGATTAGAGTGTAGCACCAGGTGTCTTCAATATTGAACCTTTCCACAATATTCTAATCTTCTGAGATACTCAATTTGGGGTTTTCAATAGTTGTCAGTTATAATAATCAATACTAAAAGAAAGAAACAAATATGTCAGTCTGTGTGAAATCAATGTATACATTATACAAGTTTCACTTTTTGAATGAAATTCAGGAAATAAATTAACGTTTTTCATGATATTTTAATTATATGACCAGCATCTGTAGGTTTGAAGGAGATGCTGGGAGCAATAACATTCTTAAGACTATTGGGGTCCATAGAGTATAACATGGAATTTTAGAATCTTTTTTTCATTTAACTTCTTATCTCATTGTTAAACAGCTCATTCTTCTTTAAAATGTTTAGCACAACGTGTATCCTAAATGTTTTTCATTTTGTTCTGTGCCATGGTAATGGCAGTTTGAGATAAATGGATAGGAACGTTGGTGGTTGAATGGATGGACGGCCAGATGAATGGATGGATTGACTTATCTTCCACTAAATGAATGAATGAATGAATGAATGAATGAATTACTTAATTAATTGATAGATGAATGAATGAATGAATGAATGAATGAATGAATGAATGGGCAGCACTGTACCTGCAGGCTGGTGCTCTGGTCAGAGAAGGGCGAGCTGAAGAAGGTGGTGACGATGCTCATGACCGTCTCCGTCACGTAGCGCTCCAGCACCGTGTCAGCATGCTTCCTGTCACTCGTGTTGTTGCACACCTGCAAGTCACAGAGATGAGCCATATGATAATGTCACAAATGATTGGTACTATGAACTGTGTGTGTGTGTGTGTGTGTGTGTGTGTGTGTGTGTGTGTGTGTGTGTTTGTGTATCTGTGGCTTGTGTTGCACACCTGCAAGTCACAACTCCAAAAGAATCATAATGTTGCTATCTACTGTATGCATCTGCTATGTACTGTATGTGTGTGTGTGTGTGTGTGTGTGTGTGTGTCTGTGTGTGTGGGTGTGTGTGTGGGTGTGTAAGTGTATATGTTTCTGTGTGTAAGTATCTGTGTGTGTGTTTGTAAGTGTGTGTGTATGTGTGCTGCCTGTTGCTTGTGTCATTATGCATCTGCAGGTGTAAGAGCACCAAATGAATGACAATGTCATTGCATACTGTGTGTAAGTGTGCACGTGTGTATGAGAGTATATGAGTGTATGAGTGTGGATGAGTGCATGTATGTGTGCTGAGGTTAATAATGTGACTGAATATGACTCACTCTGCAGATGTCCACCAGGAAGTCATCGAAGAGCGTCCACATGTGGTTGCTAGTGTAGATCTCCTTCATCTCCACCTCCGTGTCCACATAGCAGTGGTTCAGGAAGTTGATGTAGGCCATCTTCATCTGTACAAGGAGGCACAACAAACATCACACCTGTTCAGCCAACTCACTCACAAACATTACGATACACATATTCACAAATGCACACATTCAAGTAGAAATCTACAAGGCATAATAAAAATATAATATAATATACCGGTAATATAATATAATATAATATATCATATAATATATGAACCAAGTCTGTGTGTTGCCTCCATGAAATCACACGAAATCAGGCATGAAATCACGTGAGAACAGACATGAAATCCCACGACAATGGGCAAACCACATGTGAAATAAAACCGAGAAACCCAGGACAGTGGACCACCACAGCGGGAAACGGCAGCTTGCTTGCCTCAGGGATGCAGTCCTCGTGCTTGACCACGCGCACGATGTCGTCGAGCGGCAGCAGGGAGTTGCACTTGATCTCGGTGTAGACGTTCTTGCCCTCGGTGCAGACGGCCAGCAGCTCCACCAGGTGGATGTGGTAGCGCAGGGCGCTGTTGGGGTCCAGCCGCTCCCGCTCCAGCCGCATCATCTGCACCAGCGTCTGGAAGGACGCCCGGTCGTTGTAGAACACCAGCACGTCCTCACCCGCGTTCACCAGCTGGAGGAGGAGAGACGAGAGAAGAGATGTTTTAAGGTATTAGGGAGACATTCAAACACGTATTTATGTATGCGAGAGAGGCAAAAGGGAACATGCATTCAGGATGGTACTAAGATGAGCCACAAGTTAAATTCATAATGTCATAATGTCAACAAGTCATAAAAAGTTATAATGTCAACATATCACAAGAATATAATGGGTATACAATTCTAAGTCAGCAAAATCCAGCATTCCTTTCTGAGAGACAACAGATTTCTATCAGAGGCATGGAGTTTCCACAATATCAGGCTGAAGTGGCTCAAGTTTGATTGTTTTCATTTCTTTCAGGGACATTTCTGGACATCTGAAACTGATATTTTTTGAATCAGGCTATATTTGAGACATATGTGATTTGTAACCAAGCAGTATAAAATGAGGACAGTCAGATCGAAATAATGTGGGCTTTATGCCTACGACCATGAGCTAACCACTGTCATCATCAGCCAACGTCAGCAGCACAGCTGAACAACAGTGGGGGAGGGGGGGGGGGGGGGGGGGGCGAGCTATGACAAGAGTCAGCTGCAGCTGGATGGGGAAGTTGGCAGTTTACTGGATATGCGATTGGCAGTCATCCAGGACGGAGATACTCTGGGCCTGGCGATTTAAAACATTTAAAAGAGGCCCCATTATGGTTTTTCGACTCGTTTCAGCCTTATCTGTCTCATAACGTTTTATGCAGCTTGTATGTTCATGTTAAAGCCATGGCAAGTTTCAGCAAAATTCATCATTTGCGCTACAGAATATCTTCAATTCTGGGAGAGTCATTTTTGCTTTAGGTTGAAACCCCCGTTTTACAGTTACTACCAAGATAGCAAGATAACATCACTAGGCCTTATGTGTGGCTTTAATTTGCAACTATTTGCAAGCTAAACATGCCGCAAAACCATATAGAGAGACTAGGCTGGCGCTAGCTTTCCAGACCCATGTGACATGCCAA
>CM059267.1:12366792-12376792 GCA_030347295.1 Setipinna tenuifilis | reverse complement strand
ACGGGGAAGGTGCTGATGTGGACACAGTCGAGGATGGCTAGCAGGATCTTGGTCAGACGCAGCAGGTCGTTGAAGTTGTAGAAGCCAAAGTAGATGAGGTTCCTGGCCAGATTCACCACCTACATGCAGCCACACCAGAAGAATGTGGACGTTTGTGAAACAGACATGCCTGTAGAAACTGTCAGTGTGGGTAATGTACATGATAAGGGTTAAGATTAGGGTGTGTGTGTGTGTCTGTCTGTCTGTTGTGTGTATATGTAACTGAGGTCTTCCTCCATAGTTCAGACCCAGTCTCGAACCCACAACCTCACAGCAACTCCGGTATGGGAGACAGATGCTACCAAGTAAGCTAAGTAAGCTATTGGCTCAGTCAGTAGCGTATCTTTTCGAGGTGTCAGGAGGAAGTTTTACCAACATTCTACACCATGCTCTGCTAGCTAGCATCCGTTACATATATCAACATGGTCAGTTTTCCATGTTTACTCACCTCAAAGGTGAGCTTGTTCTTCTCCTTGTCTGCGAAGGGGAAGCTCTGGCAGACCACGTCTCGCAGGTAGTTCTCCACAAACTCCATGGTCTGGGAGAAGCGCTCTTTCACTTCATCCCTGGACGTGCCGTCATTGTCATAGCTGGATACGGGGAAAAGGACAAAATCCTGAGTTTCCACTGGCTTAAAGGTGTGTTCCTTAAGGGTACAGTGATCCCCTGTCTATCACACACATGTTCCAGAACCCCCCGCTATAGGTGAAAATCCGTGACATAGGGAGACCATATAGAAAACATTTTATTTTGTAGTTTAGGCCTTAAAATACCCCCTCCCCACACACACACACACACTGTTTAATGCATTTACTGTATTATTAAATTATTGCTACATCTATATGTTACAGTATAGTTATCAGAAATTATGATTGTTCTGACAAACTTTTCTTTAGCATTTAGCATTCATAATGACATAGCATGCATATGTTAATGATTTGAGATTTGAGACTTACTCATCGATGCAGATCTGGGAGGGGATCTCGGACCAGAGGCGGGCGTACTTGACGGGCGTGACCTGCTCCTGGGGGTCGCGGTCCACGTGCATGTGCAGCATGAGGCGGCAGAAGGAGGCGCGCAGGTCGTAGGGCAGGTCCTCGTCCGACATGCAGCGCAGGATCAGGTCCACGTCCAGCTGGCCCGAGATCTTGTTGATGGCCAGGTACTGCCGGTCCAGACACATCCGCGCAAACAGGTTCAGCTGGTACCTGATAGAGAGAATACAGAAGAGACCAATTTGCAGATTGCTTTAGATTAAAAGAGTAGAGAATAGCTCTTTCTGTTCTGTATATTCTTATTGAATGAAAGAAGAACAACAAAGGAAAAGACAGGAAAAAGAGAGAAAGATAGAAAGAAGGAAAGAAAGAAAGACAGAAAGGCAGAAAGAGGCAGAAAGAAAGACAGAAAAAAGACAGAAAAAAAGACAGAAAGAAAGAAACAAAGAAAGAAGAAGAAAAAGAAACAGTCAAAAAGTCTTTGAGAATAACATGTGCAATTTAATTGCAAGTAATTTAATAGAGTTGAAAATAAAGTTGAGACATAATGTTGTTGTTGGGGTGTGTGTGTGTGTGTGCGTGCACGTGTGTGTGTGTGTGTATGTGTTTGTGTGTGCATGTGCGTGTGTGTGTGTGCGTGTGCGTGTGTCTGCGTGTGTGTTCCATCACGCCCACCTGTAGTAGCTGATGACCTCCTGGTCCTCCCTCTGTCCCTCCTTGGCGTCTTGGGCCAGCTCCCTGATGCTCTTGCTCTTCACCTCCCCGCTGCTGTCCTTCCAGAAGAGCCACACCTCCTCCTCGTCCTCCTCTTCCTCCTCCGCCGTCTCGCCAAGCACGGCTCCTGCCACCTCAAACCTCGACAGCACCAGTCTGACTCGCGCACGCACACACACGCACACACACACACATGCACACACACACGCCCACATATGCCCACATACACACGCCCATATACCCACACACACACGCACGCACACACACGCACGCACACACACACACACACACACACACACACACACACTTGTCAGATCACATCTGGCACCAGTGTGCCACTAAGTGTACAAGTGTTTCATGCCTGACTAGGAAAGCAGAAATTAGCTTCAGAAGTAGGTTCAGTAAGTTGCACACAGCTGTGTTTTACTGTGAAAGGGAAGAGCAAAACAGAGCTACTTTACTTTGTGTCAATCAAGATGTCTGCGTTAGCTGGATCCAAAACAGCATTGCAGATCAGCTCCTGGGTGACAGGGATGGACTTGTTCATGGACACACACAGGTCAGACAGGTAGTCCAAGAACCTGCAGACACACACCCACACACACATACAGCAAAAATATTAATTACAGCCGTTCTCACACACACACACACACACACACACACACACACACACACACACACAGATATACACACACACCCGTGCGCAAACACACTTTTTATTTCACTCCACAATTCATAGTAAATGCACAAAATGATATATTTAAAATCATGCATCAGCCAAATATATTCTCATATGCCACTCCATCTATCATATTTATACAGCAGCCCTTCAAACCTTATAGATCAAATGTGACAACTTCAAATTACAGATGAGATCTCTGTCTCTGTCCCTGACACACACACACACACACACACACACACACACACACACACACACACACACACACACACACACACACACACACACACACACACACACACACACACACACACACACACACACCTTGGCTCCCTGTTCTTCCTGACGAGGCTGACGAAGGTGTCGATCTCGGCGGCGGTGATGTGCTTCTCCAGGAGTTTGCGGTTGTTGTGCAGCAGGGCTGTGATGGTGTCCTCCGCCAGCACGTCGTAGCCAATCTGCTTCTGCATGAAGCGGAACTGCTTGGCTATGTACTCCTGCATCCAGACAGAAAACACACACACACACACACACACACACACACACACACACACACACACACACACACACACGACACACGCATGACACACACACGACAGACACACACACAAATACACACAAATACACACACAAAACAACAGCAATGGTCAAATAGTGCAAAGACATAATGCCAAAACAACGTCAGTGGATATACAGTGCCCACATCTGCTTAGAATTCATCCTGCTGTAAGTTTCTGGACAGGTCAAAAGGAGAATTTCATGAGTGTTTGTCATGTGTCCTTTATAGTAGCAACATTTTTCTGAACACCATTAACATCACATCACCTGAATACTTTTGGGTGGGATGACCTCGGTCACACTGGCATGGGCTGTTTGGTATGTAAAAAGCTTTAGGGCCCAGACAACCCAGCGGTAGTCCAGGCACCCCTGTGCCCTGCACCCATGCCCTGCTGTGGCCCTTGGTGCCATTGTGGGGCTTCACCCTGCTGCTTGTGCCTCGCCTGGCTCCCCCCACCCCCGCAGACATTGAACCATCCAGTCCAATGAGAGTGAGACACCAGAGGCCATAAGTGAGACACCATAAGCTGACCTCAGGACATATTCCAATAAGTAACTTTACCATGCTGGTTCTGTAAAACCCCCATACAAATTAGAGAGGAAGTCGGAGAGGTCACATTACAAGGGAAGGAAAACTGTGGCTCCGCTATGTCACCTGGTTCTTCCTGTAGTCCTGCTGGGAGTGGCGCAGCACCCGGTAGCACAGGCGGCAGATGTGTCTGAAGGGGGCGTGACGCTGGTCGCCCAGCTCCTCCAGACGGAGCATGGGGCCGTTGGGTCCACTGTCTGTGAACGGAGCCTGCAGCAGCTTGAAGATCTGAGCCATCATAATGGAGGGTAAGGTTACTCACTGAGGTGGAGTTCACTACACACCTTTCTATATAGTGTATGTTACACTGAAAAAAAGACAGAATGAACATTGGCGGTTCTACAGTGTTTTACTCCCCGGGCAAGACCACCTCTCAGCACTAAAACCGCTACTGAGAATGAAAGAAAGACAAAAAGAGAGTGAAAAAAGAAACGAGGAAAGTAAAAAAGACAAAAAGAAAGGTATGAAAGAAGGACAGAAAGAAGGACAGAAAGAAATGGCAGGAGAAGAAAAGTAATAAAAGTGATAAAGTACAAAGGTGTAACCTGTTTGAGGATGTTCTGTTCCCTCATGAGCTTCTGGCGTTCTCTGTTGGGCTTGTTGACCATAATCTCCAGCACGTCCTGACCACTGTTGGGAATGTCCACCACAAAGTACACCAAGTCCTCCAGAAGCTTGGTGACTGCCCTGTGTTATTAAACAGAGTATGGAGGATCGTCAGAGGCAACATCAATAGACAGAATAAACAAAACAAGAATAGAGAAAAAGTAAGGACCCACAGTAAGGAAAAAAGCCTTTATTTGCGACTGTGCGTATGTATTTGTGTGTGTTTTTGAGTGTAGTTATATGAGCATTTGTGTATACAGTATGTGCATGTGTGTGTGTGTGTATATGTGCGTTCACGTGTGTTTGTCTCTGTGTGTCTCTGTGTGTCTATGTGTGTGCATCTGTCTGTGTGCGCATCTGTGTGTGTGTGTGTCTGTCTGTCTGTCTCTGTGTGTCTGTCTGCGTTGGTGTGTCTGTGTGTGTGATAGAGCGATAAAGATCACAGCGTTGCTCAGGAGGAACAGCATGGCTCACCCACACAGGACGAGGAAACAACCCAGCAGACAGAAGGGAGAGAGTGAGTTTCAGAGAGGAAGAGATAGCAGGCCTCGGGCCGGACGAGGAAAAGCGCTTCAGACAAACAGAGAGAGCAAAAAAGACAAACAGGGCAAAACTCTTCACAGGAAATGAGCAGAAGAAAAAAGAAAAACAAAAAAATGGTCATTAAGGATTAATCACAGGCTCATTGTTTTGGCGACCATCTGTACACAGTGTTTCCTGCTTGAGATTGCGGGCAGATAAAGCTGGCAGATGAGGTAAGGTGAGGCGAGGTGAAGCTGGGGTGATGTGAGGTCGAATTCATGATGTGTGCATGTGCTGAGGGGCTGCACAATATATTGCAAACATTGCAACAGCGCAATATTAACCTGCCCAATACATTACATATGGCAGAACTGTAGCCATAGTAGACGGAACTTGGTCTGGCAAAGATCCCCTACACTATGTGCACATGGTAGGATCCTATTGGATTTCTCCAAATCCGATGTTGCTACCCAGCGGGTGGTCCGTCTCAAAATCCAAGTGCACATGGAGTTTGTGTAATCAGATAATGGTCAGAGACCTGGCCCACTTGCTACGCTATGTGGCGCTGTAGTCCTTTCAAAAAGTGCTGTTAGAACTACTTCCTACTAAATAAAGAAAATAAACTATCTGGCGGCACACAAACAAAGATGGCGTTCAAGGAGTTTGACAGAGCAGCATTCGCGTATATATTGGAAGTCCGTATAAACAAACAAACAGTGTTTTTTGTTTCATTGATACATGCGCACTGGGCAAATCCGGAACGATACTGTGCAAAAGGGGGCATGACTCAGATTAACATCAGCTTAAGGCAGGGGTTCCTATCGGATTCACAAATCCAGTCCCTATACAATCTTTAGCCTGTGCACATGAATTCGATATGATCCCAAACCGTTTACAATCGGATTAAGCTTGTCCATGTGCACACAGTATGTCAAATCTATGTGGCGTCACAGGCAGTATGGGCGGGCCCAGGCTAGTGGAACTGGGCTTATCTGCAATAAATGCATTTTTAAGATATGTTTGCAATGCAAGATGTTTGCATGCTCTGCAAAGTCAAGATATTCCAGCCAATCAGATGGAGCCTTGCTGCTCTAGATGCCCTGTCCCCAGAGACCATAGGCTACTAACTGTCTGTGGTCTGGCTGTAAACACAAAGCTCAAAGACATTATTGTAACTCTGTACATTTAAGTACTATTGTCATTTAAGTACTACTGTCACAGTTAACAATGTTATTTCATATGCATGTTTTACAAACATCATGCAGGCCTACTGTTTTGTAACTCTCCCATGATGCGCTAGCATGAAACTCCCTCTACCTGCGTTCGTTCTGGGTGATGGTGCCCTTCTCCAGTTTGCCTGCGATGGATGCCAGGACTTTGCTGGCGTCATTGGCAAAATCCAGGTCTCGGACCTCAGCAGGGGAGACTGGCACGATGGCAAAGGCCTCCTTATCCTCTTTCTGGGCTGACGTGCCAATCTGATATGGGAGAGTATGAGAATGAGGACTCCTGTGGCTCACAAGGTCTAATAACAAAATAATGAGAAGGCTCAATGACAAATGTATTCATTAAGATGGTTGACAGACACGCACAGACACACCCATGCAAGCACGCACACACACACATACACACATGCACACACACACACACACACACACACACACACCATGAGCATGACAGGTTTCTCCTCCTCCTTGTCTATGGGGTAGTTGGTGCTGTGGACCCATGTGTTGGTACACAGATGCCTCAGCCTTACATAGGAGTTCCTGTAAGAAGATAATAATAATAAGATCTCTACTTGGTTCTACCATATTAAAGGCTGGAGAGGTTCCTCTGCCAATAACTTCAAAATGGAGAACCTAATAAACATTTATTCAGCCATTAAAATAACTAGACTTAAATCACATTTCATCAGGTGAACAAGGCTACAGCTTACAATTGTGGGAAGATACCATTGAGTCTTACCTGGGCACCAGAGAGTCTCCCCCTCTGAGAGTGGTAGGGTCCAACTCAAAGATGGACGAGATGTCGTTGCCATCAGGTACAGCCACTAAAGTGTACATCACTCTGTCCTGAAAGTCACATCAATGTCGGTGTATACCTTCCTGCCCTAATACATGCAGTGGTTGTCTAAATATCAAAACAGGTGGAATTGAGAAACTACAGGTTGCACACTACTACTACACACATAACTCAGCTTTGCACACTGCAGAATTTTTGTCACAGTATCCATCCAAATTATGCAATAAGAAATAGTGGAGGCGTGTGTAACACATCTGCTGATGATTTGTGTAGTGACTAATGATTCACTTTTCCACAATGGAATTGCATAACTGTCACTTTTTGGACTGTAGATTCACTTAATTCTGTCAGCACATGCAAACACACAAACACATGCGCGCACACATGCGCACACATGTGCACACAAAGATACCCACAGACGAGCGAGACTCCAGGCACTCATCCTCATAGTCTGTGTTAACCTGTGAACGAAACCAAAATATGCTGTAAGTTTAGTTCATATATCTGACCCATAACCTCTTTAGGAGTTTTATCTCCATGTCTCTTGACCATGCCTGACTACCACTCATGCACTCCTCACCTCTGCTGCTAGGTAGTGTCCAGTGGCCAGGTGCTTGAAGCGAAAAAGACTGTTCCAGTATCCAGCTCCTCCTCTGCACGGATCATGCTGGACCACCTAAAGCCACCACAGGAACCAACATTAGTACAAATAAAAAACTAACAGCACCCTGTTGTCATTGCGATTACACAGCATCACCACACCACAGCACACAGTGTACACAACAAAACTGACTCTACGTTTAGCCCATCACACACATGAGCAGTGGGCAGCCATGACAACGGCGCCCAGGGAGCAGTGTGTGAGGACAGTACCATGCTCAGGGCACCTCAGCGGCACTACTGGCAGCTGGTGGATTTGAACCTGTGATTCTGCGGTCACAATCTGTTACTTTAGGGCCAGGCCACCATATACGTGTATGATAATATATAATATAATGAATATATAGCATTATATATATCTCTTCAGGATCACAAAACCTCAACATAATGTTGTGTCTGTTCATGGAACTTTCTAAAATGTCTAAATTGTCTGCACCTACCTCCACTTCCCACAATGCTTTGCTGCTGGTTGCCGAGGTAGCGGACTGGCGTCCGGTGGTGCGGAGGAAGACATACTGTTTCTTCCTGTGGTCGTCACAGGTCAGGAACTTCTCCTGCTCAGCGTGGAACAGGCGTACCACATCACCCTGGAATAATACACATGAACGTGAACAAACACACACCACTAGACACGTCAATGCAAACCGGTAACCTTTAGCTTGGTGACAAATAACAACAACTGTAAAGCAACAATGATTGCTATTGTGTGTGCTTGCCTGTATGCAAATAAATGTCTTCGTGTTGGCATTTGCATTTGACTTACTCCTTTCAGAACAATTTCCTGGTTATCACTCCATTTCATGAAAAGAACAATCTTCCAACTGGTGCTACAGTTCACAGAGTTCACCTGTCAGTCCAGAGAAAAAATGATCAGTAAATAGGATAGAGAGGGTCAAGTCATGTCAAGTGTGTTTGTATAGCATATTTCACATGGCAAGTATACATTTTATGTACTTTTGCAGAACATGCACAAAACCCAACATGACTAAGCATATTTGCTAAAATTCAAGCATCACATGTGACATTTAAGTGAGGATAATTGCACTGTACAACAAATATGACATGAAAATGGGAAGTGAAGCAAATGGAAAGTTTAGTATATTCTGCCAAACCTCGTTGCATCCTGGGTTGTCCACTAACTGATGGCCGCTAGCATGAAGAGGCTGTCCTGCATTTACAGGGTTTAACACCACCTTGTCCCCTATCACCACCTATGACACACACACACACACACACACACACACACACACACACACACACACACACACACACACACACACACACACACACACACAAAGTGACACCTTAGATACCATCCATACATTTTGTTGAAAGGCCAAATGCCATACCAACCCAAACAACTAGAAAACATCATCCTACCTCGGTATACAACTCATAAACATTAAAGCTTAAAATATCTGTTTGCCCAATGCTATAAAACCTATTGATGGTTAACCATGTTGGCGGTGTTTACTGTATAAGGTGATCCCCCGCTATATCGTGGTTAACCTTTCGCGGTCTCATGAAATTACAGATTTTTTGCATTACTATATGTACACTATACATGTTACAGAAAAGTTTGCTAGAACAATATTATAATATGATAACTATACTGTAACATATAAATACTGATTAAAATGCAATCATAATACAACATGTGGGAGGGTTATTTTAAGGTTTAAACTATTAAAATAAAATGTCTTTTATATGGTCTCGCAATATCGTAGACTTTCACCCATGATGGAGGGTTCTGAAACGTAACTACCACGACAGACAGGGGATCAGTGTATATACTCACACTGTCTCCTATGGAGCGCAGCTTGTAGAAGGGCTGGATGTAGAACCAGGAGCCCTCGTTGCCTGCAGCATCAAGGGTGACCCGCATGGCATTCTTCTCCAGCAGGGCGGGCAGACGCTTATTCACCGTCAGGTACTTGTTACTCTTCAAATGGAGCAACTGTGTAGATGAGCACACACACGCACACACATACACACGTACATACACAAGCACAGATGCTTTTGTCACAATACAACATATTGGACTTTTGTAAAACAAGACAGATCCACAAATTAAAAACCTTCCAGTCAGTGTTATCTTTACTAGCGCATGGAAACATCTACCCTCTGTTTTAAACAAACTTAATTTTGAGAAAGCCATCTGTTCAAGCTGGGGCTCTGTGTGAGCGTCAGTCAGACACCGACACCGACAGAAGACAGAACCACCTGTTACCATTTATCCTATCGTAGTCTCTGCTTTAGTGGGCTAACTAGCAAATCTTACAGGCAGATCTACGTGCGAACTAACTCAGTTAAGGGGCACTTATTCAATTGGGGCAGCTGCTGGGGCAAACACAAAAGGGGGTTGACTAGGCAGGTTCATTTTAGGACCGCCTCATCATTTAGTCGTGACACACTCCCTGGCTTTTCACTCAAACTCATTTGCATCAGGTGTGTGTACTCATGGTTATTCCGCTAAAGAAGAAACGCATGTGTGGCCCCTATTTGTGTAAGCACTGAGAAAGGTTTCCGGCTAGGGTTTCCTAGCCAGTGTGTCAAAATTTGCATTTAAAGGTTGGATGGAAACCTGCTGATTGGGCAGCTAGAGAGGCCTAGTAG
>CM059267.1:12249292-12359292 GCA_030347295.1 Setipinna tenuifilis | reverse complement strand
ACAAATCTATTTTGTCTTAAAGCATTTACCATAAAACAAAACAAAAAATCTACCAAAATGCTTGATATCCATTCAACACAACATGATTCAAGTGGGAAATAAGTGTGGAAATGCTTTTACATTCTTCAAAAAAGCCGGCAGTAATCTGTTAAGGAAGTTAGTTTGGGTTTCAAAGTGCAATGGACACAAGCATGATAAACACAATAACTATCTTAGTTAACTAATGGCCATACACAACAGCTGTACAAGATAATGAGTAAGTCACGGGTCATTCACCACTTCAGAAAAGATCATTAGTAGCTTGTTATTCTGCTTGGTATCTTGGCAACATATAATGAACATGTATTTAGCTGAAAGTTAACATTCATGTTATAAGAAATGAATCTACCTAGATTTAGACTGCGTGACAACTCTTGAGAATAAAGCTGATTACAATGACATATGTGTTGATTACAATTGAGGAAATGGGTATAGCAAATGATTGCGGAAATGTATTATGCACCCAGTAATGTACCACCAGGTATGCCGGGCATCTTAGGGTTTGGAATAGGCTGTAGCCTTCCTCAAGTTATCATAACTGGGCGCACTGGGTTGCGCGCCTGAATCAACGGGGCTCAAAGAACTTCATAAAACGTCATGGACAATTTGCAGAAAAGTAGGCTTCGTCACACATTAGATATTATCCATACACGATTACTATAAATGCACAATCGTAAAAAAATAAATGTTTCCAACAAGCCTTCAAACAATACTTACCGAACTTTCTTTCGTTTTAGTGGGAGGGTTCATGCACGGGCGGATGCTGCTGAGGGTCTCGAGCGATGATTTAACAACGGAGACACAATTTCCAGCATTTCTATTCGTCTTCCCCTCTCTTCAGTCAAGTTAACTCGACCATTTTACGAGTTTTTGTTAAAGTAAAAAGATAACTTTGATGTGATAACTCCACTAGACTTCATCAGGGAGCAATGCCCATGTTGTTGCGCGTGCTGCTCTCAACTCCATGGTCCGGCAGCTAGTTAGGGAAGGGAGGGAGGGTTAGCGGACGACGTCTAAATAAATCATTAAACTCGGCTCTTTTCGCCACTCTGCTCTGCTGTTCCAAGATCTGCGGCGTCGCTGCGAGAGCTATTTATAAACCTGCACCGTATTCTGGGAAATCGTGTTTACTACAAAAACAAATCACTTGGTTTCATTTCAGTCACAGGAGGGTTGATGACTACAATTCCCACACACCAATAGTCTTTTCCCCCAGCTTTTTGAAGTAACTGTAGTAACTTTAAACATATAGCTAGGTACAGGACTAGTCTGAGAATGGCGCAAAAACCATAGACAGTAGAAGAAAACACAGGTGCAGCAGAGAGCTAGTTATCCATTTCTGGATAAATGGCCTGAAGTTGTCAAATAAATTTTCGGCTACAACAGGCTGAAGCGCAATCATCTATGCAGCAATATCTTATAATAAATATTGCTACGGTTGATTACTTGTCAACAGCAGTTAAGAATTCAGATTCCATAGTCTTATAATAGGCTAAAGGGCAAAAGTGTATAAGTACAACTGTTGTTAGGCCACATAACATGCTTAACATAACAAAAAATGTTCAGTAAACATTCTCTGCCATTTCGCGTTCTAAAACAACTAAAGTCATGGAATTGTTCACTAAAACACTTGAATTATATGTTGACAGCGATGGGCATCAGATGTTGCAATCCAGTACCACATATTCCAAACCACCTGGTTCTACCTCTGCAGGCTCCTTTGTGATTTCACTAGTTCTTTCTCCCTGACTAAAGAACTGTACTGATTTTGTGAATGGTAGAAACATAGTAGTGGATTGTAGTTTCTGAAGCCAGGTTGCTCATAACTGGTAATTGTGCAAGGTACATGTGTGTACCTTAATCCAGTTTACTGTGAACAGATGCATTGCTTATGAACAAATGCAGTATCACTCCTGTTTGTCTACATTGCAGCCTATAGCATACCTGACCTACACACTAGCAGCGGGATAGAACAGTGGTGCTGAGAAGAATACAAGCCTACAGTAGGTCCTAAGAGAAGCACTAATCTCTGTGGAATTGAGTATCCATTGTGCATGCTACAGTCGGCTACTTAATTGCAGTGAAAAGGAACGATATCTTTAAATACAGAAAATATTTATTGGAAATTGTTTGCCTGACGCGTCCTCACCTAGACACATATGGTACTCACGCAATGTGCTACACTCAGGGAAATTAAATCAACAGCCTAAACAATCAAAATAAGAAATTATTTGCCGTGTTTTATAATGTAATTTCATAATATTATATAACCCTGATATGTATCCCTGTGTGCCCCGTCTTTAGTTCTGCTCCACAGAAAAAGTAAACTGTGAAAGCCTGATTATTACGGATCAGCTGATCGATCACATGACCTAAAACGTCTGCAAACATGGCGGCGTCTCGAGCACTGGGAATGTATTGCAAATAGGAAGTACAATGTCGTTTTTAAGTTGCCTATTTTTGGTATATTTCCAACTTTCGGTGTCCGTGTATTGCGAAACCGAACAGCTTGGTTTTTCCTCCGGCTCAGAATCGTCTGGTCAACTAGCAAAAGAAACGGCGACTTCGAGCTGTGGGTGTGATGCATTGAAAAGGGATGTGGGAGGTGAAGATTTTTCTTCACATCTCGAAGATCCCGCAGAGAAATATTCTAAAGCGTCAAATGAAGAGGCTGTTGAACATCCTACAGAACAGGACATTCACAGCAAGGTATGGTCGAAATGTCGATTTTTTTTTTCAAACTTACGCGAAGCTGCTCTGCTAAAACCTGCACAGTGCACCTGCACAGACGCCAGTGAACCTCATCAAGTGGAATGAGTCTCTTTGCTTCCAAACAACTGCAAGGAGCTAGCTAACGCCTCCGTGGTGATGCAACTTTGCCCTGGTTGGTTTAAAGTTCATAGACGTCTGTGCAGGTGCGTTGTCAGGGGCTTCCCCACTGAACAACTTCTCTTACATGTACGTTATTTAAATCCAATTTGAAGACATATCCTTTCTCTCTATTTTTAGCTTGGCTTTAGGCTCTTATTTGATGCTGTGAATACCCCCCCCCCCCCCCCCCCCCCCCCCACACACACACACACACACACACACACACACATACATATCCTAATTGCCTTTCCCAAGGGCCATCATGTATCAGGTAGCATAGCAGGGTATGTATATTAGGTAAAACCTAGGGTCCAGATCAAATGAACAGGGGTAGGGACAAGACCAATTTCTTTTGCGAGGGCCATTCGATTCCCTTATCCGTCCTTGAGCATTGTCATCAACTTATTACAAATAATTTGCAATGTTGTTATATAATGTGACACAAGATCCAATTTCCCCTTGGACATTTATTTGCAGATGGTGTTGCTGAAATCGTCTTGGTTCTTCATGGGCACCGATAACCCAGGCATTCCCCCTGACGGGGAGGGACCTCAGAGGCGTGTGTGGGTTGACTCCTTTTACATAGAGGAACACGAGGTCACCAACCGGCAGTTTCAACGTTTCGTCAACCAAACCCGCTATGCCACAGAGGTGATATTAAAATTATAACTAAAAACAAAAATAATAATGGTATTAAAAGTCTTTACAAAGAGTAGACCTGCATATTTTTTATAAAGTATTCATATTTGCAGAATAATAATCACAAACGAAGAATTAATAATAGCTGAAGTAAATATCATTCATCCATGATGGCTCATTTCAACCACTCCTTCTCCACAGGCCGAGCGTTTTGGAGATTCCTTCGTGTTTGAGGAGCTGTTGACTGAAGAGTTGAAGAGCACAATATTGCAAGCTGTAAGAAATGCCTCCTTTACCATACAGATGTGTTTTCACAGTAATACTTTAATGAAGGCAGAAGACACAAAAGATGTGGCTTGGTTAAGTTTCCCAGGTCAGGGACACTTTAGACTACAGGCTCTTCTTGTGTCATGTGCAAAAAAAAAACAATGGGAAAGGGGATGGCCCATCTTGTAAGGAGTTCAGGAAGGTGTTGGCAGTGGGCAGTGGTTTTCTGGTGGTTTTGCTGTGCAGGAATCTGTAGCGCCTGGCAGAGGGAAGGAGGTCAAATAGAGTGTATGCAGGATGAGTGGGGTCTTTGATAATGTTCTCCGCCTGCTTCCTGGTCCTTCCATTGTACAAGTCCTGGAGGGAGGGCACGGGGGGCACCAATACTTCTTTCAGCTGTCCGAGTTGGACGCTGTAGTTACACGCTGTAAGTGAAACGTCTGCCATGTTGTCAAATTTGGAGCCAGAGTTAGTGCAGTGAGTGCATTTTGGAGCCACAGCATGGATGGTAAATTAGATAAAAGAAAAAAAAACTTAAAATAAACCATCCTGAACTGACATTTAAGCACATACATTTTGACCATCCTTTCCTTCATAGGCATGGAATCTTCACTTTTGACTGTGTGTCCTTTTATGTGGGCTGCTTTGAAGTGATCTGCCTCTTTGTGATTTGTTTTTATAAGCAAATAGATTTAAAAACATCTGTCATTTGGCATGATTTTGACCATGGCGGAATGGTCATGTAAGTAGTAGACAAACAGCCACTCAGACAGTATTTGAATGTTTTTAAAAAATCGTTTATTGCATGATATCACCAATGGTTAAATAAAATTAAAAATAAAATAAAGACATGCTATTGACTTATGGGTCTTCTGCACAGTTGCTGTACATTGTTTTGTCCATGCTTTTAAGTAATTAGGTTTATTGTTTTGAGTCAATTGCCTTGTTGCTGTAATAGCAGTGTCTTTGTTTGCAGGTGGCTGCTGCCCCCTGGTGGTTGCCAGTGAAGGGCGCCAACTGGAGACATCCTGAGGGCCCAGGATCCACCATCTCAGACAGGTAGCTGCTTGCTCTTGCTCCAAATCTCTGACATGTCAGTGTTATCAGATGAGACAGAAATGCATCCTTTAGACTGAATGTGATGCCATGTCTCTGAACTTGGTCAGATATAGCCATCGCCGTTCCACCATTTCCTCTTTGATGATGGAATGTTGTTCTCATGTTGGATTGTGTTGTGTATCTTTGAACAACACTATTGCTAAATGCTAGAGGAGCCATCATCCCATCAGAAAATTAGGAGTCAATCATGTTGTTGCCCAGCAACATTGCTCAGAACGTTGCGCCCCGTATCATGTTTACAGGCCTTCATGGGGCAGTGGTGGCCTGGTGGCTAAGTTACCGGACTTGTGACCGCAGCATCGCAGGTTTGAATCCACCAACCACCACTGAGGTACCCCGAGCATGGTTCTGTCCCCACACACTGCTCCCCGGGCCCCGTTGTCATGGCCCCCCTGGTCACATGTGTGATAGGTTAAATGCAGGTTGCTATTTGTTGTGTGCACTGTGTGCTGGACTGTGGTGTCCTGATCTGTGCCGTATAATCACAGTAACAAATGGAAATCACTTTATTTAATTCACTTTAGACTTCCTACTGCTCTGTGATGTGACTTGTAACATTTGAAATGACCACCAGTAGGGGTCAGGCTCTTCATTGTGTAGTGATGGAGTGGGATCTGTGGTACTGTGTCAGGTAGTCGCTTTATTTTTGTAGCTGCTATTTTCTTATGGTTAGTTTATATGTGTATGTATTGTATAACATGTACAATACTTTGTGAAAGAGGCAATTTCTATAGCTTTTCTAATAGTTATGTTTTATGTGTATACATTGTTGAAATGGTTATTTAATGTCTTTCTGTCACATAAGTTCTGTCCAGGTCTGTCTTTGTCCAACTCCTACATGTGCACATGATTTCTTTCTCATCCTCCCTTGTCTATGTAGGCTGGATCATCCTGTCCTGCATGTGTCGTGGAATGATGCCCAGGCCTACTGTAAGTGGGCCCAGCGCAGGTTACCCACAGAGGCCGAGTGGGAGTATGCCTGCAGGGGAGGACTGCAGGACAGGTGAGGGCACGTGCTTGTCGGTTGTGTTTTCATGAACGTTTGTTTGCTTGGTATGGCGGTTTCTTCTCACCGGAGTGTGTGTGGGGTGTGACTGTCACTGTCAAGCTTAGTTAGATTTAGTTCTTTACGGGTTGTATTGGAGTCACCCAGAAGTGGGCAACCCCAAAGGACACCTGCCATGTGTTAGTCTTTCATGAGCATACAACACAGATAATTTTACCAATTTAGCTCACCTACCTGATGTTTTGTACTAATTAGAATCAAATAGTTTGTGATCGCTTGGAACAAATATGTAGTATAGCCTTTTTACCCTGTTAAGCCAGTTTAACCACTGCTGGTGTAATATGGCTTTTGCTCTGTTTCAGGCTCTACCCGTGGGGAAATAAACTTCTGCCTAAAGGACAGCACTATGCCAACCTGTGGCAGGGTGACTTCCCCGCTACAAATACCGGAGAGGATGGCTACATCGGCACCTCACCGGTGAGGATGAGAGCTTCGGTTTGATAAAGGGGCAGTGGTGGCATGGCGGTTAGGGTAGCAGAGCTCTGAATCCACTGGCAGAAGTGCCACTAGCCTTGTATATATGGACACATCTGGTCCGATCGGAATAGATCTAGTCCGATCAGTCTGATCCGAACGAAGTGTATATATGAAAATGACTCCAAACGTTCGAATATCTATCACGCGCATTTAGTAGCCAGTAACAAACGGTAGATGGACGCGTGCGGACACTACACACGTACACGTCACAATCACCAAGTGGATTAGAGTGTATATATGTCGCATTGGAGCGGACTACACCACCTTTTCTACTCCGATTACAATTGTGATCCGATCAAAGAAATCTATTCCGATCGGGCTGTATATATGGTGATTCCTGGTCGGATCGCGTATTCTACTCGGATCAGAAGTGTCCATGTATACGTGACTACTGAGGTCCCCTAATGGGGACTCGCCCAGATGAATGGGGATCACGTTCCCTTTTATAAAACCCAGACTATGACCAGTGAATGAAAGATGGAGGTGCAGAGTGACATGTTTGAATGGATTTTTAAAAATTATACTATTATATAATATACAGGTGCTGGTCATATAATTAGAATATCATGAAAAGGTTTCAGTATATTCAGTACATTTATTACATACATACTGCTATATTTCAAATGTTTATTTCTTTAATTTTGATGATTATAACTGACAACTAACCAAATTCATTATCTCAGAAAATTACAATATTACTTAAGACCGATACAAAAAAAAAATCTAGAAATGTCGTCCAACTGAAAAGTATGTGCATGTACAGCGCTCAATACTTTAGTGGGGCTCTTTGTCTGAATTACTGCAGCAATGCGGCGTGGCATAGAGTCGATCAGTCTTTGGCACTGCTTGTGCAAGGTGTAGATGGTCAGGTCAGCAGTCTTCCGCATGATTGTGTAGCCTACAGAACTAGAATGAGACCATTGAAAGGCCTTTGCAGGTGTTTTGAGTTAATTAGCTGATTAGAGTGTGGCACCAGTTGTCTTCAATATTGAACCTTTCCACAATATTCTAAATTTTCTGAGATACTGAATTTGGAGTTTTCATTAGTTGTCAGTTATAATCATCAATATTAAAAGAAATAAACACTTGAAATATGTCAGTCTGTGTAAAATGAATGTATACATTATACAAGTTTCACTTTTTGAATGGAATTACTAAAATAAATCAACTTTTTCATGATATCCTAATTATATGGCCAGCACCTGTATATTATTTTATTATTATAATATATAATAATTATATTTTATCATATTACATTTTTTATATTATAACATATTATTATTTATTTTAATGCTCATTACTCGCCTTGTTTGCCGTTTTGCAGGTGATGTCATTTCCTGCTAACAGCTTTGGGCTGTATGACATGGTGGGAAATGCCTGGGAATGGACAGCGGATTGGTGGAGTGTTCACCACACAGCAGAGGACAAACAGAATCCTGTGAGTCTCTCTCTCTCTCTCTCTCTCTCTCTCTCTCTCTCTCTCTCTCTCTCTCTCTCTCTCTCACTCACTCACACACAAAACCACACACACTGTGATGTGCTTCATGTAGCATGAAGAGGCTGTCCTGCATTTACAGGGTTTAACACCACCTTGTCCCCTATCACCACCTATGACACACACACACAATCACACACACTGTGATGTGCTTCACATGGTAGTTTATTTCTATCCTTAATCCTCAATCTGCAGACTGGACCAGCCACTGGTACGGATCGCGTAAAGAAGGGAGGCTCATACATGTGTCACAAGGTACCGCATTTCTGCCTGTTGAGAGACCTGTCGCTGTCACTCACAACACCTTTCAAAGTTCAACTCTTCATAGGAGGTGGCACATAGCAGATGACTGATTAACTAATTAAATTCGTCAATGTATAACAGACAGACTCCACTAATGGCTGCTCTTTCTCTTTTTCTCCCTCCTCCTCACTCACTCTCAAACCCTCTCGTCTTTCCCTGTCCCTTACTCTACGATGGCCTTGTGTCTTCCTTTCTCACTTTTTCCTCTGTCACCCCTTCTTCTCCATCCTTCTCTCTCTCTCTCTCACTCACTCTCTCTCTCTCTCTCACTCTCTCACTCTCTCACTCTCTCTGTGTCTCTGTCTCTGTCTCTGTCTCTCTCTCTCTCTCTCTCTCTCTCTCTCTCCCTCTCTCCCTCTCTCTCTAGTCTTACTGCTACAGATACAGGTGTGCAGCTCGCAGTCAGAACACCCCTGACAGCTCCGCCTCCAATCTGGGCTTCCGTTGCGTAGTGAACCCATCTTGAGCTGAATTGTTCACTCCTTCCCCGCATAACACAGCAGCTCATTCTTGGAGCTCATGCCAGCATAGCAGAGGCTTGTTGGGCACAATGGACGTTTTGCTGCCCCCTAAGCACAGAAAGTGAAGTGCAGCGTACACTCTTGCAACAAACTGCACCAAAAAGAGTCCTAAGTTGTTAAAAAAAAAAATGAAAGCACTTTTGATGTAATCTGTATTATTTGGTAGTGATGCAGGGTGACAAGGCAGGGGTTTTGATCATCTCACTGGAGTTTTAGGGTATGAGCGCCACAAGCCCCTAACTAATGAGAAGTGCACCCATTTATTTTGATAAATGCTTAATAAATAAGACACATTCATACACATTCATTGTGCTCCTGTTTACTTTTCTGATTGTCCACAAGCATAACGTTTCCCCACATGATTATGATTATGATTATGAAATTGCAGTAATGGTATAAAAAGGTAAGGAGTATTGAAGCAAAAAGAACACAGGAGAAATGATAGGATGTGCGTGTCTTTGGGGGAATTGGTGCCTGTGGAGCTGTTGGCACACAGTGATTTTGATGGCGATGCAGATGTCCCAATGTGGTTGAGAAGGTGTGCTTTGATGAGTGTAATAACTGGAAAAATTGTAAAATTCGTTGGCAGACCTAAGAACGCCACAGTGTACCTGAATCATTGTACCACACTGTTGCTTCTTATTATTTGTGACATCCGCAGCGGTAAACATGAACCGACTAAAAGGTAAAAGTTATAAATTATGTAAATTCTTCAGAATGTTACATCACTTCCTGTGTGTGAGGTAATAAAACATCAGCTGAAACATATGGTATCTACTGGCATGGCTTCTGAAGATATTATGTTAGGAAAAGTAGAATTTTATGTTCAAGTTAACCAGTAAGAGAAGCTCAGAACAAAACATCAAGCCAGTGTTTCATACACATTGATGAGGGACATATGAGGGAACTGCTACAATACAAAGTTTTTCTTTAGCTGACACACACACACACACACACACACACACACACTCTTGACATAAAAGGATGTTATTGTAGTAGTGCTGTGTTGTTTGAAAAGTAAAAATATTCCCTATAATTAAATCTCACAGGTCTCACACCGAGACAGAATGCATGTATGCATGGGATTCATTTCTGTAGCAAATGCAGAAAAAAACAAAATAGATTGTTGTCTTTATCCATTTTTTGTTTTTAATTATTTTTCATCTGAATGTCATCCCAGCAGTTCATTTGACATTAAACAATTTCCTCTTTAGAAGGCAGCGTAAACAGCAACAAAAGTATTTTTGTAGAATTAATAGTTAATATGTATTACTGTTGATAAAGACCACAGCAGTATAATGATTAATATAAAAAATGTGAGTGCTTGTATTTGTTTGTGTTGTGGTCACCTGATGTACACTCTCTGAGTCCTCTGAGTCTTACATCTGCAAGATGTTGTTTTTGTTTTGTTTTGTTTTTGTTTGGTCCTCATTTATACAGTATGCCTGTTTTGGCTGTGGTCAGTCACACTTCAGCTGTTTGCAGGCCTCCAGCTGCTTGGAGAACAACTCATAGTCTTCACGGGCTGTTTGGAGCTGTTTCTCACACCAGTCTATCAAAGCGGCCCTCAGCAGGCTTACCCTGGCTTCGCTGAAGCGCCCAATCTGACAAACATCAGCAACAATTGCACATAGATGAGCCACAACCACCAACCACACTGCCATGAATACCAGAAAGCTCATGTGTGACAAACAAGTGCTGAGGTGTAAAGACTGGTGGGCCTCACCTCCTCTTTGGCAACTGACGAGATCTTCTCAAAATCCTTCTCAATCACTTTCTTAACTTCCTCCATCTGTAATGAACAAGTCAGCGAGAGAGAAAGTGAGGAAAAATGGGATGAAGGTAAGTAAGAGCTTTTAATAGCTCAAAAGTCCTAACTCTTGCATGGTGATGATCACGATGCAATTTGCACGTATGGTTAATGCTGAAATGCTAGTGTGCTTGCAGAACTGTCAAGTAAGCTGGTAAGTTGGTCTTTTTTAAACAGTTGCTTGAATGCCATTATGCGTAACAATAAAATGCAGTATTGAGTATTTGTGTCTGTGCAGTAACACACAATAGCTTTCTTGTTGGGTTTCGCTTTCTCTGCATTCTTCACTGCTGCCTCCAACTCCACTAGTTTGCAAGTTCTTCTGAACAGCATTTCCTACGATACAAAATGTCAAATGATCAATTAGTGGAAATCAAAAGCAGTAGAACATCATTTGAATACTTTCGTTCAATCAGATTAAGCCATGTCAACATGAACTACTTATGATGTACATTTCATTTTGCTGTACTTTACAACAGTGGAACAATAGTTTGGTCAATGCACACAATTTGTCACATAAATTCAAGTGAAATCAAAGTGTCTTAAATCTGTTCTATATACACATTTTATATATACATTTTCTATATACACACACACTGAATGAAAATGTTTGTCCTCAGTAAGTTTAATCTGATGAATGAATGCATTGTTTGCATTTCTGTCTTTCTTGTTCATTGTTTTTGCTGGTCCTCACCTGGTTGTGTTGCTAACATCGATCATGTTCAATTTACTTGATGGATGTGTCCGTTAAGTCTACATAGTCAAGTTTGTTCAGCACTGCTTGGTTTTCAGGTTTTTATCAGGCAAGTCATGCTATATTGGAGTATCTTATGGTCATTACTCCTAAAGCTCTGAAGCAGCCCAGTCATAGTGTTTACTCTGCCAAGTGGCCTGAAATTGTAACCTAGGCTCAATGTCTTGCAACTAAAATTCAAGTGGTATAGGGGTTCCTGCTTTTCTATGCTCATGAAGTGGTCACAGTTAAAAGTAGGCTTAATCTCCTACAAATGTGGAAATGAACTGACTGGTTGTTAATAAAACACATTATGGACATAACATACAAACCTTCTTAGCCTCATGGCCACGGTAGTCCATTTCTAGACCAAGCCCCAGTGTGGACACGTTGTTCTCAGCCACTTTTTCCATGTTTCTCTAACGAACAAAAAAATAACACAAATTCTTAGATCCTCAAACATGGTCCCCATGACGCAAAATGTATGAAAATATTTTGGATAAAAAAGACAAATCTCACCTTGACTCCATCAATTACTTCTGAGAACTTCATGCAAATTCTGTTGACAATCATACATGCAAGGCATTAAAAGTGTTGGTTGGAAAGTACCCTATACCCATAAGAATTAGAGTGAAGTGGGGAATAGGGCACAAAATGTCCATCAGTGGACTAAGCATATAGCCTTTTTTGTTTCACTTTCAAACTTACTTGGAGAAATTGGCAGCTTCAGGGCCATCCTGAGTTGCACACAGATGGAGAGAGGTCGAAAGATGTCCACAGGCAACAGCCAACCCTGGAACATGAAAAAAAAAACCCTTGCATAAAAGTGCTGAAGTGAAAAAATATCATAAATAACCACTGTGTAGATGTTTGCCATTAGCTCTCTTACTCTGTTCTGTCAGCACTACTTCAAGACATTTCTGGAAAAGATGAATATACAATAAAATCAAAACTAAAATGCAACTGAACGTTTACATAAAACATATAAATGCGACCTAAACAAGTCACAAAAAACTATATTTGCATTATGGACTTACACAACATAATGGCTTAGGGCATACATGTAAACCCATGTCCACCACAACCTTCACAGAGCTTAAATATATGCAGCAGTACATCCAAAAACATCTACATTAACTGTAAATGACCAAATACCTACCTCAGAGGCAGCCTTTGTGAAGTTAGTCATGTTCAAATTGTTATTTCTCTCATTTTGAAAAAACTCATCAAGATCCTAAAGGGAATAATATCATATCATATGGAGAACAGGTTATGTTAGGATGTATAGGAGATTTGCTGCAGTAGGTTTGAAAAAAAAAAGCACTATGGAATACTATCTTCTCCGTGTCACTGTGGTATGCACATGGTTGTGGCCATATAATTTGAGCCCCGTAATATAATACAATTTTGGGCCCCATTGCTATTAATAATATTATTATTTGTGTCTTCAATTGTCCCTCTATCAATGCCGTGTCCTTTCATTAATTCCAACTCCCCCTCCTGGTTATGGCCTTGGGTATGTATAAGGTTGAGCGAACATGGTAGAATAGTTTCTATGATGCAACTACTTTGCTTATTATTTGCTTATCGTTTTAAATTCGGCTAAATACATTTACAGACACTCTGCCTTTAGCACTGTGTGCTTGCTTGTGAGTGCAGACCGTCTACCTTATGGTTTTCCTTCCTCAGCTCCCCCATGGCCTGACTGAGTCGGCTGAAAATGCCTTTGTGCACCCGCTGTTTCCCTGGAGGCTGAAACGCACATTTGTTTATTAGGAGAGCGGAGACAGGGAAAGTGCAGAGGGTAATTGTGACAATACAAAGTAATCGCTGTTCTTATAAGAGTAGGACTGTAACATTAGTAAAGAATGAAAAATCTTTTCTTTTGTTTGCTTCGAGCTTTAACCTTACATATGTTTAAAAAAAAAAAAAAATTCAGTAAATTAAAAAAACGAAATCTGTAAAATCTGAGAAATAGCTAAGCTATGACGGAAATAAATATCTACTGTAAAGTTCTGCTTTAAAGTTGTTGGCTAATCATCATCGTTCTGGATAAGCTATTCATCATATCGGTTACATTTTAAAGTTATAGTTTAGACATAAAACATGTTATTTCGTTTTTGGCACAACCAGTATAACTTTGTAAACATAAGCTGTTATTCTCCTGATGAGCTGTCTGGGAGTCATATGTACAGACTGGCAAAAACCTGTTAGATGTTCGGATATGATTCACCTCTGAGTTGGTCAGAAGACCCTCCAGAGCTTTGTTCTTGCTGAGGGTGCTGTGACTGGCCACCTGCTGCAGGTAAATCTCCAGGGCTTTGCAGTATGACTTCCAGTCATCTCCGAGGGCCAGGCAGCCTGTCAGGCACAGGTACAGACAAGACACTGTAGGGTAGCTTGGGCTTAGGCAGGCTAATGGCAGTCCCAGGGATTCTCCTTCACGACACAGTAATAAAATGGCTTGAGAGATGTGGCTCTGAATCTCATGACTGTGGCCTTGCCCAAACTCAGATGATGTGCGACAGTTTAGGCAAAGCAAGGCAAGGACTGATTAATGATATTTCACAGAAATAGAGACAAAATTAATAGCTAAAATCAGGGAAAATATTAAATGGTTGAAAGTAAATAAATAAAAAGGTGTGAACCAAAGACTGCAGTTTGCTGTCAGTACAGGTTGGCTTCAATTTTTCCACACCACTTAATTTAGTACCTTTAGTACATTGCTGCAGCCATATGGTCATGGTGGTTTAGGTAGTGAGAATGTTAGAGACAGGTGTGTAAATGTCCAATTACCAGCACTGAATTATTTGTCATTGTTTACCAAGTAGGGTCTATATGTGGATGTAGTATAGGATTGTATGAATACACCATACCAAGTTGTTTCAGGGCTTTGGTTTGTGCTTGAGGCTGAGAAGGCGGTAACGGTTTTCCTGGAAGAGGTGGAAACTATCGGAAAGACATAAAAAAGAAAAATGCATGTCTCACTATTAAGTGTAGCACTGCTTCACAGAAGCAGGCCTATTGTGTAAGGGATTACGGCCAATACGATGACCAGTTCCATGAAAATAGTGCCGATGTGGAGGCAGAGAACACCATGACGTGGTTGAGTTGCTTCCTCTGAGTCATTATTTTCATGGAACTGGTCATCTCGAAGGCCGTTTTCCCTTTTATCTCCCATTTGTACTTATGCTATAATTTTATATACATAAACTACTGAAATAAATGGTTGATAAGCAACTTTATAGCATCTGTTAAGAAAAGTAGATTGTGAACTAGTCATTTAACTGTTAATTTGGCTACTAGAGTTGCCATGGCTACCATAAATAAGTGCTTTGATATTTGAGATCTACTTTGAATGTAGGCAGTAATACAAAATTAATTCCCACCTCATCACCCAATCAGAAAAGAGAATTCCATTATTAAGTGAGATAATATTATTTTTGACTACTGCAACAGACGATATGCCCTCTGTCAGGGCTCCTGATAAAATGGGCATGATGGATTTCCCAAATACCGTAAATATTATGGTACAAGCCTTTAGAGGCTTTTAGGGGCTTTTTAGGAATGAGAAAGTACTGACAATGATTCCCTGCAGTCCAGGCACATCCTCTTGATCAAACAGACTCTGTTGTAGCCACTCAAAGTCTTCAAATGTGCGGCAGACACAGACCCCCACATCGCTGTTCAGCTGGTCAAAAAGGGTAGACAAAGAGAGAGAGGAAAAAGGGGAAAAGGTAAACATATGGGTAAAATAGTCACATCAGGTGCAATTACACATTGGTGAGGCTCAGACTAGTTCAAAGAAAGGTGGGTAAACAGTATGCCCAGTGTTAAAAAAGGCATATCTTTAGCATAAACTAGTAAACTAGGCATATCTTTAGCATAACTTATTATCACCTCCTGCTATAGGACCTGTACTGATCACAGCTCACAGTTTTGGTGCGTACCTTCTGAGAGGTGATGGTGAAGACCAGAGCATCTCCATCCACAGTCACCTCTGGGACTCGAATACTCTGTGCACTGACACTCAGGGTCGGCTCCCCCTGAAACCAGCAGCAGTGCAGTTTATGTGCATATTACATCTTATATATTTTATAGAATTATATTTTATTTATGTTATATGTTTTTATACTGTATTATACATATCTCGTACATTACAGTGGGTACAGTAACTAATGGCATGTCTGCATCCAGATGAAAAACAAATAAACAACACAACAGACAACAGACAGAGGCCCCATAGACTAAAGACAGTTTGAGTGTGAACATGAAATCCACTTGAGTCCACTTTTTATGTCACAAGGACAAATGCTTAAAGTAGTTCACTAGTAAATAATAATGCATTAGAAACAATACATTAGAAAACAGATTTTGCTGAGTGAGTACTTTTAAGAAATACATGTGCTGCTGAGCCTTTTTTAACCTAATCTACTGTGACTTAGCAAGAAACTGTTATTCAGCCTAGAGATGTTCCACAAATCAGACTGGTTATCTCTTTTGTATGTGTTGGGGTAGGATCTGACTGCCTAATCTGAGCAAGAGGAATGCTGCCAAACTGCAATAAACAGTTTGCGAAAAATGATGTGAGATTTGCATAGTATGCACTATATTAGAAAGTTGCATATATCTATACACTGATAAGAAAGGTATTATTAATACATTGGCTATTTAGCTTTATGTGTTGCATTTTTTCTCCTAATTACCAGTGATCCTACATGTTAATATGTTTTTTGACATTTTTATTGACTATGGGCTTACCATTAATAAACATGTATGCTATGCATAAAATAAGCATTTACATTATGTTTTCTAAGCCTTGTAAGATTCTTGTCAGAGACTTACTACTTCTTTCCAGTGCACTGTAAACACTGAATTAACTACCTGATAATACATTATGTATGGTTTACTACCACATCTAATTGCAAAGCATTACCGATATCTTTATCTTTTCAACCAGTGCAATATGTTTTGCACCCTTTAAATTCATAGAAATGATAACATTTCAATATACACCATGTGATTGCACTCTACAGTGTCATCACAGGATAGCAGTCATGTGATCACATGATCAGCACAAGCAGTAGAGCTGTGAAAATTCCACTGAACTCTTACCATTCTTTTCCAGAGTGAAAGTTTGTCAGTGCCACTTTATAAAGTCCCTGAATCTGTGATCTTTGACGTTCTTTTGCGTTCACAGTCGTCCCGTATAGAAGAGCATTCCAGAAGACGAGGAAAGACTATTGCACAGCATAAACCACCGTCATCAAAAAACATCTGAGCTCACAGGATTTCCTTTAAGGTTAACGGTCACCACTGCCTCATAAATGTGTTTTCTGGAGAACTGTGAGGGGGGTGGCAGAGAGAGAGAGTTACTGAGTAACAGCAATTTTATAAGACAGATGTAAGTAAGTAAGTAAGTAAGTAAAATGTATCTTTAGCGCCTTTCACAGACAAGACAAGTCACAAAGGGCTTTACAGTTCAGGATAAACAGAGAGTGAGAAAAGAGAGAAGAAAGCATAAAACAAAAGAAATGAAACAAAAAAACATTAAAATACATTAAAATACTAGACTACTGATTATAAAACCATTCCACATCACTTTCATAGACCTTGCTAAATGTCAGAGAGGACTACATCTTCCATGCTGATATGCAAGGCTACTCCAACTCTAGTGATGTATAGTGGTATAAAGACAGGTGGGCAAACCAAACCCACATTGGTGAAAAAGGGGACTAAACTATCCTTGAGCATGCTCGCACATACACACATGTTTCTAAGGTCACATCATGTCCTCCTTTTAAACAACTGCCAAACATGATGTTCTAAGGACCAAAAGAGAGGCAACAGGTTGGAATGTTGGAAGAGCAGTGCTCTGCACTTTGTCGGAACCGGTGTGCGGTGGCCTTTAGACACTCCAGTCTGTACACATTTCAGGTGACTTACCCCTGTATTACTGTGCATAGGAAAACAAGCTAAAATGGGCCAGTGACACAAAGCTTTTCTCTGTCCACTTGTGTATTATGTGCATTTGCAGTATCCCTCAGTCTTCTCTTTCCTAGCTCAACTTGACTTCCTTCTCCATGGTGTTTCTTTAGACTGGTTAAAGTCAGAGATTTACCATGTGTCTGTGCGAAAAGAATAAATGTGAATTTTCCTATCTTTTCTTTCTCCTCGAATATGCATTATAATTGTGCAACAGTTAAGGTGAGAAACTTAACTGTTGCATAGAAACCTAGTTAGGTGTTTTTCATCACTTCTGCACTTTTTCCATGTAACACAATCTTGCAGACCATGGTGGTCAATGACGAATCAAATGGGGAGCATAAGGTAACTGTATAAGGAAGAAAGATGTGGTGTGTGTGTGTGTGTGTGTGTGTGTGTGTGTGTGTGTGTGTGTGTGTGTGTGTGTGTGTGTGTGTGTATGTGTGCGCATGCAAGGGTGTGTGTTTGGACAGTGAAGCTTTAAGCATGAGTGAAAATGACAGCTGTCAGTAAAATGATGATAAGTTTGATTTTCTGTTGCTGCATGACAGGAATTTCAGAAGGTAAGTTACTACTGTACAAGGGTAAATTAAGATTAGGCTTTACAGTTTCATTACACTTGATTTCAAGATATATAATAATTCAAGATATATAAATATATATAAAAATAGTTTTTTATGTGCAGTTCCATTTTCAATAACATTAAAACAATTAACTGAACAGAGGGTAAACATTTCATGTTCCATTCCATGTAAGGATTACTGACTGTTTTACAAAGGCAGGTGATTATGACATTAATTTGTTACCTTCACCAAGGATGTTGTGTTTTTGTTAGCGTTGGTTTGTTTGTTTGTTTGTTTGTTAGTAACTTAACGCAAAAAGTAATGAACAGATTCGCATGAAGAAATTATTACATTTTAGTGGTGATCCGGATCAGCATCTGTATCCAGATTCATCTAGATTCTTTATTGGAAAATAGAACATTCTTTGGCTAGGGTCTGCACTTTTCTGAGTGTTTTCTAATTTGCTGTTTGCATTGCTGTGTGTGCTTCTGTGTCACAATGCTTCCATGACATGTTCTCTTTTCATTTCATTTTAGTTTACATTTATTATACAGAAAAGTAAAGTAACAGTTTAGTTACAGTTAAGATGGACCTGACCTGAAAGACTGGTTTATAGCAGGTTCCTATTTTGCAGAACACAAAACATAAAGCAGTCATAACAAAGGCATGGGCACTTACAAAGGACACAGGGACACTTACACTTTTTGCACAGTTGTTAAACAACATTGTCTGAAGTAATTAAAAACTGTTTTGTTATTCTTAAGGATGCTCTTTGAGAGATAGAACCACAATTGGAGTCACCAAATACTTGGGTGAGTCTGTCCTCCTGCCGTGTCTTTGTTCTGATGTCAGTGATAGAGCTGACCGTTTCATGTGGACCAAAGAAGGACAGGGGCCGATTTTATGGTTTCCCAGGGATCGGTCCCCAGGAAATTTCTCCCTGCCCTTATCCAACCTGACTGAAAGGGATACAGGGCTCTACATATGTACAGTCATCAGTGATGGCAAAAAGGAGTCGAGATTCGTTACACTGACAGTCACAGGTAAGGCATTTATTTAAAATCAAGGGTAACCGCAGACCTTACCTCCTACCTCCCAATTTTAAATAAATTAGTAAAATAATCTTGTGAATCTAGTTGAGATTTTAGACACAGTGACCCTCTACTTGGTGTAACAATTTGTATGCATGGAAACACTTAATTTGACGGTTCCTTTTTTAATGTAATTACATGTAACAACATATAATACTATGTACTTACACTGTACATAGGCTACCTAACAATAGCCCTAACCCTAAGGTACAGTGTAAGTAAATAATGTTACATTACACATGTTACACACTTTGTTACACTGTGCCTAATTGATGTAACAGGGACAGTAAAATAAAATGTAAACAAAGGCATTTAGACAAGCCTTTTTGTGAGCAGAGAGGCATGCATACATTCACATACAGATCAGGAGATAGATCTACCAAATTCTAGACATTTATTACAAATTTCAAAAGTTAAGATTATTACAAAACACACTAGGCTACTGTATATTCCTAGTATTTTTGTTTACTGAAACAGAATGATGAGTGATATTGCTAAAAGAATACTTAAGTCATGCTGTGCTTATAGTTCTGCAATATTTTTTTAAAGTTATATAAACATGTATATATATACATGTGCTGCCCCCCACCCCTCCCCGGCCCAATATATCAGTATCACAGTCATTATTATGGCATGATATCATCTCTTATTGAAATGTATTTCCTTTTACTTCCTATTGTTGTCCAGTGCCACCTGCAAGTACATGGCCACCCACAAGACAAACAGAAGGTTTGTTTTATCTCAATACTGAAAATAATATATTAAGTCTCTCTGATATATTAAATATAAGCTAAATTAATTTTATAAACAGAGACAAATTACTTCACTTTGATGATCCCTTTCCTTTATTAATTACGATATGCTGTATGTATGACTTTTTTAGTCCGTTAATGCTAACCAAAGCACCAGGATTCCACAAGTCCCCTTTCAAACAAGACCATATTTTATCTATTGGCAGTTCCAACAAATTGTCAAAAACAATTTACATGGTAAAATAGTACCTGTATTAAATGGACAGCTAATGAGTCATGAATAATTATTTTGACTGATTAACCTGCTAATTACCTTAAATGAAGATTAACCAAAGCACATTAACATATCGATGATGTATTCAAGGACTGAAAACATTTTGTATGTACTTATAAGGTCATTTCGAACCCAAGAGAAACAGTCTTGGTTTCTGCATCAAAGTTTTTATTCCTCTACTCTTGGTCCTACTGCTGTGTTTGGGAGGACTTGCTGTCATGTTCTGGAGACATACAGGTACAACCACATAACAAAATGAACATTCTTTCACACTCCCTTCCTAACTCCCTCACTTAGTAAACTTAACATTATTATAGTTAACACTGCAGTGTGTTAACTCCTAACATCTGCTCATGGTGTTGTGTTTCCATTAGGACATAGAACTAGACAAACGGGGAATGACAACGGACAATCATACGGTGCACCAGACCAAAACCCTGATGTAAGCACAGATTATGTTGAAACATGTTGCTTAGGAAGTTACCCAATTTAAAATGGAAATGTGTTTTCATTTCATGTGTGCTTAAGCAAGGCTTTTAACCCTTTACTTCCTGTAAACACACACACACACACACACACACACACACACACACACACACACACACACACACACACACACACACACACACACACACACACAAACACACACACACAGAGAAAACAAATGGAGTGACAAAGAAAGAAGGACAGTGATGGTGTGTAAAATGATGCACTGTATTATCTGTAGAGTGAAGCCACACCAACCTATGCAGCTCTTCAGTATGGCTACAGTGAGCAGCAGATGTACGCAACCATTGGGCCCAACACCACGGACCAGGTGGGTGCATCTCTGCTGCTCTCTGGGGATTTGTGTGTGTTCGTGTGTGTGTGTGTGTGTGTGTGTGTGTGTGTGTGTGTGTGTGTGTGTGTGTGTGTGCTGTTTGTGGTTTTTCCTTCCTTTCTTTCACATGTTTAAATAGAAAAGCAGATACAATATTAAAACTCTACAATTATAAACCTACCTTTCTTTTATAACTGATAAACTAAATCACCATCGTCAGTCAGTTTAGTTGGTCAGTGGCACTACTGCTTGATTTAGCAATATGGTGGTAAAGGCTGTCGCCACTGTTCCTATTTGGCTGACCCCAGTCTCAGCTACTTGGCTCTTGTGTTGTATATAAGATTGTAGGAATAAAATAATTAAATATTAACATTATGAACATAAAAGATTGTGTGGTGATACACACAATTTTATTGTGTGCTTGTCTTAACTGCTGGTTAGCTTTGACTATTAACTGATATGTGTTTCAGGCCAATACTGGAGATTATGTCAACATGTGAGGAGCCTGATGTATCTAAGCGAGTTACAGAACTATTGCTTGCCCTCTCAACGGCCTATTCCGTCACTATGGTACAACTGCGTGGTTTGTAAGAAAAAAAAACAACTGTACAAACAAAAACTTCTACAAATATGTGTTAATCTCTCTGTGTAATATTCTCTCTCTCTCACACACTTTCTCTCTGACTCACGCACGCACACACACACACACACACACACACACACACACACACACACACACACACACACATACACACATACACACCCACACCCATACACACACATCTCCCTCATTGCAACATATTATGATTCGATGCATTAGTCTGCACAATCTACGCATGTATATGGAAGTAGGCCTATAACCACAAACAACTTCTCCGCTTGTTTTTGTGTCATCCAGTAGGTAATCCTGTATGTTGAATCTTGAAATGACGTCAGTGATTAGTAGAAATTATGTAATTCATCAAGTAAAATATTGTCACGTCAAATGATCATTTGCTTATCACAAAAAAAAAAAACCCTTTACATTTGAAAATATAAAGTCATAATAGCAAATGTGTCATATTGTAATACAGTTACAGTTTACTGTAATGCATAATGTGGGGTAGGATTGGCACTGTACAGCGTAACTGTAAGCTGTCCCGTGTCTTGTTCAGTAACAATTGTTGCGTTTTGAAGCGTTCTGTGCTGTCTTGTTTGTTTATTTGTTTATTTGTTTGTTTGGCTCTGTGCTGCACCCTCGTCCGACTTCCTTCATCGACTCTCCCATTCCAAATGAATTGTTTGGTCAACACTGTGTGAAGCTGTTACATGAAATACAGTATATATCATGTGTCTATGTGAAAGATGTGAATGTGTATTTGTTGCAATAAAAATATTTTTAGTTTCTGGGGGTAGTTGCATGATCACTGTGCATCATCTCTGCCAGAAAGCAGAACCTCACTGGTGTGGTAGTCTTCACCACTTGACCATATGATTCACCAAGACGACATTGCAGAGCACTGTGGTAAATGACCAACATGACAGGAAGTATGAGGAAAAGAAATGTGGCAGCAGTGTGTGTGTGTGTGTGTGTGTGTGTGTGTGTGTGTGTGTGTGTGTGTGTGTGTTTGTGCATGTGTGTGTATATTTGTGTGTGTCTGCGCCTGTGTGTGCGTATGTGTTTGCACGTTAGGCATTACAGTGAAGGTGCAAACACCCTTGAGAGACATTGAAAGTCAATGACAACAGAGGCAGCGAAGCTGTTTGGAAGAATGGGGATCCTTTTCATTTTTCTTTGCTGCGCGGTTAGAATCTCAGCAGGTGAGTTACTACTACTGAAACAGTAGTGAAAGAGTTAAATTACTCTTAATTGCTTTCAGAGCGTAAATACCTTAGATATTCACATTTTTTCCATTATCATGAACCAGTGAAATTGTCACAAATCCCACTGTTTTGCCCTTTCCAATGCAGGTTATTATGGCACACAATAATCATGTATTGCAGTTCTTATTGCTGTGTGGACTACATAAGGCTGGCATGATTGCATGCTCTTGTGTGTATCTGTGCAATCAATGCTCAATGAGACATTGAGTGAAGTAACCCAAATTGTTTCCTGTTTCCAAAGGCTGCGATCTGCCAAATGACGATATAATCGACATCACCAAACACTCTGGCCAGTTTGTCCTCCTGCCTTGCTGTGCTCTTGAACCTCACGGAAACTTCAGATGGCTGAAAGGACCATGGCCTTCAAATCAGGAGATTTACCCCAATACGTATAAAGACTATAAAGGCAGGGTTCGGGTGTTTTACCAAGATTCTCCAGGAAATCTATCCTTGCTCATATCACACCTGACCGAGAAAGATACAGGAATCTACAGATGTGAAGACTTCCGTTTCACTACTTACAGAGACATTTCACTCCAAATTACAGGTAGGACACGTGGCACCAAACAAGCACAGTTAAAGGTAGGGTAGGAGATGTTTTCCTGGAGCACTTTTTTGCTATATTGCTTAAATTCCCTTTACATCCTGATCCCTTTACAACCAATTAATTAAATGCTCTAACACAAAAAAGTAAACACGTTAGTCATCTGTGGGATGGACTGGCCATGCTTGCTTTTCTGTTAATGCAGACCAGTAGACCAATCTATAGGCTATAGTCTATAGGCTATTTACTTATACAGTCATTGATGCAGTCACATTAAAGGTTTCATGTAGTGACCTATACATTACTGTCATTAAATCACCCATATTTTTTGCAATTGTGAGAGTAATCCAAATAAAGTTTACTGTAATTGGCAGAAAATATTCACATACTGAGATTTGGGATTTGTGCACCAAAAGTAGCTACTAGAAAACTTAGCTAAAGCAAAAAAAAAAGGAGAAAATGTAGCTTAAACCATATATGATTGGCCTTCATCGCAGTCATGATTGTAACAATTTGGACAGTTTGTTATATTCTTAAACTAGCCAGTGTTTGTCATTTGTGTTGTTCTTCCATCATGAAGTTTATGTAAGTAGCTTTACACAGGTACTTCACTTAACTGGAGGCAGGCGTGTTGCTATGAAGTTAAATAGGCTTCTCAATGGGAATTTTATGAAATATACTATTGTTGTCATGTATAGAAATACAGAAGTGTACTACTTCATCACCGTATACACATGCTTTAAACAGTATTTGTATGAGAACAATACTTCAAACAAGTGTTTGGAGTATTGTATTGCAATTGGCTATATAAATAAGATCTCTCTAAATCATCTTCACTGTACTTTCTCTGTGTTGTTCTCATGTGAAGTCACATTATCTTTGTTCAGCAAAAGGCTTGATTTCTGTAATACCTACTGACCTACTATGCTATAACACCTACTGACTGCTGTGTTCATTTACAGATAATGAAACCCAAACACCAGCATACATTTTCATACTTGTTGCTGTGCTGACGTTGCTATTGCTGCTGGGAGGAGGAGCCATCTTTTTATTCCTAAGGCATAAACGTATGTGACACACACACACACACACACACACACACACACAGACACACACACACACACACACACACACACACATACACATACACACAAACACACACAAATGGACATGTATTCAGGTGAAATGCTTATTTTGTCCCATTAGGTCTCACAAGGAAAAGTACACAATCAGCACAGATACATAATAACAGACAGGTAAGTGTGTTTTTTTTTCTTACATTAAATGTTGTTTGTTGTATTTACTTCATACAAAAAATGATTCATAGCATTAGATGGTCTTTTTAAATCAGTTATGTGCTTGTTGGTTGACTGTTTGTGTACTGTTTCATTATTATATATATCTGTGTATGTGTGTGTGTGTGTGTGTGTGTGTGTGTGTGTGTGTGTGTGTGTGTGTGTGTGTGTGTGTGTGTGCGCGTGTGCCTCAATAAGGCACGTACCATAAAAAGTCTTTTGGTGTTGTCTTGATTCCCATAGAATGACAGTAGCGTAAAGTTCACCACTCAGGACACCAGAGAAGACATGCAGACAGACAACAAAGTAAGTACTCTTTGGCATGACGTGGGATTGTTTTGTGTCTATACTTTAACACATTTGTAGATGCAAACATGGTATCACTGTTTAAGTGATAAGCCTCTATGTGTGCACTAGTTTGAAAATGACATGCAATCACCTACACTTTTATTCATGTATAGATGCAATCTACATGGTACACCGTGTGTGTGCCAGACATTTCTGTGTGTACTATTAGTAAATGACATGTTGTGTGTTTTAGGATGACGTCACCTACACAACGGTGGTCCATGGTAGAAACGCCAAAGTGGCCCAAGTGAGGATGGACACAGATGACAGGACAGAGTATGCCTCCATCAGAACCACCTGAGCCATGACACCCACGCCCTACACCTTAATCTTACACGCATGATCTGACTGCTTCCAATCATCTTAGTCATATTAGAGAATTTTTTACAATGGGTAGCACCCTGGGTAGAACTACTACCTAAAAACCATTTATTTTGCATTTCTTAACTCTTTTTTTAAACACACATCTGTCTGGAGGTCAGTTGGCTATCTGTCTGTATATCTGGTCTTTATGCTATCTGCTATCTATCTCTCAGCCTGCTGCCTTTCTGTCTGTTTAGCACCTTCTCTGCTTGCTTTAACACTTGTAGATATGTTTATAAATGATTTACTGATGAGAAGTAGTGTAAAAGCAATGGTTACCAAATGATGAGCACAATGTTAAGTAAGAGTTAACAAATGGTAAATAAATGCTTATTGAGAAGTAGTTATTATGAAGGGCTACCATAAAATGTTCTGTATAGTATATTTTAAACTATGGAATTGTGGGTTATGCCCATAATTGGTAAGCTCTTGTACCGATGTAGAGCCTGCTGTCTTCGCTATGTCTTTCATCTATTTTATGTAGCTTTACTCAGTTACAGATAAGTTTGTGTCTCTGTAATGTGAACAAATTAAAAAATATATTTTTACATGAAATCTAAATAACTTGCATTCTCACATATGCTATCACCTTTATCTAATGTGAAGTTAAGAATATTACACTTGTAACATTACGACATGTAAGAAGCCAGGTAAGAACCACAGCTAGAGTCTGAAGTTGCTATCTAACACTGCTATACACTGTCTGAAGCTGGTTGTAGCAGCATACCTGGACTGCAACTTTGACTGTTTATTGACAGCCTTTACTTGTGAGGATGCCAACAGAGGTGGTCCAACATCATGCTGCCTGTGTTTTTCCTGCCAAACTGTTGGAGCACTTTGAGCTATATCTTGTATGAATTGTGCTATACAAATGCAGTTTATTATTATTATTATTATTATTATTATTATTATTATTATTATTATTATTAGTAGTAGTAGTAGTAGTAGTAGTATAATTATTATTTACATGGTGTGTGTCATTGCAACATGGCCACATGGAGAGTTAATAACACCATCACAGTGAGTGTTCCTGCACTCCTCCTCCTGGCAAATCAAATCAAAATCAGGAGAGTTAATATATATATATATATACACACACACACACACACACACACACACACACACACACACACACACACACACACACACACACACACACACAACGTCTTAGTTGGTGTGCTCAAACCTCAAACACATGTCAATGGGAATTTCAACTGAGTTATCTTTGCAATACACACACAGCAAATGCTTGATTAAGGCAGAGTGGAGAGAGGGCAACGTGAAGGTGTGTTGCTCGGCACAAGAGTGGTTGCAGAGCGGACGGGAGTATGTTCTGGCTGATTTTTTTTTCGCCACCTAGTGGATGAACTTTGCCATCACAGCCAAAACCACAGAAGCCTTCCCTTCAACTCCTCGCTAGATTATTATTATATGGTCAATCAAAAGTAAATTTGCCATATGCCAAATGCCATTGCCATCTTCACCGTTTAAAACAGAAATATTATTAGAAAACACAGACGTGATGCATTTTCCAGCGTTTAGTTTATGTTAGTGCTATCAAATTAATGATATAAAAGATCGCTATAAAAACTATACTTCCTGACGTGATGCATTTTCCAGCGTTTAGTTTATGTTAGTGCTATCAAATTAATGATATAAAAGATAGCTATAAAAACTATACTTCCTGAATTTGTGTGACTTCCTCTCTTAAACCAAATAAGCTACACCTACTACTAAAGTCAGTTGAGGAACTAAAACATTATTTTTTAATAAAAGATATAGCCTATGATAAAATGTTACATTGCTGAACACACATAAAATAAACACACACACACACACACACACACACACATACGAGGTAGGCCTACGGAGGAAAAGGAGGAATAGCAAGTGTCTGTATAAAGAGAAAGGAACTGCTGTGTTTGTGGGTGAGTATATATTTAGTACCACTGTGAAACACCCTTTGTATGTGACAGAAAGACAGAGAAAGAAACAAAGTGAGAGCAGAACACACTCAGTAAGAATGAGAATAATTTGGATTTTCTTTTGCTGGCTGATCAGAATCTCAGCAGGTAGGCTGAATTACGGCTATTTAAAGTTTCTAAAATTTCACTGCTCCTCATACAATTTAAGATTTTTTTTTTTTACTATTCATGCACACCCTCACACATACTAATCATACAGATACAGTTATTCAAATTCAGTTGTTGTGTGCTACTATGCAGTACTGGTATGCTCACTCTTAAAACACAGCAACACACTTGCAATACACTATACACACACAATGATGATGTAATTACATACAGTCTAAATAAATTACTTCTATTTTTTCACAAATGTGTTGAGAGTCTGACCTTGTGTAAAGTAATGACAAAAACACTGATTTTATGTTTTCAAAGGATGTGACATATATGATACAACCAGCATTACAGTCACCAAAAACTCTGGTGAGGACGTTCTCCTGCCATGCTCCTGTGCTCAACTCCAGACTAAACCTCGGAATATGAGATGGATGAAAAATCCAGGACCTTCAGATATGGAGATTTACCCACATACACATAAAAACTTCAATGACAGGATCCAGATAGCCTATGTGATAAAGATTCTCCAGGAAATCTCTCCCTTATCATATCACGCCTGACTAAAAATGATGAGGGAACCTACAGATGTGAGGACTCTGGTCACTACAGAGATATTACACTCCAAGTTACAGGTAGGACATTTGATACAAAAGAAAAGCACCTTAATGACTGCAGACCACCATCTCTATCTGGAAATGTAAAAGACAGACATAACTGTATGTGTTTGATTCAGTGAGAATAGATCAGGGCTTCAGTTACACTTCCTGGAGCAATGTAGGGTTAAGTGCCCTTGAGCAAGGCACTTAACCCCACATTGCTCCAGGAAGTGTAACTGAAGCCCTGTACCTAAATGACTGTAAGTTGCTCTGGATAAGCGCATCAGCTAAGTGTAATGTAATAATAATTAAACAAATACAAACAAAGGATGGTATCAGTCATTATATCACACAGTATTCAACTGAACCTCTAGTTTATACATTTTTTTCTCTAAATGTCCTTTACTTTTTTTTAAACAATAGTATTTATGTCATAAACATAATGTATTACAAACCCTTTTATGACTTAAACAGCACAATATTTTTAGACGTTAAAAATAAGACTTTCAATGACAAAAAACGATGCATTTAGTGCACCACAAGTGTCTAAAGTAACCAGACACACAGAGTTGGTAAGTTATCATAAATACAGCATAAAGCCTGCATGCTGCAAACAGATGAACATGGTCATAAAGGCAGGGTTAGGGTAAGGGGTCCTGATGTTCTCAGCATAAGACCTTATAATTCATTTCAGACTACGTGTTCACCAGGTTTTATGGGGACTGCGGTTTTAGGGTCTGAGAATTTACACCATTTTTTCCCTTAAAAATGAGAAAGACGTTTAAACCTGTAAGATGGTTTACTGCAGATATGATCATGATCATTTGTAGGGTACATGTGAAAAAAGATATAAAATTATGCCTATACTCCTCTCTATGTGGGCTGTAAATTTGGATAAAAAATGTTTCATATGTGTCTTGCTTCTTTCAGGATAAACTCATAATTTTTTTCCCTGTGATATTAGTGTATTTCACTAAAACGTATTTCTTCTTGCCTAAGATCTTTATCCAGTATCACCAACGATGACAACGACTACAGCACCTGAAAAACCAAAACCACTTACTACAGTACCTGAGGAAAAAGGTTAGTTCTTATGTATTCAACCTTAACTGACTCAAAGAAGTTGGCATTTTTACTTTTTAAGTCCTCCAAAGACCTCTAAACCTCTAAAACTCCAAAAAAAACGACCGTCTTTGGATATCCAGTAAATTAAACTTGACATGCAAACTCTACACGGCTTCCTTTATATGTATACCAAATTATGTGACATTTCATTTAATTTACACCATTAATCAGAAAAAAGCAAGACATCTTAGATACACAGAGAATTCAGGAAACAGAGGCACATTTTGAACTTGTGTTCATTTTTAGAACCCACGAATGGTGGTGAAACGTCATCTTCCCTCTACACCTCAATCTTCCTTCCTGTATTGTTGCTCCTGGCTTTGGGAGGATTTGCAGTCATTTTGTGGAGATATGCAGGTACAAACACACAGGTGCTAATTAACATTTGTGCCAGTTTATATTTGTGTAATGAGGTAATTTATGCGATATATATTCATCTGAACTTTCCAATATTACACCGTTGTTGTTGGCACACATATTTAACTAAATAATTGCCTAGCAGCAGAGCAACAGGTTTCTAGTGATTACAGGATGGTGGCATGGATAGTTTTTTTTTAGATTTGAGGCAAGACTCTGTCCAGTATCATATTAGAACTTCTGCTTGCTTGCAAAAACCCTGAGAACAGCAAAGAGTGGTTTGTTACACATACCAAAATAGTCTGGAAAAGTCAAAGGAAAAGTCTGTTTTAACTGACCCACCATCCTGTTTCTATGTCGTATTATAAGTCTCTCTCTCTCTCTCGCTCTCTGTTTTTTAATGTCATTTCGTGTTGTGCTTTGTGATGTCCTCAGGACAGAGAACTAAACAGATGGGGAATGACAACAGACAAAGAAGGGGCACAGACCAACAATCTGATGTAAGCACAGATCATGATAAAATATTTTACTTGTTGTATTACACCATCTGAAAAACAAATATGTTTGTTTATACTCACTTCCACCCCCACTAAAACACACACACACACACACACACACACACACACACACACACACACACACACACACAGAAAACAAATGGAGTGACAAAGAAAGAAGGACAGTGATGGTGTTTAACATGATGCACTGTATTATCTGTAGAGTGAAGCCACCTATGCAGCTCTTCAGTATGGCTACAGTGAGCAGCAGATGTATGAAACCATTGGGCCCAACACCATGAACCAGGTGGGTGCATCTCTACTGCTCTCTGGGGATGTTTGTGTGTGTGTGTGTGTGCTGTCTTCAAAATGTAAAAGACTCTCGGATATTAGAGCACAGTAAACCCAAGTCCATGATTTAAACTACTAACCAGAGTCGGTGGGTTGGTCAGTACAATAGCATTACAGGTTAGTTAATAAAATACAACGCGAGTGGGGTTGTTGGCTCTATAGGAATATGTTGTACATAAGGTCATAAACATCACAGTCTGTGCACAGATACACGATCACTCGTGTGTTGATCTTACCAAGTGGTCCTCAACTGAAATGTGTTTTAGGTTAACGCTGGGGACTATGAGAATGTGTGACTGGACTGATCTATCTCCATGAGACACGGGAAGGGTGCTACAATGACCTGACCTAGCATCATATTTTCTGTACTATGGAACTTCTGGATGACCTATGACAATACTGAATTCATGGCTTTATGCTTTTCTTAGATGTTTATTTGATAACACTTTCTATGAAGCTTATATGCATTCATAAAGGCCTACAATGCATTCATAAAGTAGTTTTGACATTATATGCAATATAGTGATTAAAGCTTTAGTAATGACAATGGATGTGTAAGATGTCAGTTGTTTGTTGTGACACAAGGTTTATTCCAGGAACATTTTTAGTAACAATGTTATTTGTGTAATAAAGTGTCTGCAAAGCATCAACCACTTGTAATTTGTTTTTGCACTGTGTTGATGGTGGCTGTGTGTGTGTTTGTGTGTGTGTGTGTGTGTGTGTGTGTGTGTGTGCGTGTGTGTGTGTTTTCATAGATGTAATCAATTTTTTCTATGAAATATTCATGGTAGGCCAGTACGAGTGGCGGTAAAATATGATTATAGACCAGTGCAAGTTGTGGTAAAATATAATTGCTTGGTGCAGTCCCCAAACCAAATGCAGTATTCTCTTTTTTGTGCCCCCAACCTTTAAAGGACACAACAAGATGCCAATTATATATCAAACAATTGGACATATGGAATTATGTACTTAACAAAAAAGTGTTAAATCTTAACTTTTTTGTTGTGCATGGTTGACAGGCAGCTATTCATCGCCCCTAACCTGAGAGGTGAAGCAGAAGTGGCAATGGTGGATTTTTGCCAACCAAATTACAGGCTAACTGATGTATCTGTAATGGATACTGGAGGACTGGGGCATCTTGACTGGCTGGCAGTGTCATCTCCACTCTACTCCTCTGTATGATGGTACTCCAACATGGCATGCAATGCTACTGCCACAAACCCTAAAGCTACTGTACATTAAACATGTTAGCTGCTTTGCGTGTCAAGGACACGTCATCTTTTATTCTTCCCTATTAATATTTCAAATGTTGGAAAGGACGTCAGCATTAAGTAATGAATCATTCTGTTAGTCAGCAGACGTAATTCCCTTTTTCAATTTGCACAGTCAGAGGTCTGAATACTACAAATAGCAAATGTGATGTATTGCACAATACAGTTGGCCACATGATGTGATGGTATGACTTGAAGTTTGACTAGTATACTTTGTAAATAATCTCAGTAAATGTTAACTGGTAAATGCACATGTCCAGTTGTCCTCTTATTTACAAAGTCAGGGATTCTATAATGGGCTTCTTTCCTCAGTCCATGAGACTGCTCAACTGCCATTTTTAAAGATACATACCCTTTTGCCGCTGGAGTTTTTTCCACATTTTAATTTTAATTTCAAAATCTTGGATTATAGAATTTTCATGAAATGTCACGTAGACAGATCATACATGCTCTCTCTCTCCCTCTCACTAACTCTTATCTCATGCGCTGCACTGAGATACCTGGTCAGAAGGAATGTTAGCTAAGGGTAGCCTAGCAGAAGTAGTCTATTGTTAATCAGTGAGTTAATCATGTGCCCTTCTCCTGCTCTCATGTTATCTGGCACAAGACTTACCCCTTACACATTCCATTGACCATTTGACCATTCCACTGGGGAGCCCACTACTCCCCCTCCTTCTCCTCTCTTCTCTCTCTCTTGCACGCACACACACACACACACACACACACACACCACCCTATTGCCTTCCATACACACACACACACACCACTACAACCTGTAGGATTAGTTCACCCCTGGCACCCAATGTGAGGATTGGTTTTAGCTACATTGATTTTGGTGCTCCACGCGAGGAGTACCAATTGCACCTACATAGGGTAGCATGCTACTGATAAAGCCAGTTCACAGCTTTAAGTTTCTCATTGGAGAGTCATGCTTTTTAATGTTACCTTCCTGTTTAGCTTTCTTTGACTTTTTGTTACTATTAGCTTTATTAGTTTTGTTTGATATTTTTTGAGCATGTGAAAGTTGCTGAAAGGCAAAAGATCAGCATAAAAACTACTTCCTGAATTTGTGTCACTTCCTCATTTTAACCTAACAAGCTACACGTACTGAGGTAAAGTCAGTTGAGGAACTAAAACATTATTTTTAAATAAAAGATATGATAGAAGTTAGCATGTTGCTGCATTGCTGAACACACACACTCATAAAATGAACACACACACGCACACGCACACGCACACGCACACGCACACACACACACACATACACATATGCACTAACTCATAATATAAAAACGAATTCTGGTAAAGGAGGAAAATCTTGGGCTTTATTTGCCATGTTAGCAATGCTTTGACGAGGACAGATGGGAGTCTGACTAACCAACAGTCACAAAGACTGTGGGAACAACAGTTCCTTTTGTGGTGAAAAGTCGGTGTGACATGTGAGCTGTATGTGGCAATGTAGTTGCTCTTTTAGGTCTTGATCTGTCTTTTTATAGACCAGTAGTATTGCATTTTCTTCTTTTGTCCTTTTTCAGCTATGCCTTCTTTTCCTCTTCTCTTTGTTTCTCCATAGTAAAGGTCAGACATGTCTATGACACAATAGTGTGATTCTGTGTTGAGGGCATTAAAATATAGTTGTTGCATCAAAAAATGGTTTGCTTTGTTCTGGTAGTACAATCATTATTTCGTAGATGTTTAGCTAAAAGCAGAACATGCTCTACTGTTCTACACAAGGTCTCTTGATCTGATGGGAAGAAGAATAGCAACTGTCTGTATGAGGAGGAAGGAAGTGTGTTTGTGGCTGTGTATATTCACTGTGAAGTACCCTTGGTATGTGTGAGAGAGAAAGAGAGAGAAAGAAACAGCAAACCGACAGCAGAAGACAAGAATGAGAATAATTTGGATTTTGTTGTGCTGGCTGATAAGAATCTCAGCAGGTAGGTAATTACTACACAAGGCTGATTTAGAAGTATTTATAGTTTCTAAAATCCCACTCCTACTTGTACTAATACACACCCTTACACATACTAATCATACAAGTATAGTGTTATTTAAATGTAGTTGTTGTGTGCTACTATGCAGTACTGTTGTGCTTCCACTGTTATACACACAGCAACACACTTACAATACATTATACATATGCACACAATAATGATGTAATTACATACAGTCTAAATGAATTACCTCTATTTTTTCCCAAATGTGTTGAGAGTCTGACCTTGTGTAAATTAATGACAAAAAAACTGATTTTATGATTTCAAAGGATGTGACTTATATGATAACACCAGCATTACAGTCACCAAAAACTCTGGTGAGGATGTTCTCCTGCCATGCTCCTGTGCTCAACTCCAGAGTAAACCTCGGAATATGAGATGGTTTCAAAATCCAGGACCTTCAGATATGGAGATTTACCCACATACACATGAAAGCTTCAAAGGCAGGATCCAGATATGTGATAAAGATTCTCCAGGAAATCATATCACGCCTGGCTCTTCAGTATGGCTACAGTGAACAGCAGATGTACGAAACCATTGGGCCCAACACCACGAACCAGGTGGGTGCATCTCTACTGCTCTCTGGGGATGTGTGTGTGTGTGTGTGTGTGTGTGTGTGTGTGTGTGTGTGTGTGTGTGTGTGTGCTGTCTTCAAAATGTAAAAGACTCTCGGATATTAGAGCACAGTAAACCCAAGTCCATGATTTAAACTACTAACCAGAGTCGGTGGGTTGGTCAGTAAAATAGCATTACAGGTTAGTTAATAAAATACAACGCGAGTGGGGGTGTTGGCTCTGCAGGAATATGTTGTACATAAGGTCATAAACATAACAGTCTGTGCGCACAGATACACTATCACTTGTGTGTTGATCTTACCAAGTGGTCCTCAACTGAAATGTGTTTTAGGTTAACGCTGGGGACTATGAGAATGTGAGACTGGACTGATCTGCATGAGACACTGGAAGGGTGCTACAATGACCTGACCTAGCATCACATCTTCTGTACTATGGAACTTCTGGATGACCTATGACAATACTGAATTCATGGCTTTATGCTTTTCTTAAATGTTTATTTGATAGCACTTTCTACGAAGCATGTATTTATAAAACACTATAAACGCATTCATAAAGGTCATAAAGGTCTGAAGGTTTTGAAGTATTCATGACTGTTTATACATGCTCACGACTGTACTCCTAAGACAACTTTAAGTGATACAGTCTATTTTTGTTTCTAAAGCTTCCGTTGCCTACACGTGCAGTTATGAATATTCATTTTAACCATTATTAAGCTTTATGAAAGCATTATAACCCTTTTATATATGTGTTTATAGAGTATTATGAATACAAGCTTCATAGACAGTGTTGCCATTTACTTAAAGAAAAGTCTATGTACATAACTGTATTGTATGCAATGTTTTGTTTTTCTTATCATCTTGTGTTCTTGTCTGTTACTGTTTACAAAGCCGGAAATAGAGCCAGTAATGAGTAAGCTGGGTGATAGACTGATAGATCTGTTAGATGTTTAGGTGTGATTCCCCTATTTTCTTTGAAAAAATCTTTTGCAACATGTTAAAAATGGGAAATGTGTTATTTTGCATTGCACAATTTCACACAAGATTTGGTGGTATGATTTGGAATGTGATGTTAATGTAATTACTGAGAAGCTAAATGTTGAAAGTACATGTAGTCTATCTTATACAACCATGTAAAATAGTAGGCCTTCCTGTATGTTTCTGGTCGCCTTGATGATTATTGTAAAAATATTATAATATCCTTTTAATCTACAACAAAAGTAAAAAAAAAACAGCAGCTCACGACCTTGGCAACATCTGTGTGTCATGATATTGTACCTACCATATTGTACTACCGCAACAATAGGTGGACAATAGCTACAATAGCTGGAAACTGAGGATACATCTGTATCTCCTTTAAAGTCCTTAACATCAGTAACCTCTCTAAAGGGCCTGTTATGCTCACACAGTCACCTCATAAGCAGGTTTATGTTTTAGTTATGTTTAGTTATGTTTTGTGTACAAACAGCCTTTTGAAAAATAATTTGTCACATGTTCATTAATATGGATTATTTCTTGTTCTACTTGTAGATACTTCCTCTATATAAAGCACTTAAAAATAAAATATTATTACTACTTATACATTATATGCAATATAGTGATTAAAGCTTTAGTAATGACAATGGATGTGTAAGATATGTCAGTAGTTTGTTGTGACACAAGGTTTATTCCAGGAACATTTTTAGTAACAATGTTATTTGTGTAATAAAGTGTCTGCAAAGCATCAACCACTTGTAATTTGTTTTTGCACTGTGTTGATGGTGGCTGTGTGTGTGTGTGTGTGTGTGTGTGCTTTTATAGATGTAATCAATTTTTTCTATTAAATATTCATGGTAGGCCAGTTCGAGTGGCGGTAAAATATGATTATAGACCAGTGCAAGTTGTGGTAAAATATAATTGCTTGGTGCAGTCCCCAAACCAAATGCAGTATTCTCTTTTTTGTGCCCCCAACCTTTAAAGGACACAACAAGATGCCAATTATATATCAAACAATTGGACATATGGAATTATGTACTTAACAAAAAAGTGTTAAATCTTAACTTTTTTGTTGTGCATGGTTGACAGGCAGCTATTCCTCGCCCCTAACCTGAGAGGTGAAGCAGAAATGGCAATGGTGGATTTTTGCCAACCCAATTACAGGCTAACTGATGTATCTGTAATGGATACTGGAGGACTGGGGCATCTTGACTGGCTGGCAGTGTCATCTCCACTCTACTCCTCTGTACGATGGTACTCCAACATGGCGTGGCAATACTACTGCCACAAACCCTAAAGCTACTGTACATTAAACATGTTAGCTGCTTTGCGTGTCAAAGACACGTCATCTTTTATTCTTCCCTGTTCATATTTCAAATGTTGGAAAGGACGTCAGCATTAAGTAATGAATCATTCTGTTAGTCAGCAGACGTAATTCCCTTTTTCAATTTGCACAGTCAGAGGTCTGAATACTACAAATAGCAAATGTGATGTATTGCACAATACAGTTGGCCACATGATGTGATGGTATGACTTGAAGTTTGACTAGTATACTTTGTAAATAATCTCAGTAAATGTTAACTGGTAAATGCACATGTCCAGTTGTCCTCTTATTTACAAAGTCAGGGATTCTATAATGGGCTTCCTTCCTCAGTCCATGAGACTGCTCAACTGCCATTTTAAAGGATACATACCCTTTTGCCGCTGGAGTTTTTTTCCACATTTTAATTTTAATTTCAAAATCTTGGATTATAGAATTTTCATGAAATGTCACGTAGACAGATCATACATGCTCTCTCTCTCCCTCTCACTAACTCTTATCTCATGCGCTGCACTGAGATACCTGGTCAGAAGGAATGTTAGCTAAGGGTAGCCTAGCAGAAGTAGTCTATTGTTAATCAGTGAGTTAATCATGTGCCCTTCCCCTGCTCTCATGTTATCTGGCACAAGACTTACCCCTTACACATTCCATTGACCATTTGACCATTCCACTGGGGAGCCCACTACTCCCCCTCCTTCTCCTCTCTTCTCTCTCTCTTGCGCGCACGCACACACACACACACACACACACACACACACACACACACACACACACCACCCTATTGCCTTGCATACACACACACACACCAGCACAACCTGTAGGATTAGTTCACCCCTGGCACCCAATGTGAGGATTGGTTTTAGCTACATTGATTTTGGTGCTCCACGCGAGGAGTACCAATTGCACCTACATAGGGTAGCATGCTACTGATAAAGCCAGTTCACAGCTTTAAGTTTCTCATTGGAGAGTCATGCTTTTTAATGTTAACTTCCTGTTTAGCTTTCTTTGACTTTTTGTTACTATTAGCTTTATTAGTTTTGTTTGATATTTTTTGAGCATGTGAAAGTTGCTGAAAGGCAAAAGATCAGCATAAAAACTACTTCCTGAATTTGTGTCACTTCCTCATTTTAACCTAACAAGCTACACCTAGGGTTACAGTCAGTTGAGGAACTAAAACATTATTTTAAAATAAAACATATGATAGAAGTTAGCATGTTGCTGCATTGCTGAACACACACACTCATAAAATGAACACACACACGCACACACACACACACACATACACACACATACACATATGCACTAACTCATAATATAAAAACGAATTCTGTTAAAGGAGGAAAATCTTGGGCTTTATTTGCCATGTTAGCAATGCTTTGACGAGGACAGATGGGAGTCTGACTAACCAACAGTCACAAAGACTGTGGGAACAGCAGTTCCTTTTGTGGTGAAAAGTCGGTGTGACATGTGAGCTGTATGTGGCAATGTACTAGTTGCTCTTTTAGGTCTTGATCTGTCTTTTTATAGACCAGTAGTATTGCATTTTCTTCTTTTGTTCTTTTTTGGCTATGCCTTCTTTTCCTCTCCTCTTTGTTTCTCTATAGTAAAGGTCAGACGTGTGTATGACACAATAGTGTGATTCTGTGTTGAGGGCATTAAAATATAGTTGTTGCATCAAAAAATGGTTTGCTTTGTTCTGGTAGTACAATCATTATTTCGTAGATGTTTAGCTAAAAGCAGAACGTGCTCTACTGTTCTGCACAAGGTCTCTTCATCTGATGGGAAGAAGAATAGCAACTGTCTGCATGAGGAGGAAGGAAGTGTGTTTGTGGCTGTGTATATTCACTGTGAAGTACCCTTGGTATGTGTGAGAGAGAAAGAGAGAGAAAGAAACAGCAAACTGACAGCAGAACGCAAGAATGAGAATAATTTGGATTTTGTTGTGCTGGCTGATAAGAATCTCAGCAGGTAGGTAATTACTACACAAGGCTGATTTAGGAGTATTTATAGTTTCTAAAATCCCACTGCTACTTGTACTAATACACACCCTTACACATACTAATCATACAAGTACACTGTTATTCAAATTCAGTTGTTGTGTGCTACTATGCAGTACTGGTATGCTCACTCTTAAAACAGCAACACACTTGCAATACACTATACATATACAGACAATGATAATGTAATTACATAGACCTACAGTCTGAATGAATTACTTCTATTTTTCACAAATGTGTTGAGTCTAAAAAAAATGCTTTTATGATTTCAAAGGATGTGTCTTACATGATAACACCAGCATTACAGTCACCAAAAACTCTGGTGAGGATGTTCTCCTGCCATGCTCCTGTGCTCAACTCCAGACTAAACCTTGGAATATGAGATGGCTGAAAAATCCAGGACGTTCACATACGGAGATTCACCCACATACACATAAAAACTTCAAGGGCAGGATCCAGATATGTAATAAAGATTCTCCAGGAAATTTCTCCCTTGTCATATCACGCCTGACTAAAAATGATGAGGGAATCTACAGATGTGACAACTCTGGTCCCTACAGAGATATTACACTCCAAGTTACAGGTAGGACATTTGATACAAAAGAAAAGCACCTTAATGACTGCAGACCACCATCTCTATCTGGAAATGTAAAAGACAGAGATACGTAACTGTATATGTTTGATTCAGTAGGAATGGATCTACTTGAAAGGAACATTGTGATAAACCCTATGCCATGTCTGACATGTAAAATAGACTGTTATGTGTGTATAATGTGAACAGGCACATACACAGACACACATACACATATTTAGAGATATTAACCCAATTACCCCCCCCCCCCCCCCCCCCCAAGAAAATAGTCTGAAACGTAAAAATGTGGCTTGAATTGCTTTCCTAGTTCTGAATGACAGTGTGGGGAACTATAAATCAGATGTTAAAATGGTCAAACATTTATGATGTATCAGTAATTTAACAAAAAGTATTTTTGCATAAAAGGGCCCTTTGCCCCAGCTGTGGGGTAAAAGGCCACCCAGATTGTAAATGCCCCCATTCTTACCAATCTATTTGCTGCATAGATCAAGAGCAAAATGAACAGATGTGTTTTTTATCTAAAATGTTTTATCAGTGAATTAACATGTAAGCTAACTGCATGTAGTAAAGCTGGTAAAATTAAATATTTACACTAAACATAGAAAAATGCTTACTTGAGGTATTTTTTTCTATGTTTACTGTAAATATTTAATTTTACACGTAGTTAGACTACATTAGGTCCAAAACAAGTAATTTGATATTGAGAATTGTGCAACATACTGCCCAAATGGCACAGGGGGCATTTTACCCCACAAGCTATGACTAGAAGAAGTTGTGTCATTTTAAAAATACAAATAGACTACATTCCTTATGAATAACATATGTTCTCCAGCTACAGACATACATAAATATGATATCCAGTAAAACATTATTCTCTTTAACCTTTGTTTACTGATATTTGAAAACTATAACATTTACCATCAAATCTTTTCTTCCTCGGGTACGTCACTGGTGTAAACTTCAGTGTCGATTTGTTTACCATAGTCGTCAATGTAGAGCATAGCAACAGTAAAAATGTCATTTTACTCCCTGTAGTGGCTATTTTTAGGAATACTTTACATTACCACCTCAAACGTGCATTACCTTCCTGATATACAAATGCTGTGTCATCTATTATTCCTTATATTATAAATTACACAACATTAAATATAACATTTCATCTAAAATACAAACAAAGGATGGCATCAGTCATTATATTACAGTGTATTCAACTGAACCTCTAGTTCAAGCTATGTTCCTTTTTAAAACTAGATTTTTGTTATGCATTTTAGACTGGGGTATTTTCATGTACCATGAAAGTTTTGCAGATGATTTGAGCTGTGGCAGCATTTGGTCCTTGCTCAACCAAAAAAGACACGTCACTCCTCTTTTAGCTGCATTGGCTTCCTGTTGCAGTCCAAATTGGGTTTTAAGCAGTCTTTAACGTTTGGTGTCCTAGTCATTCTTTGTGCAGTGGGGGAGATAGTTATGTTCCTGACTATTATACTAGTATTTGTCAGTTATGCTTATTGTGAGGGAGCTTGGGTCTGATAGGCCAGAGCCTTACCGCTGGACCACAGGCAGGGCCGACTCAGTTGCAGAGACAGCGGGAGGCAGAAACCAAGATCAGAGTTCGTATTTAACTTTTAATGAGGCAAGATAGATGGCGTCCAACGACACAGAAGATCTCCATAGCAGTCCAATAACACAGGAGATCAATATGTAGAAATGTGCAGTTCAAAAAACACAGGAGATCACTATGTTGTAAATAAAGTCCAATAAGACAGGAGATAAAAAGCGCAGTAAATGCAGTCCAACAACACACAAAAGTTCTTGAGAACACAAAAGTCCAACAAAGGATTCAAACAACCAGAGTTCAAGGGTTCTGGGAGACTCAGGTATGGCTAAGACCAAGACTGAGCAGGAACAGGAGAATCAGGTGGGTATACCTAGGGAGTGGAACAAGGGACAGGAGGGTCCGATAATTGAGTGATCAGTGGTGCTGACTGACGGAGTGTGAGTCAGCACCACAGAACCTCGGTACAATGGCGGTACTTATTTTGTTTTAAAATGTTACTTTTAAAATATAAATTTAAATTTACATTACTCGCCAGGTTTATTTCTTTATATTCTGGTGTACTGATAATGTAGGTCAGTCTAGGAAAAGTTTCTGCCAAGAATCATAATCATGAACATAAACATAATGCATTATAAACCTCGTTCTCCCTTTTCAACAGCACAACATAAAGCAGCACTAATTTCTAATGATAATGTTTCCAAAATCGTTTCAGTGGTTTATCAACTTGAAATGGCATTCAGCTTGTCGCCCTTTATGGGTTAAAACCGCACTAAGTAAGTTTGGAGGAGCTGAGCATCTCTTTGTAGTTCTCCATGAGAGACAATTCTGCTTCTAACCTGTAGGACGACCAAACATGAAAAAACTACTTGGTATTTCCTTTAAGAATAAGACTTGGCAAAAAAACTGATCTACTGTATATAGCGCACCACAAGTACTATCTAAAGTAACCACACTTACAGACTTTGGTAAGTCGTCACAGGGGAAAAGGGCCATGATGATTTTTTTAGTATGAGACTTTTTCATCATCCATTTTGGGCTGCGCGCTCACCAGGTTTCATGACTGCTGCTCTAAGGTCTGGGAATTTACAGCACATTTTACTCAAAAGGAGAGAGAGGGGGAAAAATATAAGATGGCTTTGTACTGCAGAAGTAATCATGATCATTTGTAAGGTACATTGCCTTGTTACTTCCAGAATGCACTCTAATAATCAAGGCCGGATTATCCATAAGGGCCAGTGGCACGGTGCCCAGGGGCACCAACCATTCACAACCATTTTGGGGGGGCACCACATGACAAACTTTAAATATTTTCCGTAAAGTTGTATGTTATTCACTTGAAATTGTTAAATGGCCATACATAACTCATCATGAACACTAATTTCATAATAACAACAACAATAATAAGGATAATACTGACCGGGGGGGGGGCTTAATACCGCCCTGCTAATAATGATGTCTTTACTGTAATGTAAGTGTATATTTCACTAAAATGTATTTCTTCTTGTTAAAGAGCTTGATCCAGTATCGCCAACGATGACATCACCGACTACAGCACCTGAAAAACCAAAACCAAATACAGAATCTGAGGAAAAAGGTTAGCTCTTATGTATTCAGCCTTAACTAACCCAAATAAGTTGGCATAAGTTCATAGCTTCACCCTTGTACTGAAGTATTGTTACAGTACCAGTCAGCCAGTACCGACTTCTGAAAAACAAGGACCAGTAGCTACAGTTTCTAAGGGGAAAGGTTCACCCTATTTTCAACACTGCAGTTTCAATGAATAAGTCAAGAGCTCTTATTTATTCAACCTTAATTGGTAGAATCCATATAAGTTGACATAAGTTCATAGCTTGACCGTTGTACTCAGAAGTATTGCTACATTCAGGCCATGTTAACTTTGTGTTGTTTAAAAAAAGACCTCCAAATAACCCCTGAAAACTGTAGTCCAGTATGATTAAAGTGTAGTTGGTGGTCTACAGACTATCCCATTTTTTGTGTAGTGTTAATGTGCACGTTTTTCTTTTGTTTTAGCACCTTTGCCCATTCTAACATTTAATTAATGCCACTCGTGTTCTATAAATTGAACACCAGAAATGAAGGGCTTGGTTCCTGACCAGATAAAGAGCTTTCATGATGGTGCTGACTGCATGACTGCTGTGTTCATTTACAGACAGTCAAACCAAACAACCACCTCCATACATATTCATCCTTGTTGCTGTGCTGTTAGTGCTGCTGCTGGGAGGAGCAGCCTTTTTATATGGCAGACACAAAGGTATGCACACACACACACACACACACACACAAATACACAAACACATATACATTTACACACAATTTTAAACCCTTATTTGCTCCATTAGGTGTAAAAGGAAAGTCATCACAGATGCATGACAAAGACCAAAAGGTATTTTATTTTATTTATTTATTTATTTATTGGTTGGTTGAGCTTTCACAGTGTACATTGTATTTATTCCATCTGAAATGCTTGAGGAATAAGTCATTTTTTAGGTGTGCGTGTGCGTTTGACTCACATAGGCATATCTCCATATGTCTTGTATTGTCTAGAAGGACAGCAGGATAGACTTCACCACTCAGGACAGCAGAAAAGACACACAGGCAGAAAGCAAGGTACATACCTTTAGGCATTATGTGGAATTCAGTGTTCTGTTCTGTGTGTGTATTTACGTTTTATTCATGTGTGGATGCCATCAACATGTACACCGTGTGTGTGCCAGACATTTCTGTGTGTACTATTAGTAAATGACATGCTGTGTGTTTTAGGATGACGTCACCTACACAACGGTGGTCCATGGTAGAAACCCCAAAGTAGCCCAAGTGAGGGTGGACACAGATGACAGGACAGAGTATGCCTCCATCAGAACCACCTGAGCTATGACATGACACACCACAACACTCCCACACTTTAGTGATGGAAGCACCTGCTCTCAGTCACATTAGCTATTTGTGAATGCTTGCCTGCATAATCTGTTACAGTAACCAACAGAGGTGGATTTCCTGGTTTCAGAAAGTTAAAAAAAAACATTTTAACTTAGCGCACAAATGTTCAGCCAGGTAGATTGGCTAATGAGAGGAACCGCCTATGTTATGGGCACAGGCGGAAGGAACACATATTAGGGTTCTTACTTTCTTAGACAGGATCTTAACCTCTAACCAATCGAGTGCCTGCATTTTATATCCGTTTTCTGCTTTTGAGGGCCCAGCAGTCAGATTGCTGTGCACTTAATGCCACTTACATTTAATCAGTTATTCACATTGCCACTGAACATGTCAATCTGTCTCATATGAACAATACGGTAACACTTTACTTGACGGGTGAGTTGATTATTAGTTTAGTCAATTATTAGTTTAATAACCAGCCTACGTTTAGCTGACCCATATTTGTGTAACCTGGAACGGTTGGACATTCCCATTAGCAAAAGATAAATCATCAGCAAAGGTTACATTATTAAACTAATATTTTTTTTACAAAACAAAAATTGCTTGCTTAGCAATGTTCTGTCTGTCTGGCACTGGAATAGCCCATTGACTCAGACGTGACGTGATGGTAAGAGGTTTGAGGGGAAAAAACGGCAGTGCTGCTTTGCGACTGTTGGACTTTTATTTTGACAAGTTTTTGTCGTTCTGTCTTCCACATTCATGAAAGGTCTGGTATGAATGTTAAGTCATGTCTCATGAAACAGTCATGAATGCTTTATGTGAAGTTTATGACAGCTGCTATGAATGTGTTATGAATTCACCCATCAAGTAAAGTGTTACCAAAAATACTCTCAGTCTCTCAGTGCCTTCTATATAATGTAGTCATTATAATGCCCACTTTCAGGTATTTCTCATACAATTAAAGGCTAGGACTGGTGTGTTTTATAAAAGTTGTATTTACTGGTACATTTCACAGTACACACATAAACAAAGGATTTTGTATGTTGTTCACCATTATGTAATTTACTTTCGTCTCAGATAAAACAGAAAGAAAGAAAGAAAGAAAGAAAGAAAGATTCTTTCTTTCTTTCTTTCTTTCTTTCTTTCTTTCTTTCTTTCTTTCTTTCTTTCTTTCTTTCTTTCTTTCTTTCTATCAATCTCTCTATACATTTCCATGTAAAGTGTCTTGGTGCAGTTGAGATTCAGCCTCCTCCTCAGGACATGAGCCTCTTAGGCCAGTGGTCCCTTGCATATTTGTCAACAAACAGACACAAAGTCCACAACATAATTGTGGACAATATAAAATATAAATTGTTATGTGGGTACACAATCATTCCATAAATGCTGTTTTAAAAAGTGGGAAGTTATTTTTAGTTGTGTTTAAAATGTCAGTGTCATCACACCCTGCTCTCAATTCGTATCTTTAGTATTCCTTTTTCACACTCATGGCTACAGAGTTCTGGCCTCCTTTCTCTCTCTCTCTCTCTCTCACTCTCTCACTCTCTCTCTCTCACCAATTTCACTGCATGTCCTACTCTACCCAGTGTGTCTATGCATATGACAATAAACCATCCTTGTATCCTTCTATCTTGTATCATTGTCTCTTTCATACACACGCATACACACACAAATGCATGCCTTACACAGAGATGTTTTTTTATAGCAAGTCCCAGTGCTAAACATTTTAGCCTGCAATTTACTCAAAATAATCACCACCATACATGGTAATAAAATCATGCAACAAGTTAGCTCTTGCATCAAAGTCATCACTTCTGCATTTTTCTCTTTGGCTGAAAACTGACTCAACAATGAGAGGGCTTAGTTTGTAAATATAGAATAGTGTAGGTATTGTTGTCCCAAGTGTGACATTGCAAGACACAGTTATGCAGGAGGTGGGGGGAATAGGTTGTAAATGAAATCATTTGTGGAGTTCATGTGTGAGGAACTGTCTTGTTCTGAATTGTATACATGTACTTTTTTTTGGTAGACAGTTTTACATACATAATAAACCCGCTCACCTATCAGTGTAAGATACCAGTTTACATATTTCATAAAAAATAATATTGAAAATGATAAAAAAACAGCTAAAACTCTCCAACCAAACAGTAAAGGAGGCCTTGCCACATGCTTCTCAGGACAGGGAAGCAAAGAGCAGCTTGAGCAGACAGGTGATGGCAGTCACTGGCCCCATCTCCTAACAGTTGAACACTGGACTGTTGAATCCCAAAAGATGCAAGGGCTAAAGAACATTACCTTTTGTTTCAGCCAGGAGATGAGCAAAAATACATCAAAATGTATTTCCAAATAAAATACAGAATACCAAACTCAAAAATGTTTGAAAATAAACTACAAAAACACACGGCCGCTAAATGTATCAAAATAAAATACTGTATTTTTGTATTTTTAAAATACCCAAAATACATTTTTTCAACATTTTCTCTCGTTACATACTTTGTAAACACCTAGGCCATAATTACTACAACAACAACAAAACAGTTGCTTATAACATTTAACCAACATTATGGCTGGTCTTGTCGGTCATTAAAATGTCACCTATGCTCATTAGATTAAAATCAAACAGAAAGCTACCTCACAAGCTGCATTAACAGAAGGTAGCAACAAATATTCATTTGTTAAATAATCTGACATCAACAAAGAATACTAACATTACATTGAAAATTAGCTTGTCTAGACAACAAAACAGTATTTTGTATTTTAAATATCTAAATATATGTTTTGGAAATACTGCCTATACCTGGTTGCAGTTGTACAAGAAACAGACACACACACACTCATTTCCAGTGATGTGGCTAAAACATCAGAATGCCACCCAAGCCCATGGAAACCCAAAAATTTACAAAACCAGGGAGGTGGACACAAAAGAACCTACTTGTCTCTTTGCCATACTGACACATTATAAGTAGGCCTGTGTAAGGTAATATGAATATGACAACAATTCTGTAAACAGGTGTTGCATTTCAGTATGTGTTGGCCTTAACTAGATGTTACCTTAAATGTTTTTCTTTTTCAGGCCACTACTGAAGTTAATAGTCTGTTATTTTGTAATGAGTTTGAACTATCTGCATGACAGTCCAAGGAGTGCTGCCCACTAGTGTCATCGACAAGCCTCTTGACTTGACTTGTACTGATGATGATACTTTAAGATACACAAGTCTATGTAAAATATAAATGTTAAACATGTATGTGTGCCTTTAAAGGTATAGCTTTGTCCTACAGCTCTATGCCACCTTGTTTTTATGTCAAGACTGTCACTTCTGCATTTTTCTCTGTAGATGGAAACATTGAAGGCTGTGGAACTGATAGTTACAGTGATAGTTTGAGTGTGTATCTATCAGATCTTAAACCAGATATAGAAAATGTGTCATTTTGCTTCACACAGGATGTGGAGGCAAGGGATGTGGAGGTTTGAAGTGTGAAGGCTGTTGCGTGCTGATTTCATGTCAGAAAAGCTGTGGTGTTACTTCTTAAAAAATAATAATGAAAACAGGAATTCACTAAAAAAATGTATATGTATATAGCTGTTTAAACTTCAGTTAGAGTGACTTTGTATGATAATTAAAGTCTACCTTTAATAAAGTCATAGCAAGAACACAAATTCCTATTCCTTATGACATAAATATGAATGAAATAGCGTTAAATAGCAACATTTAAATTATGAAACACTTTATGATCCAATTAATAATTTAATGAGTGTTGTAACTTCCTAGGCATAACACATGCTCATTCTTACAAACAATGCAAACAACTGTTGTGTACTCTTGCAACAACACCTAATAACAATAAAATGTGTGGAATTTTAACAACACCTTACACCTTGTCTTCTGGTTGGTCAATCATTTATCCCATGACTGAAAGTCACGGTTGCTCATGCTGTATCAGTGTGGCAATAGCACACACCCATGGAAAACAAAGCCCTTGACCTGTCCATACTACTGTACGTGCAGTTTATATGGCACTCATTATCATGTACTATCAGTAAATGTTATGTGAATGACACAGTTTTGTTAAGAAAAAATATGTGAATTAGGACATTATTTAGGGAACAGATTTAAGTGTGAATCAACACCACTAAATCTTGTATTTGTTATTATGAACCTTTTATTTGCCTTATTTTACTCTCTTAGGTCTCATTCTTTACAAAGTATTGATGGTCTTGGTTAATCCAACACAAACATGCTAAAAACGCATAAACAATTTAAACACATAATAGAGGTGGTGAAGTCATTTAGGTTTTAGGCTATTGCATATTCTAAAACAATCATTTCACATTTTCTGTCCTGTTGATAAGGAGTAATGATCATGGAGTCAAATATTATAAAGTATTTACATTAAGTGGTCTTCAAAGTTTCAGTACACTAAAGCAATGTGTACTTACACTAAAGTCTGTCTCACATGCATTGTGGGAATTAAGAAATGATGTAGGGAGCAGATTTAAGTTTGGATCTATGCCACTGAATCTATTTGTTATTATTAACCCTTTATTTGCCTTAATTTACCCACTTCACATGAACTTTATGAAAACATGTCCAGCAGTGTCCTGTTAATAAGGACTAATGATCATGTAGTCAAATATTTGTGATCTCCAAAGTTTCAGTACACACAAGCAATCTCCTCTGATGTGAGCCCGTCTGTCTAAAATGCATTGTGGGAAGAAAATACCAAAGACCAAAAAGTAACTCCATCCATTGCACAATTATTTTTACAGTCACTTGGGGTTGTGCCAACAGCATTTGATTAGCCTGCTATCAGATAGTACCTATTTAAAGGCAATCACAAGGCTGCAGCAAGTTCTTACTCGCTCCATCCACCCCTGGAGCTGCCACTCTGCCAACATGAACGGCACCCTACTGTTGTTGGTGTGTCTTGGGTACGGGATGCTGTCTGCTGCTGCTGGTCATGCTCAACTCCAGCCAAAAGAGAGCATGTTGGGGAGAGAAGACACGGCTGGCAGCATGTCCCCAAGTGCACGCGACGAGGCCATAGAAAACGAGATTGAGATCGAGCTCCCCACGAACAATGGTGGGACTGCAGCCTTTTGGATGATAACGGCTGCCTTGGACCGACGGATCAGGAACACAGAGAAAAGGCTGGAGAATCTTCAGAGGGAGAATGAAAGTAAGTCCTCGAAAAGTAATCCTATCTGTCTAAAATAGGAATCTAATTTAGTTATGTTTAGTTAGTATCCATTAACAGTTGTGTGTTTTAAACAGTAAGCAAAATCTTCACACATAAACACTAATCATAACACATTTGGGCACTCTATCTATACTTTCTTGTAAACCAGACTCAATGCATTACTTTACAGTTACCTTAAAAGTTTGGTAAAAGTTTGGTAAAAGGTATATCAGGTATTCAATTTGGTTCAAGTTAATTTATAAATGACCACAACAACATTGCAGTACATTGCTCTTGGTTATTGTATGGTTATTGGTTTGTTATATTTGGGAACCTGTCAGGTGTCAAAGTGAGCAGTTGAAGCAGGCTGCCTAATGTCTCATCAAATTTATTTTGTAAAATCTCACATCAGTGCTCACATCCGCTCTGAGGGCAATGGAGAACAGGCTGACATACAGGCTGATCAAAGCGGAGAGCAGTGTGAAGGATCTCGGCCGTGATATCTCAGGTAGAATACTTACTGTCCACACTACTATACATCATGTTATGTCAACTATCCCTATCTCTGGAATGTTTTTTATACAGCATACAAGGGACTTAAACACAGGAGAGATTTTCCCCATCCATGCTATTTTAAAAATGCATTATTTAAAAATAATAATCTAACCACCTCATGGTTGATACCCTGTACGCAATGTTGTTAATTATACTTGTTGGATCATTTATTTCATTTTATGCAATTTTAATTTGATTTTCATTATTTTATTGTGAATGTTTTGAGACCATTTCATATAGTGAATAAAATGATTGAATTAATTGATTGATTCAACTGTGAACCTAAGTCACATCATGAACATGCATGTATGCGTGCATGATCTGATCCTGCAGAGAGGCCAAAGATTGCATTTTCAGCCTCGCTTGGGGGAGTGGGGAGCAGAGGACCATACAACACTGACACAACGCTGACTTTCAAAGACGTCATTACCAACATAGGCAATGCCTTTAGACCTGCTACAGGTAATGTGCTCCGCATGCAAGCCAGCATGATTAAACCAGAGGTGTCCTGTATCCTGGCTTCAGAGTGTAAAACCTGCCACAAATTTGATCCAACCGTTTTGTAAACCGGCTGATCCCAATGAGTGGATGACTGGATAATGGGTAGAATCGCCTTTGATGAATGCACCAGCAGGAGGAATACATGGCAGGGTTTTTCACTTTCTAAAGCCGGCACACTTCGGGGTCCTATAGATAGACCAGACCTCAGACAAGAAACCAGAGCACTTATTAACAGTGCATCATGGCTCTACTTAGTGACAGCAACCAAAGATGTTTATTGTAATGATCATAATAAATACTAATAAATACTAATATATAGTAATAATAATAATAATAATAATAATAATAATAACAACACATTTTTATAGCGCTTCTCAAAGAACTTAAAGACACTTAGACCCCAAGATGCTTGTAGTTCAGATGTCACTGATGTCAATGTCACCGTTATTATTTTTTTTTTTTACAGTAGTACAGCAGTTGACCAAAGTGCTGTAAAACAAAATCAAAAGCACAGAAATAAAGAGAAAAGGGAAAAAAATACAACATACAATTTTTTTTTGCTGGGTGTTGATCTGCAGTGTCCTGTTATCTGCCCTCAGGCATCTTCACAGCCCCGGTCAGGGGGGTCTACTTCTTCTCCCTGTTCGAGTGCTCGCTCTCCCCCCAGCCCGCCTCCGTGTCCCTGCACAAGAACGAGCAGATGATGGTGAGCGTGGCCAAGCGCAGGTCCCAGCACGAGGGCGCCGAGAACGGCTCCAACGGGGTCACTCTGCAGCTGGAGCAGGGGGACCAGGTGTACGTACGGCTGTGGAAGGACTCGTGGGTGTACGACAGCACTGCCCACTACACCACCTTCAGCGGCGTGCTGCTCTTCACCGTGTGAGAGGTCACAGGACTGGAAGCAGCTCATTGGAACATGGCAGGTGTTGCCAGAAGGGTTTTATTTGTTTGGTGGTGGGCCAGGGTGGGTCATTAAATACACACACACAAAGACAGACAAACAAACACACATACACACACTTCTTACATATGCATACTCACCCACTCACACAAACACACACAAACACACACACACACACACACACACACAAACACACACACACACACACCCTGGCCCCCTCATAGGCCTAGTGAGTGGCCTCGTTTGTTGATGATTTCCAGAGTATGGGATTGTTTTTTTAACATTTGAGAATTTGATGAGGCTTTTATCTTTTGCCCTGTTTTGCACTATGATGTGTGAACACTGGTAGTTAGAAGCAGTACGTTAAAGTAGCTTGTATGTTATGTAACATGGAGACAGACTTCTAACAATGTCTAATGTGAACATAAAGTCTATTACATGCCACAAAAACAACCTGTCATGTGCAACACATATAGCCAGTCATCGAGGCTTGATATATGAAAGAAAAAAGTTCTCAAATGGCATCCCTGCTCTTTGGTATAAAAGCTTGGACAGACCAAAGAAGTGTCGAGTGTTGAGTCGCATACATTTACATATAATGCAAACACAATGAAGGAATCTGATTAAGTGTACCAGTGAGGTATTTTTAAAAAAATTCTCCATATACTATATCTATATTCTTATAGTTTCATAGATTGTTGTGCTTTAAAATAAATTTGGAGCAACCCAATTTTAGGAGTTTATCATGATCTCAAGATTATGTGAGAGTATGATGTGCCCTTGGCCGGTACCTCCATAAATGATTGATTACAGAGCTTTTTAATCATGCTCTCTGAACATGGTGTGTACAATGAAGCAACCTAACCTTGATTGGAGCATTAATTAGCCTGATAACATTGTGCTGTCCTTGCAGCAATTAATGTGACTGCATTATTCCGGTTATGTTCTGAACATTGTACTCATTGCTTTTGTGTCATGGTCAGATGCTCTTGGTGATACTAAAGTGTCACCTGTGGACACTGTGTCACTGAAGGTTATTTGAGGTTAGGCTCTTTTTTCCTGAACTCTCCCTTCATCAAAACTGTCAGTCTCGGGTAGAGTGTGATCAGATGGCCTTTTCTTCATAACTTTAAATTCAAGTAAAATTTAAGGTTTAATTAAAATAGGTTTACATTGCATTTTTAACTGATCTATGCAAACATGTCTTGATTTTATTTTTCTGTACAAGTTTGCAGTGTCTTGTACCTGCTCCATATGACCTCTCTGGTCATATTTTATTGCTGGTCATTGCTGCAATTGTCAATTTTCACCACTAGGTGGCAGGCAAATTTAGAATTTCAGGCACAGGAAAAGATTTACCAGCTGTCTTGAAGCAGATGGGAACGACAGATCACTACCTGATTACACACCAGCTTTCAATGTTTAGCTGTATTACATTAACATGATCTCCATTAACAGGTTTTTCTTTTAAGCAGTAAAAAAAAAACTTGAAGCGTAAACACTAAAAATCGCACATTAGGCCACTCTCCTAGCCTTTCTGTGAAAAACCAGACTTATTAAACTTGTTTAGAGTTACATCATTTAAAGGAACACTTGATTTTTTTTGGTAGATTGATAAAAAAAATCAGTTTGACTTGAGTTCATTTATACATTATATCACCATAGAAATCATGTGGAACACAAGTCACCTAGAGCACAGGGGATAGGAAAAACTCACTCTTGTCTTTGTAATAGAAAAGATGTGTCATCAGTAATTTTCCATGTCAATGTTTTGTTTCTGTTTTGCCTCTGTGTGTCATTTCGACATGTTCAAAGAGTTGGATCACCAAATGGGCTACCACCCACCACTTCTGTTGCTCTTTTATGAACATGACTTTAGTTCTACAGTGTTTTGGCTGAAATATTGTATGTTGATGTATCTAAGAAAATGTTATGACAGTTGTCTTATGAACTGAGGAAATTACTTGATAAAATTCTTTACATAACTCGTTGTGGTTGTTGTGGTGACACCATCGTCTCTAGAATATGAAAGAATGTTCTAGACTAACCCTGGTGTATTATAAAACAAAAGTTACCCTTCCTTCTATTAGGAAAAGCTTCTTACTCTTTTCGATTATTTTTACTTTGTTTCAGTCATACACACACCCTTAATCACTTCCGGCTTAGGGTTTGAGGTGACACTACTTATTTGCCCATCTGTACTAATTCACATGCTATGTGTGAAGTTTCTTTTTCTTACCCAATGTTAGTCTTTCCAACTGACCCTCAACTTTGCGAGGACTTGGTGAATTTTGTAAACCTGTGTGACTCATTACAAAGGCAGGCTGTGCAAAGTTAACGACTGCTGTTGAGATTAGCTTGACTCTATGTCCTCTGTCATCGGCTGTTGGGCTGTATAATTAATTCATGTTGCTCTCATAGGCTAAGAACGCGGCAGAAGGCAGATAGTATTCAGCTTAAGGGGTGTGCAAGCAGTGCACTGGTGATATTTCACAAAGAGCTTTTCAGCAGTGCCAGTACACTGGTGATTGCATGGCCTGTTTGCCTTGACACTGCCGTCCCCTACATGGGACATATGTGCTGAGCCACCGGCCGATCCTGGGTCATCTACAGCAAAAATCAAACACTGACTTAGACACACACACACACACACACACACACACACACACACACACACACACACACACACACACACACACACACACACACACACACACACACACAGAGGCTGGTTGTGGCATGCACACATATACACACAGACTCCACACACAACCACACACACATCCATCCACCCACACACACACACACACAGGGTGGTTGTGGCATACACACACACACACACATACATTCTCATGCACGCATCCACAGCGAGTGACACAACTGTTTCAGTTCAGTGCTCATCCGATAAGAACGCTTGAGTTGGCCCCCAGCTGAAACGCCACACAGAGTCAGAGCCCAAACACCACGCAATGCGGGGGATGACTATGAACTCACTCACCACCCAAAGACAGAGACACGAAGACAGGGCTAAAAGCTGATTATGGTGCGTGCATTCAGGTCAGATGTGAAGCATATCTTTGCCATGTTCCACTATAATTTTAATTTAGTCATGAATAAAACAGTCCCTGTTGAAATGTTTAGATTAAATCCCTCTTAAAGGAAAATCACGCATGGAAAAGGCTAAGATTTAGGAGGCAAAGGATGAGGAGTGTGTTTGGGTGCAGCTGAGCTGGGTGTTTCATGACACGACTGTCTAAGCATGATTAGTTTGCTGAGGTAAGCTGGATGGACCTACTTCTGCTACCGCACCACATGGCACCCTTTCCTCTCCTCTCCTCTCCTCTCCTCTCCTCTCCTCTCTTCTCCTCTTCTCTCCCCTCCTTTCCCCCTTCTCTTCTCTCCTCTGATCCCCTTTTATCCCTCTCTCTCCTTTCCTCTCTTCTCCTCTCCCCCTTCTTTCCTATCCTTTTCTCTCCTCCTCCTCTCCTCTCCTCTCCCATTTCTTTTCTCTCCTCTCCTCTCCCCCTACATTCCTCTCCTCCTCCTCTCCTCTCCTCTCCCCCTTCTTTCCTCTCCTCTCCTCTTCTCTCCTTTCCTCTCTTCTCTCCTCTCCTCTCCTCTCCCCCTTCATTCCTCTCCTCTCCTGTCCTCTCCTCTCCCCCTTCATTCCTCTCCTTTCCTCTCCTCTTCTCTCCTCTCCTCTCCTTTCCTCTCCTCTCCTCTCCTCTCCTCTCCTCTCCTCTCCTCTCCTCTCCTCTCCTGTCCTCTCCTCTCCCCCTTCATTCCTCTCCTTTCCTCTCCTCCTCCTCTCCTCTCCTCTCCTCTCCTGTCCTCTGCTCTCCCCTTCATTCCTCTCCTTTCCTCTCCTCCTCCTCTCCTCTCCTCTCCTCTTCTTTCCTCCTTCTCTCCTCTCCTCTCCTCCTTCTTTCCTCTCCTCTCCTCTCCTTTTGTTTCATATCCCTTCTTTGCCTGGGTTTATGGCCTGACATTCCACAGATACAGTCTCTTTTTCATTCACTCCCCCTCACACACACACACATAAAACACACGCATACCCACACACACACGCATGAAAAAAACACATGTACGCCCACACACACACACACACACACAGACACTCACTCACACACACGCGTGCATACCCACATACACACACAGACACACAGACCCATTGACACAGACTCACACACACACAGACACACACACACACACACACACACACACACACACACACACGCACACAGGCTAAACAGCTGGCAACACATCCAGGACATCCAGAAGCCCTCCCACGAAGAGGCTTAATGGGTAATGAAAAACACCAAATAGATGCCTTCCCCAGCGTGTTTCTACGCCATTCTATCTGCCCGAGTGTTTCTAAAGACACACACAAGGCTGTCCGTGTCTCTGTGTGTGTGTGTGTGCGTGCAGATCTGTTCGAGAAGAGAAATGGGAGCAGGAAAACGCATGTGCGCCATCATAAGAGCCTAATCGGTGTGCTGTGTCTCGTGTGTGTGTGTGTGTGTGTGTGTGTGTGTGTGTGTGTGTGTGAAATGTATATGTGCGAGTGTGTTTGTGTTGGTGTGTGTGTGCATATGAGTATATGTGTGCGTGTATGTGTGCTGTGCGTGGGTGTTATGTGTGGGTGTTTGCTGAGAGAGAGAGAGAGAGTGTGTGTGTGTGTGCGTGCTGCTTAAGCTTGCGAGTGGGGCTTTGGCGTGCTGTGTAAATGGACCCACGCTGGATCTGTAAGCCCAGCTGTCACTGCCAGAGCACCGGCCCTGAAGGGGGTTAGAGGGAGCTATGCAGGGCACCAGGGGGGCCATTGTGTGTGTGTGTGTGTGTGTGTGTGTGAGTTACTCCCTTCCAACATTCCCCCCTCATCTCTCCTCTGTCTCTCTCTCACACACACACAGACACAGACACGAACACACACATTTAATTGCTTTTATTTGGACCAAAATGACATGCAAGGATGACATGAAGTCACACACAGAAACACACACACACACACACACACACACACACACACACACACACACACACACACACACACACACACACACACACTTTTCACATATGCATACTCACCAAAATGACCACAATGACATGCAAGGAACACATAAGGTCACACACACACACACACACACACACACACACACACACACACACACACGCACACACACACATTTAATTGCTTGTATTTGGACCGAAACGACATGCAAGGAACACATAAACTTTCTCTCACACACACACTTCTCACATATGCATACTCACCTACCAACCAACCACCCACCCACCCACTCACACACACACACACACACACACACACACACACACACACATACACACACACACACACACATACACACTTGCACACTTGCACACACACACACACTCTCTCTCGCCTGCCTCCTGTCACCCTGACACTTGGCTTCCTCCCTGGTCCTTTGTTGCTGCCCCCCAGCACAGGATCCCAGTTAAGCTGAGCACACAAACGTGCGCATATGAATGCAGTGGAGGGTGTGTGTGTGTGCGTGGGTGTGTGGGTGTGTGAGTAGGGGATGTGTGTGGGTGTTTGTGGTGGGGAGGGGGGTTGCTCTCATCTTCAACCCTTCCCCTCTCCAACAAGCGTTACATTGACAAGGCACTTTACCAGGCATTACATCTGCCCCATGGGATGAGATTACGTTTGTGCTCAGGCCGCTTCAGCGTGCAGTATAATTCAATTACAAAAAAATTAGGACTCTATAATGGTCTGTTTTTATTGGGTTAAGCTAAAATGCTATTGAAAAGTTTCCGTGTAGTATCATTTAATTACGTTTTTTTGTGAGCGCCAAAGCCTGACAGGAATTTTTGTCAATGTTATCATCAGGTGTCACTTCTTGCCCCACCAGATAGGAACTTTTTTGAACACTGTCAAACACAGCGAGATTAAATTTGCACTGAAAAGTTGTTGGAGTTTTTATTGTTTCTCTAAAAATATTACATCGGTAGCGAGTTTTTATATGCATATCAGAGCCCATGTTGCTTATGCCCAGTATTTGCATAAACTTTTTTTGAACACTGTTATGGAGCATGATTAAATTTCTCTAAAAATATTTCATCGGTACTGAGTTTTTGATTGCAAGCCTTGCGACCCATCTGAGACTCCTGCTTATGCCAGTATTTACATACAAAAAAACCCAACCATGCTTTTAGTGCTCCCAAAAACCTGTGCAAAATTTGTGACCAGCTTGCAAACTGTTTTTTAAAAAAAAGCCGAAAATCATGACTTGAGAGCCAAACACACCTTCTTGATCCCTGTTCTCCTCACCAACCCCCCAGCCCCCACCCCTCCTGTCAGCCTTGTAGAGCACTTAACAAAGCCTTTAAAGCAGCGAGCCTGAATTTGCATGACACACAATGCAGCACCGCCTCTTTGTTTGCTGTGTCGGCGCGAGGTTCAGTTGGAGAAGGTGGTTGTGGTGGTGCGGGTGCGGAGGGTGGGGTGGGGTGGGGGTTGAGTGGGGGGGCCTGAGGGGATGGGGGTTGGGGGGTAACAGGGGGTTGGGTGGAGGTGAGGAGAGCGGTGTGACCTCTCAGGGTTGATGCTACTGCTGCTTTGTGACCCTTGAAAAGCCCGGGCTCAGCCTCCTGGCGTGAGTGCTTTTTCGGTGGCGGTGATGGGCCTGTGGAGGGGGGGACGCAAGGGGGGTGGGTGGGCGTGTGAGGGGTCTGAGGGGTTGCGAGATCCGTGAGAGAGAGAAAAGAAGGCTTCTCACCCCCGAGGTGGAGCGATGTGAGTGAGTGTGTGTATGTGTGGGTGTGCGTGACAGAGTGTCTGCGTGTGTGAGAGCAAGGGAGCGAGTGAGTGTGTATTGGGCCGAGGGATGAGGGGTTGGGGGTTGGGGGATGGGGGTGGACGTGGATGTGGGGGAGGCTGACGAGGAGAATCAAGGCTCAAGCATGACATGCTCCTTTGCTGAATAGAAGGCGCTCCATTGTAAACAGCACTTCAGCGTCAACGGCAGCCCAAACGGAGGCGAGCCATTCTCTGTGTGTTTGGACACCCTGCCACCATTCAGACACACTGTGTGCACTCAGCCATTATACCCATAAATGTTCTGCCCTAATGTGGCTGGTATGTGTGTGTGTGTGTGTATGTGTGTGTATGTGTGTGCCTGTGTGTCTGTATGTGTGTATATATGTGTCTGTGTGAATGTGTGCCTGTGTCTCTCTCTCTCTGTTTGAGTATCCCGAGCAAGTTCGTATTGCTCTTTCTTCAGCATGATAAATCACACTATATATTGCCCTGCATTTCTCCTTAAGTGGACAGTGATGAATGCTGGTTAATATTCATGATAAGGGCGGCAGTGCTTTAACCGACTTTGTTTAGCTGCGTGCGCGGCTTGGTTAATGCATGTCATGTCACTGTCACCTGTGGTGCAGCTGTCCAGCCTGTTGGTCCTGCTTTACCCATATAATGCCTGTCTGAGGTCGGGATAAAACTTCTCTCGGGGTCCGCTCTCGGCTGATGAATATTTATGCTCGCAGCCGGAGCACTGCTAGCCCCTGAGACTCTTGTGTAGATGTCAGATTCGTGTTTGACTCCCAGGTCAAGGGATTCGGAGGGCTTCTTAAGACTGTTGCACAATAGGGACTTGACTCAAAGATTCCTGAGGGTTGCCAGGCGAGAGCTATTGTGTGCGCCTTGCGCTGTCTACATATTCATAGCCCCTTGAAGTCATTAGTAGTCATTCATTCATACAGGCACACCCACTTGACCCTGTCCCCCGGTTACCGTGGGAAAGCCTTATGTAGGGTTGAACTGTTAAATATATACAACTTGTTAGGCACACAAGATGATTCCAATCTGTCACATCAAGTGGGTGATTTATGATGTGAGGGAATAGGAAGGGTTGAAGTAATTTACTTGAACAGGGTAATGACTACCTTGGCTGAAATAGCAAAAAAAAAAAAACAGACTTTATTTATTAAATGCAAATAGGCTAAGTATTGTATGATTATTTTAACTGGAGTGAAAAATATATATTTAGGTTAAAAATGCTTGAATAGGTAAAATCAGCAGCTAAAGGCAACAATCCGTTTTGCCTGCTTGTCCTTTATGAAAACAAACAAAACAAAAAAAAACTTTCATATGAAACAAGGGTTTCTTCAACTGAAGGTCCCAAGTCTCACACCCATAATGAATCAGTGCAGTGAATGGGCTAATGTTAGGCTACCACCCAAATACTTCCGACGACCGCAGGTGCAATCCCCGCCCCCCTTGACCATATAAGGGGTAAACACACATTCCATGAGGCGGGGTCAATGACGACATAGTTCCTGAATGAGCTGTGGGGCTGTTAGACTGGGTGGAAAAGTTGGGAAGCTTCTCGGCAGAGTTGAAGATCGGATAGTCCGTCTCCGGAAAGGAATTAAACGTTACGAATATGGACTCCCAGCGTGTACAGTTTTTTACTTTGTTTTTATGTGTATTTATTAACTCGCTATTTATTTTTGTTCATGGAAAACAAAGTAAGTATTGCTTTTTGGGATGTATTTTTGATAGATAAAACTGATTTGTAACGTCCACATGGCTACGGGCTGTCCTGTTGTGTGTCCCATGTAGGCTAGACTGTGACTGTTTTCACTTACTATGTCCGATTCAGTTGATGTTCAGTCGTAACCACTAACAGTAATATGCGATGCAGATTTAAATTATTTGCCTACCTTGAGTATTTTGTTCGGTTGGACATGCTTTGAATTCCAAATTGTCACTTTGCGTTTCTTTTAATCGAAAATTGGAAACGTTTCTCACTAGTTTAAGCATTGTAAAATGATACAGCCTATAAGATGACATAGTGGTGAAGAATAACAGCTGAAATGTTTGTTGTCATTGTCACTTAAATTGAATCTAACAATGTCGGCATGTTTCTTTACTCGGAGAAGCGGGCTGTGACATGTATATTTAAATATTCCTAAATATCACATGAACACCTGTTGCAGATTACAATCATAGGCTTGTGATACAACTGAATGTTAGGCTACTTTAAAACTGTAGTCTGTTTCAAAAGCATTTTCTGTAGCCTATTTGAAGGAGACCTATTTATAACCAGATGTCATTAATTATATATATATATATATATATATATATATATATATATATATATATATATATATATATATATAGTGTAGAAAAGATCTGTTTTTGTTTCTGTTGTTTTTGAAGAGGTTTTCTAGGTTTTTGTGGTCACTATGGAATCCTTTACGACAGTAATATCCAGTTTGTTACACAAGGAAAAATCTTTTAATCTTGAGAATATGGCTATATTTCTTGTATTATAGCTACAAAGTCATTTTCCCTATGATGTAAATGTTTATATTTTCTGTCTTCTCCAGATGTGATGTTAGATATGAAGTCCTCAGGGGGAGACTTGGGCTGGCTTCCTTCACCGAGTGAGGAAGGGGTGAGTGTTCCAAACTACGTCCGCATAGACCATAGATGTTTTGATTTGCCATATTGCACTCTGGTTTCTGAAGTAGTCATCATGGTCCTTCCCACAAAGCTTTGCTTCTATTTGACTTGGGGATATAATGCTGTGATGACAACATAAACACTGCTTGGTTTTTTTAAAAGCTGAAAATAAAAGCCATACAGACATAAAGAGTTTTAAGATTTCAGCTTTTAAAACAGGGCTAGGGAGCAAGGAAAGTTTGAGGGGTGAGCCATGACTTTTATTGCCCTTTGGTCTGTTGAGAAAAGGAAATGACTCATGTTACAGAAGCTCAAATGAAACCCCTTTCTATGACCAACGATGACAACACAATATGAGCAGTAGACCCAGAAGTTGTACGTTCTTTTGTTTATGATAGAAGCGGGTCCCTAAAAGCCACCTCATATCCGCTTTAGCATTATCCCAGTAATAAAACCACTGACGAATCATTCACTTTGTGTGTCTTGTGTTATCAGTAGTGTTGTGTCACCTCCATGTGTCTCCATGTATCAGCACTGATAGCCTCTCTTGTGTCCCTGTCTTTCCTCGGTACGGCAGTGGGAGATTGTTCAGACAGTGATCAACGGCTCCCTGCTCTACACGTACAGCGTGTGCAACGTGGCCAATGACGGCGACCAGGACAACTGGCTGCGCACCACCTTTATCCAGCGGCCGCCCGACGTGTCGCGGGTGTTCGTGGAGATGCAGTTCGTGGTGCGCGACTGCGGCACCTTCGACGGCAACCTGCCCTCCTGCCGCGAGACGTTCGGCCTGTACCTGGCCGAGTCGGACGTGGACGTGGGCACCAGCTTCAGGAAGGCCAACTTCCGCAAGGTGGCCACGGTGGCGCCGGACGAGGTCACCGCGAACCGGCGTGGCGGGGGGAGGGTGACCCTCAGGGTCAACGTGGAGACCAAGACGGTGGGACCGCTCTCCCGCCGTGGCTTCTACCTGGCCTTTCAGGACTCGGGAGCCTGCGTCGCCCTGGTCTCCGTCCAGGTGCACTACACCATCTGCCCGGCCACCACCCGGGGCCTGGCGGCCTTCCCCGAGAAGGTGGCTGTGGGCGCGCTCACCCAGGTGGAGGGCACCTGTGTGGACAATGCAGTGATGGCCGCCCAGCCGCCCTCCATGTACTGCACCTCCGAGGGCGAGTGGATGTTACCCGCAGGACAGTGCCAGTGTCGGGCTGGATATCAGGTTGTTGGAGACTCCTGTAAAGGTGAGATCACTGTTTTTTTTTTTCTTCTAACACTGTTGAACTGAAAAAATGACTTGTCTTTCAGCGGTGCTTGTGTTGAAAGCCTGTTTTTTTTTAGATAATGAAGCAACTTGTGAGTTGTTTGTCAAAAGGCGATGTCTTGCCTTACAAAACACTCTCAAGTTCTCTCCAATTTTTTTTTCCTACATCTTCTTAAATCTAGAGATCTAAGACACAATCTACACAGAAGGGGTATTTTTTCTCCTTTCTCTGTGTGTGGTGGTAATCCCCTCAGCAGGGATCCAGAGTGAGAAGCACAGGGTGTGAAACTGTGAGAAAGAATGACTTGAGACTGAAGGAATGCCAGTTATTTTCACACCCTGTCACCTGTCGACTCTGTGTTTCCGCTCTGTCTTTTGTCAGGCATATCAGGTTCAGGTGTGGGCTTAGCCAGCGGGGGTGGGGGGGGGGTGGAGGGTGGAGGGGGCGTTGCAGGGGCTCAGTCACAACTGCCGGTTTTGTTTTGCCTTTGATCCAAGCTCTTTTTCTCTTGTTTCTCTTCTGTGCTTTTGAATGTGAGAGCAAAGAAAGAACAAGAGAAGGAAAAGAGAAAAAAAAGAAGAAAGAAAGAAAGAAGCAGAACGAGAGAGAGAGAAAGAGAGAGAGAGAGGAAGCGATCCAGCGAGATAACAGATGGTTAAAAGCCTTGAGGAGCTGGCCACCAAAAATCCAGGCACTCCCATTCCAGCAAAGCCACACTGATACATTTCTAGAATGCTATGCGTAGTATGTGCGGGATATGGCTCACGCGTGCAGTCTCTTTACGCGAGGATAATATGAGTGGAATGACAAGGATGGGGAACGTGAGAAAGAGAGGTCAGGTCTGTAATCTTCTTGTGTAGTTTGAGGCTTTCTGTTGGGATATTTCTCTCTCTCTCTCTCTCTCTCACACACACCCAGTCACACACACACACACACACACACACACTCAAGCACACGTACACACTTCGCATACAGACTTCCATGACTAAGACAGCTGTCATGAGTCAGTGCGTGTTACCTTAACATTATCTTTGCTGTGTGTTTCCCTGTTGCCATAGCACACAAACCAAAGATTACAGGGGGACGGTGGACAGGAGACACCTGGTTTCCCAACCACTGACTCACGCATCCTGTAGGGAAGCTGAGTTTCCTGGGCACTTGAGTTATGCTGTATGCTGTATGCTGTATGTGTTGGCTCAGTCTCGTGTTATCTTGGACATCCATACTGCTGGGCTGCATTCTGTACTATATTAACTAGTGCTGAGTGTCTCTTTTGAACTAAACGCAATGTTTTGGTGTGGGGATTATGTTTTTTTTTTTTTTTTCCCTTTCTTCTTGCTTTTGCCGCACGGGATACATGTCCTTATCCAGCAGACTAGAGTTAAGCCCTAATTCTTTGTCTTAACAGGGCTTAACTGTTTCATAAAAAGACACTTATCTACCAGTGAGCTTAAAAGACACTGATTTTGCACAAACATGTAGTAACATAAAAGATGTCTGATGAAAAAAAATCACTGAATAGATAAATTCTAGGATGTGTGAGAGAGAAGGAAGGGCAAGTCCTGGAATATCCAGTGCTCTTAACTTTTGGAAGGTTAAAAGACACTGGTTTTGCACAAACGTGTAAAAACATTAACCTCACATAACAATGTCTGATATAAAAAAAAAATCACTGAATAGATAAATTCTAGGATGTGTGAGAGAGAAGGAAGGGCAAGTCCTGGAATATCCAGTGCTCTTAAACTTTTTGGAAGCAGCAGAATTTCACACCTGAAGCGGAAACTGGAGAGTGGTGAGGAAGCTCGATATTAAATAGCTGGATATGTTCCATCTCCGCTGGTGCCAAGTGCCAAGGCCTTCATTAGCTGAAATGAGCTCACACAGGGGAACAATACACACACACCCAAACACACACACACACACACACACACACACACACACAGAGACAGGGTGCTCGTCTATGACTACTAGTATTGTACTGGAGGCATATTCATTACTAGAAGAGCACCATTTGGAGAACAACAACAAGTCTGCTCCCCGGCCTGCCCTTTTTTTTTTGTGGGAGTGCTGACTTTCTGGTCCGCTGTGACCTTTGTTGTTCCTCTGGTTAAACCACAGGCTTTTTCCCCCCACGATGACCTCTGATCTCTTGGATGTAAAGCCACCTGCCCTGCCTTGCGAGCTGGCATCATTGTGAGTGGGTTTGGCAGGAAGAGAATAGCGGGGGTGGGGTCCTGGGCTTTCTTTTCAGTCCTCTGTGTTCAGGCCAGGCAACATGATATATTATGTACAGCTCCCTGGTGCAAATGTGTGTTATTACATCCAGGGGCGTTGTTTTGTCCAGGTCTCTAATTAGTGGAACAACTTCAACGGCCAGCGCTTTGATTCGGTTTAATCTGCCCTGGCAACGAAAGGCGAGTGCTGTGTCCTCCCGTGCGATTTATTTTAAACTGCGCTGCAATGTGTGTCAATATGTCAGAGTGAGAGACCATGCATGTGTGTGAATGTGTGTGTGTGTGTGTGTGTGTGTGTATTTGTGTGTGTGTTTGTGTATTTGTGTGTGTGTCTGTTTGTGTGCGTGCTTGCATGAGTATTGGCTAGTTCACTGACCATAACAGGCCATCTGCCACATTAGAGCCCAGTCAGTTCAGCTAATCTTTAACACGCGAGTTTCTCTCCGCTTCTCACTGTGGGGTAGAAAGAAAGACACAGATTTTTTTTTGCTGTGTGAACCTCACCATTTCAAATTATCCCCTTAAAATAGTCACGCAGGCTCTAAATGGGGTAGGGAGCCGGGCTATTTTCCCCACTTCCCCACACACATACCACCCTGTCCACCACGTCCCGTCCAGTCCTGTCCTGTCCTGCTCCACTGTGTCTGTGTCCACCAACGCCAAATGTTTCTGGCTGAATTTAGCCCCCCATGTCCACAGCTGCTCATCAGGCGTGGGCAGAGACCCTCACCAGAACACTCTCTGCGTGGTGATGATGGTGCCGAAAAATTGCATTTAGATCTTCTAGTCAAGCGTATCCCCCTCTACATCTCATGCCCTAATTTTTTATAAGAACTCCACACACGCTAACTGTATTTTTTTTCCAAAATTATTTCTCTGAGCTATGTATTATTATGCTCTCAACGCTAATGTGTGTGATGTCTAAACTACTTCCAACATCTTGTACTCATTTTGTGAGTGTGTAGGAGTGTGGTGTTTTTTCATCATTTGTGCTTTGTTGGATATTACCAATAAAAATGTTCTCATTTACTGCAGAGCTGGAGAGCATAGGCCTACCGTATAAACGGCAGACTTTATTGGCAGTGCAGAAGTGCTAACGACAGTGTGTTTGAGGGTGTGTTCCAGAGGTCCACAAGCCTTGGAGTTTCACTTTGTCACACAGCCATATCGCCACAAGTCCATGTTTTCTTCAGTTTCTGACTTCTTTGTTTGTGAAGAGAGGAGCTTGAGCTCCTCCTGGTCTATTCTTTTTATTGGGACAGGCTTGCAGATACCTTTAACGATACAAAAACAAACCTTTAGCTTTGGTGAGAACTTCTGTCACCAGGCCATGATGAGACCCCCCCCCCCCCCAGACCCCACCCCACCCACGTCTCTCTCTCTCTCTCTCTCTCTCTCTCTCACTTTCGCTCTCGCTCTCGCCCTCTTTCTCCCTTCTCACCCACGGTTCTCCCACCCCACCCGAAGTCCTTCTTCCCACCCCTCACTCACTGCTGCCATTGGGTAGAGTCTCAGTGTGCCCCAGCACCGTACAGATCGGCTTTCTCTTTTTGTGACTTTGGGTGGGGGTGGACGAGTAGACGGGTTGAGGTGGGAGGAGGGGGGGGGGGTGGTTGGGGAGTTTCCAACAACCCATTTGCAATGGCTCTCCCACCCACCTTTATTCTCGAGCAATCACACTAGACATGATCTAAAGCCATTTTTTTTCTTCTTTTCCCATCAACATTCCTTCCACTTCCTCACCCGACCTCATCACCTCTCTGCCTCCCTCACCCTCCCTATGTCCAGCTCTTGTCGGCAAAAAGATTGTTGCTTTTTCGCACCCTGTCTTCCTCCGCTCCTCTCTTTCTCCGTTTCCACTTTGGTCTTGTATGTCAGCGTAGGAAGGAAGAGGGGGAAGGCAGGAAGGTCGAACAGACTTGCGGCTCCTTCTTCCTGTTTTGTCCGTTCCCCCAGCAAGCCTGGGCCTGTCCTGCGCTGTTTGTCTTGTGTGTCTTTTATAACAGAGGAGGAAAGCCTGGGGTAATGATATGTTTATGCAGAGCATGTATGTGTTATTTTACCAGTTGAATCTCATGGAGGAATATCTTTTCCATCGGGGTTGGCTGGTCTCAGTGTGTGAGTGGGACCAGGGGGATGTTGTCTTAGGGGGGGTGGGGGGATGTCCGTCTTTGGTAGGGGGAGATTAATTCATTGGAGGCCCATTCATCACTGTGTGTCCTTCATGTTCCCTCTTGTTAGACAACATTCATTTTAACATTTGTTTTCATTTTAGGTTAACTCAACTTTGTATCATTGGCATTAAGTCTGTTTATCATGGTTAATGTAGATGTAATTCTACATTAAATCTATAAATCAAGTCAACCAGAATCTGTTTCAACTATTTAAGCCTTTTGTTCAACCCCTTACAGAAAGGCTCTAGACTTCATTCTTGTTGGGTTGCTCACTGTCCAGTTGTTCTAGCCCCCTCCGAATGACTCCCTCGCAAAGTAGCTCACACACGCCCTTTTCCCTGTGCATTCCTATTTACAGTGTGTGAGGCCGGATTCTTCAAGACCGTCGTCTCCAATGCGCCCTGCGAGCCTTGTCCGGCCAACACCCAGCCATCCAAACCTGGCGCCCTCTTGTGTCAGTGCATGGAAGGGTTCTTTCGCTCCCCCACAGACTCCCTCTCCACACCCTGCTCCTGTGAGTACCTATACCTCTTTTTGTTTCTGTTTCACATATGTATGAGGTAAAAAAATACACCAGAAGATAGTTAGTTATTTAGGTTAGTTAAGTTTTTACTTAATCCTCTGTGTTAAATCCATAGCACAAACCCAGATAAAACATTCAGTGCAGTAGTACCCAATCCAAAAGTACCCGAAGGATATTTGACCAAGAACAATAGTTTATTTAGAATAAACATCCATTATTCCTCTGATTGCAGACAGTGTAAATAGTAACTAATAACTCCTCATAATCTAAACCAGCAATAAATAATAATCTGAAAACAATGCTAATAATTTCTCTCTCCCACAGCCCCTCCCAGCCCTCCTCGTGATGTGGTGGCCACCTCGCTCTCGTCCAGTCGTCTGCAGCTGTCGTGGCGCGTCCCCCTGGACACCGGTGGCCGCAGTGACATCACGTACAGCGTGACCTGCGAGCACTGCGAGGGGGCCACCTGCCTGTCCTGCGGGGAGCGCGTGCACTTCGAGCCGTCCGACGCGGCGCTGCGAGACACCATCGTGACGGTCAGCGACCTGGAGCCGCACCTGAACTACACCTTCACCGTGGAGGTGCACAGCGGCGTGTCCCGCTACGGCCAGCAGAGGGCGACGAGCAGCATCACCGCCGTGCTGCAGGACACAGGTGAGGTCATCTCTCTCTTTCTCTCTCTCTCTCTCTTTATTCTTCTTTCTTTCTCCTATTTCTCTCTCTCTCACTCTCTCTCTCTCTAAATCTCTCTTTCACACACCCCCACATGCGTGTGCACACACACACACACACACACACACAAATTGTCTTCATCATACTCAACATACTCAGCAGTTATTTGGTTTATTTGTGACCCATTGTACACGACTAGTAGCAAGTTGACAATCATAGCATCAGCAGTATGAGCAGTGGTAGTATTTAGTAAATGAGCATTTTGGTACCGGTAAGGTTTGCCGTAGGGTTTTGTGTCAGTAGCTGGATTCCCCTCTCACCATGTGCCTTTCCCAAACTCCCTCAGATCCCCCGATGGTGACGTCGATTCGGCTGGATGACAGTAGCCCTACCAGCCTGTCTCTGTCCTGGACCCTCGACCGCAGGGTGCACCCGCAGTCCACCCATCGCTACGAGCTCATGTACCGCAAGAAGGTCAGAACAAAGTTCCACAATTACACATTATACATGGCTGCTTCACTATGTATAGCACATCAAACATTGTCTGTTCCACTATGGACATCTGTGTAGCTGAACACTCCCTGTACTTATGTGATTACTGTACATAGTCTTTATCTGTTTGTCTGTCTTCCTTTTTTTCTATTTCATTCTTTATTTGTAAATTTTACTTTGTTCTGTGCTTTTTTTTTTATTCCTATCTGCTTCGCAATTGCTCATGTGTTTCTGTTTCGTGTGTGTGTTAACAGGATGAGAGCAACGAACAGGAGTTTATCACGTACACCGTGCTGGTTCTGGACAGGAACTCGGTCCAGCTGAGTGACCTCAGCCCCGGTTCCAAGTATGTGTTCCGGGTCCAGACCCTGACACAGGATGGCCATCCGAGCAGCACTAGCCTGGAGTACTTATATGAGACCCTTCCCATCGGTAAGAAGATAGGACAGCTATGAGTTGAGGTCTAACAAGGCTGCTGAATTGTTATTGTAGAAAAATACAGCCTATTAGAGCAGCTTTATGAAAACAAGCTACAATGCAGTAAGGTGGTAACCAGTCGAAATATTCATAGAGTAGCAAGAACAAACACTTCAGTGAACTTTTGCCATCTTGTGTAGCCACATCAGAGGGTCAAAGGCATCCTGGAGCTTTTTTTCAAAGCTTGGAGATAAGGGCAGTTGGCACCTTTGATAGTGTTGCTGTTTACATACAATAGGAGCATCTGTGAACTTAGTGCTGACAATTGCAGCAAGCGTATCTGATTACAAAAGGTTCCCTTCTGAGCTTAATAGACAGTTGCCATTGATTGTTTGCATTTCACGGTTTTAAATGCTGAAGTTTGTTTGTTTGTTTGTTTCACAGCAGAGTACCAGGCCCAAAACAGCTCGATGATTGTAATGGGAGCAGTTGTCGGTGGAGCAGTCATGCTAGTGATTGTAGTGGCGGTCTTGCTGATGCATAAAAGGTAATGAAATAGTTTTTGTACCTCCCACTGGATTTTTAAGCTCGCTTGACTTGACATGTTTTATTTTACCCTAAACAAGAGCTCTTCTAATACGTAACTCATTTCCTCTCTCTCCAGGAGACAGAATTTACGTGCCAGGCAGAGACATGATGACAACTACTTCACCTGTGCAGGTAAAAAAGAAAAAAAAAAACATACTCTGATGATTGTCATAGTCATTGTGTACTCATTTATTTATGTCAGTCTATATAGGGGATCATTACAATTGGCTCAGTGTCCATTGAATTGTCAGAGTGTCCATTAACAATGCCCTTACCTGTTTATGCTGTAGAAAAACTTCACCCCCATAAGACGTATGTGGACCCCCACGAGTACGAGGATCCCAGCACAGCTGTGCTCAAATTCACCAGTGAGATTCACCCTAGCCTCATCAACAAGCAGAAGGTCATCGGAGTTGGTAAGCACAATACAAAGCATTTCAGCTTTTTGTATGGGCATGTCTAATTGCCACATTGTATTACATTACATTACAGTACATTACACTTAGCAGACGCTTTTATTCAAAGAGTCGTAGAACTCTTAGAATTGTAGATACAATTCCAGCATCTTGGATGGTTTAAGCCTTCATCATGGTCCTCTTTCGTGCCCAGGTGAATTTGGCGAGGTGTTCCGCGGCGTGCTGAAGAAGTCGGGTCGCGGTGACGTGGCCGTGGCCATAAAGACCCTGAAGCCGGGCTACACGGAGAAGCAGAGGCAGGACTTCCTAAGCGAGGCCAGCATCATGGGCCAGTTTGACCACCAGAACATCATTCACCTGGAGGGAGTCGTCACTAAGTGTAAGACACCAGCACCTCACATTATGTCTGTACAAGTTTTTGCGCTAGAGTTAAAGAGCTTTGCCAATTTCTAAGGTGTACTTCATTCTGGGGGAAAAAGTGAAATGAGTAATCAAATTGTTTGTTTAAAAAAATAATAATATATGGACATTTTGCTATCTTTTCAGTCAAACCTGCCATGATTGTTACGGAGTACATGGAGAATGGAGCTCTGGACATCTATCTGAGGGTATGTCTTCTTACCTATGTGTTGCTTGTTTCACGTTTACAATATCATCACATGTATGAGTATTAAAGGGCCTGGAAGATGTCCTCACATCTCACACCTCATCATCTCCTTCTTTAGGACCACGATGGCGAGCTGTCTTCCTACCAGCTGGTGGGCATGCTGAGTGGCATTGCTCAGGGCATGAAGTACCTCTCCGACATGAACTACGTTCACCGGGACCTGGCCGCCCGCAACGTGCTGGTGAACGGCAAACTGGAGTGCAAAGTGTCCGATTTCGGCCTGTCGCGCGTGCTGGAGGATTACCCAGAAGGCACCTACACCACCACCGTAAGTTTGCCAAATGGCGACAACATGGATGCCACTGATATGCTGTTGTGTGCTGTGGAACGTCAAAATACGTCTGTGAATCGGTGGAGGTCTTGACTGAATGCTGAGACAAAACACGGCTTTATTGCTTGGCTTTTAAGCTTAGGCCTTTATAGGTCCTGTGGGGACTCCAGACACACTTTATTAGCAGTAATGGAGATACATCTTTTCTCCGTCTTTCCCCGGCACTGGCCGTTTATTGGATGTGTGCCTGTGAGGTAGCATCCTTTGTTTGTTGAGGCTGTTGTAGACTCTGACCTCTTGACTCTATTTCTCTCTCTCTCTTTCTCTCTCCCTCTTTCTTTCTCTCTGTTTTACTCTCTCTCTCTGGTTCTTTCTCCCGCTCACTTTCTCTCTGTCTTTCTCTCTCTCCTTCTCTCAGGGAGGAAAGATCCCTATTCGCTGGACCGCTCCGGAGGCGATTGCGTACAGGCAGTTCACCTCAGCCAGTGACGTGTGGAGCTTTGGCATCGTCATGTGGGAGGTCATGGCCTTCGGTGAGAGGCCCTACTGGGATATGAGCAACCATGCAGTAAGTATCACGCCAGCATCGCACCCAGAGTGCAATTAAACAGATTCACAGATTCAGAGGCTTGGGTCTTGTGCTGTTTATAGGTGCAGAGGTGTAATACGTGTGTGTGTGTGTGTGTGTAGGTGTGTGTGTATATATATATGTGTGTGTGTGTGTGTCTAAAAACGAGGAAACCACAAACTGTGGTAATAACAGCAGTGATCTGTAAAGTCTTTATAGCAAAATGGGTGCTTTGCATGAAAGCCTTGCATGTCTTTTGAATTTTTAACCAGATGTTTCTATTAGTTCCATTAGAGAGGGTTTTTAGCTCTGTGGGTTACCACCGCAGGGGTGGAGGCAGTGAGCCGTGCTGCTCCTAGGATGTGTCAAGCCAAGTCACTTTATTTATATAGCACATTTCAAAAACAACAGCAGTTGACTCAGAGTGCTGCACAACAGGAGGCTAAAAGGAAATTCATGTGTACAAAGATTAAAAGAGTATATAACCAAAAATTACAATCAAAAAAGATATTTACACCGTCCATCTTGCTCATCTCAGGTGATGAAGGCCATTAACGAGGCATTCCGCCTGCCCGCGCCCATGGACTGCCCCTCGACCGTGTACCAGCTGATGCTTCAGTGCTGGCTGCATGACCGGTCAAAACGCCCTCGCTTCGTGGACATCGTCAACGTGCTTGACAAACTGCTGATGAACCCCGAGTCACTTAAAACCATCGCCAACTTTGATCCACGGTGAGAGTCACATCCACGGCGTAGAAATGAAATGTTTGGGCGGAACCCATTTTACTACCAGAGTTTATGAAGGCATAAAAGGCTGACACCAGTCCCATAAGACATTTACTTCAGAGTTTTAGGGACCCCTCATAGTCTCATATTATATTGCCTGTACCCTCTGTGGTTAATAAAGAATTTTGTTTCCATCTGCACTTTAACCAAGGACAGTAAAGAGTAAAAAAAAACGCTGTGAATGCTGTTAGAGCTGTTAATAGCTTTACATTTGGAGCAGGTGGTTGAACTTAAAGCCTTATCTGACAAGATTACAAGGTCACCCCCATTGTTATCATTCCCATTGTTATCAAACACATGCCACGTGTCCTTAAGCTGTTGTTTGTAACCAGTTATATCCATGTAAGAACTTTAACTTAATAGGACACCTCTTATCTTATCTCGCAGGGTGTCAATCCGCCTGCCGAGCACTAGTGGGGTTGGTGGCGCCCCCTTCAGGTCGGTGGAGGAATGGCTGGAGTCCATGAAGCTGTCCCAGTACAATGAGCTGTTCGCTCGTGCTGGCATTACTACCATGGAGCAGGTGCTGCACTTGAAGTCAGAGTAAGTAAACCCTCCCTTCAAGATCGCTCATCTCTTATTTGTTAGTTTTTTGGATCACTTTGTCTAAAAGCTCTGCCAAAAAAAAATGTGTTTGTGTCGCTGTGTGCTGCTGGCTGGGGTAGGGGAAATATGTCCCCCTTTGTAAACGTTTTGTCCTAAAATCTCTCTTTTGCCTCCCTCCTTCTCTCTCTCTCTCTCTCTCTCTCTCTCAGGGATGTTAGGAACATTGGAGTGCAGTTGGCAGGCCATCAAAAGAAGATTGTCTACAGCATTCTGGGACTGCGGGACCAGAGTTGCACTCTGGACGTGTTGGCCGTCTGATCTCTCTGTCAGAGGTTCCTGTGCTGCCAGGGAACCGGCCTGTCAACACTGTCTTGGAGGGCCCGCCCCGACACGGCCACAGTGATGCCCAGGAAGGCTATACCTTCAGGCGGACCACATGAGATTTCAGGAACATTACATACATGTGAAATATTTTTCCTTTAACCCTTGACGTTTTTTTTTTTTTGTACATATACTGTAATAACATTTTTATACTGAATATTTTTGTAACATTATTGTTTGTCTGTTGTTGTTGTTATTGCTGTTCAGTTATTGTCCTGACATGAGATTTTAATGACCAGACCATGAAGTGTCTTAACAGAGGACCAGAAATGAAAGTGCAGTAGAAGTCACCTTTTGTAAAAAAAGACTTCATATGTGTGGTCTTGGTTTTTTTGTATGTTATTGGCGTGCTTGAGATTATGGTTTTAAAATGTCAAAGACATGATAAAAAGGAGTGAATAGAACTGATCATCACATGAGTACTTAGGTGAGGTCAACATTCCCATAATGATGCCATGACCCTAGACTCATTCGCAGTGAATAATCCTGAGAAGAGCTGTTATGTAGCCAGCCTGGTCAATGAAAGGAGATGTTCCTCGACAGTAGAGTCTCTCTTCAAAGCTGCCATTTGTCTGTCTTCTTGGGAGATTTCAGATCAAGTCTATGTGCACATGTATTTACCCGGGTTGTCCCGTCTGTCTGTTGGCCAATTGCATGCTGAAGCCAGGAAGCCATTTTGTGTCTGTTCAAATGCAGATTTGTCCAGCCGCAAAGGTGGAGAGCATAAAGTAAAATGACATGTGAGTCAGACAGTCATGGATAAATAGAGGGAACACTATTTCCTTGGTTTACCTGTAGTTAGGAACCACTGTTAAGCACAGAGGAACAACAGCATGTTAACCACTTACAAAACTTTGAGGAGATGTGAACTTTACTGGACACCATATTGCTAGTCCTGAACCACTGGGAGGCATGCCCGGACATGCCTTCCTATTTGTCTTAATGCTGCTTGTTTACACAATTATTTAATATTTATTTTATGTTTTTATTTATTTCTTGTTTTGAAAATGACACTTTGGTATCGTTGTATTGTAATGTTGTATAATAAATAAATATTTTAGTCTTAACACAGTTTGTTCTTTGACAACTGTGTGCACACACAGACATGAATGTACTGTATACGCTCGAACAAGGTTCAATGTTCACGGTTCTTTTATTGCCAACTTCCCTATATGTACAGAAGATACAGAAAAATCGAAATGCCATTTCTCTACTCTCTGACCGAATAGGTATTACGTAAACCTACACACTAACTTAGACAAAATATAGACAATACAATACATTTACAGACAGTACAACAAATAGACAAACAGTGACACAACAGACAATAAAGTAGTTAGTGCAAAAGAGGGGGGGAAAGTGCAGTTGTAAACAGAAAATGTGTGAAATTTCAGTGGAATGGTGGAAGAGGGAACACACAAAGAGAAACTTACTTTTTTATTGAAAGAAAAAAAAAACATTCAAGAGAAGAAAAGGGAAAACAAATACACACAGTCCAAAAACATGCATATAAGTAAACCAGAGGTTTAAACCAACAAACCACAACAAACAAGTAGCCTAACATTTGAGAATAACTCAGTTAAACCCCCTTTCCTTATACAAGTTTAGCAATACTAAAACTATGAGCCTGAAAGCAATGGCAGTCAGAGAAAAGGCTGACTGTCAATGTTAGTAATGCACGACTGGCAGTATCAAGTGATACCGGTAGACGACCAGCTATCAGAGGAGACCTATTTAATTACAGTATTAATAAGCAAAGTAATAAAAAGTAAGGATTTTAAAATGTGATGCCATTGTCATATTCATCAGAGTTAGGAATGCTATTGGTGAGAAAGGTTGCTTAATGTGGCATGGATAAAAAATAAGTGCAGTAGTATATTTAAAAGTATTTTAATTCACTCTAGGGAGGACTGAGTACTTGTAGGCTTTGGCCTGTGCCTGACCATGTTACCTCAGGTACAGTACTGGGCAGTTAGATCATCTCACTATGAGCAGTAACCTTTTAGATCCAGGAGAGGGCAGTGTTAAAACATCATAAGAAACCATTCCTGATGACGTCAGACCAAACATGGCGGCGATCTAGACTCCCCCATGCTTGATTGTTGATCATTTAATTTGGAAAATTGGAGAGGATTATTGCCATCTGTCTTCGTCAAAATGTCACGACTCATAGTGAAGAATCTCCCGAATGGGGTAAGTGTCCTTCAAATTCAGGAAAACATCTCAGAATAGAAAAAAATACAAGTTAACTTAATAACGTGGTTCTTCAGTCCCCTCTTCTACCGTGGCATCTAACAAGCTGATTTAATACAGGGTAATTACTACTGTAATAGAGTAGGCATAAACATAGCTAGCTGAAAACTCTGAAAAGTAGAAAAAGTAGACGCTGACACTACTGGTACTTGTACTTGTCAAAGCTGACATTGTACATTGAACATTATGGCTAACTTTAGCGGCTAGCTCTTATGAAAATCCTGTTGCTATCGTCTTATTTATACTCTCTGCTTCACAGATGAAGGATGAGCGCTTCCGTAAGATGTTTGCCGACTTTGGAACATTGACCGACTGCGGGTTGAAGTACACCAAAGACGGGAAGTTTCGCAAATTCGGTTTCGTGGGTTTCAAGTCGGAAGAAGATGCAGAAAAGGCTCTGAAACATTACAACAAGAGCTTTATTGACACGTCTAAAGTGACGGTAATATTGACCTTTGCTGACAACATCACCTCAAACTGCTTATATGTTCAGTGCTTATAATTACAATAGGAAAGCTAGAAACTATTTCAATTATAACTCTTTGGTGGCTTAGGTGGAATTTTGCAAAGCTTTTGGAGATCCTAACAAGGACCGTCCCTGGAGTAAGCATGCACGCCTGCCTGCAGCAGAAAAAGCAAAGGCAGAGGAAAAACAGAAAGACATTCAAGCAAAGAAGGTGAGAAAATGTGTTGCCTGCGCTGCTTCACATTAAAATTCTTATAGTTTATCTTTTAGGCAAACCTGTACTGTTGAGCCTTTTTAATTGCTTCTTTTGTGTTTTATAATTCTTCATAGGAAACGAAGAAGGAGGTGGTAACTGTTCTGGGAGATGTAAGTGAAGCTGTTTGTGAAATAATCATAGCTGCTTTATTTTCTTGGTTTTGAAACTGTTAATACGTATGCATACATTTATTTATTTATTTATTTTGTTTTTCCCTCTCTCTGTCCACAGTTAGAGAAAGATGACAGTTTCCAGGAGTTCCTCTCACTGCACCAGAACCGAAGTCAGGTACCCACATGGGCCAACGATGCCATGGAGAAACCAGCTGTCATCGCGAAAGCAAAGGATGCTGTAAAAAAAGAAACAAAGACAAAACAAAACAAGCCAGCAGCTACAGATGACTATTTAAACTTTGACTCTGATGAGTCTGATGAGATGGACAATGAGGAAGAGGAGGAGGAAAAGGATGAAGAGATGGAATCAAAGAGTAGAGGTTCGCCTGTTCTTTATTAATGGTACAATGATTTATTATCAAGTCAATGTTGTTATGATGTGAAAACCTTTTCTGGTTATTTTCAGGTGCACCCAAGGAGGCCCTTAAATCAGGCCTGTCTGATATGGATTACCTGCGCTCAAAGGTGGTGACTAAATCAGAAATCAAAGAAGAAGAAGATGATGATGATGAGGATGATACAAAAGACAAGGGGACTGGTGAAGAAGATGAGGAAGATGAGATGGACCACACCTCTACCCGTCATCATGACAGTGCTTATGAGAGTGGAGAGATTGATTCTGACAAGCAAGACAAAAGACTTCAGGTTTGTGTGATATTATTTGTTTGATCTTAGTTATTCAAGTGTCCATTAGCTTATGCAGAACAAACACTGCAATACAACAGTACATACATCGGTAAACAATTACCTAGATATTCGGAGATAGTATTGGACTATACGGTTGATCGGACACTTAAAAGATTGTAGATATTTGAAATATGGGAATGCATTGCTGTGTACATGTGCAGACATCATCATATATGTTAAGCCCTTGATTTTGATGGACCTTTGTAGCTCCCTAAGGAGTTATGACATGATGCCTTGTGTGCCATTACACATGTTGAATCCCTGAATGAGTCTCTTTATTCCTTTTCTCACATATGCAGTCCACCACTGACTTTACAGTGAAGCTTCGTGGAGTCCCATTCAATGTGAAAGAGGTAAATTAGTGGCAGACTCTGCATGCCAAGAGCTGTGATTTGTTCCGTGTTTTTCAGAAACAAGAGCAATAAAGTTATTAACTACGCTTAAGCAATTAATTATGTTAAAGTTAAAATGTTCTGTTTCCTGTCTGCTTTAGCAACAAATCCGTGAGTTTATGACGCCTCTAAAACCGATGGCCATTCGTATCGGGAAGAACGAAGAGGGACGCAACTCTGGTAAGACCCGCCATGTCACTGAACGTTCACTTCTGATGTGGCGAAGCTTTACGTTTTCTAGTTTGTTTCTCATGCGTGTAATCCCTTTTCAGGCTATGTGTATGTAGATCTGCGTTCTGAGGAAGAGATCGACCGAGCTCTTCGGATGAACAAAGACTACATGGGTAAGTTAAAGCAGCACCATGCAACTTTTTCGAGTTAATTAATCATCTTCATAAGTCGGTAGATGCTTAAATGAGTCATTACCAGGCAAATGAAGAGTCTTTCGACCGCCCCCCGTCTGTGGACACAGTGCCATACTTGCAATACCGGTCACTCTAATTAGTTTAGTTGAAAACACATGCAGAGGTGAGGGGAAGGGAAAGCAGTCCATTTTTAGGAGTGTCCATTTATTTGGAGACACAAGGGGAGCTTCATTGAGAAAAAGCACTCAAAGTTGCGTCGTATTCAGGGCTGATAGTATTCCTGCATGTGCCTGATTTCAGGCTTGGCGGTGTTTGTCTGTGAGAAAACAATATATAGGCCTACACCAAGAATATAGTAATAGGAAAAGCTTGTCAATGTTGGAATGCAGTCACATTTGAGTCGCCCAGAGAGAATAAGAGCCCAACTTTTGCTCTCAACCAAAGAAACATGTATCATGCTAACATTACACTTTAGTAAGACTGTTAGATGGGTTTATCTAATCTTACTCCAAAAAGCAGTCAGCCAGACAAGCAAAAGTTCAGGCTCCGGATATTTTTGTATTATCAGCCCTGCGTATTTCTTTAAGATCTCCACCCAGTTGACCACCTCAGTTCACTGACTTGGGGTCTTCAGTGAACTTGCCGATGTTGTGTCAGAAGTCAGTTGACTATATTTTGGTTAACATGTCTGTGTTTATATTACTGTAGAGCAGTTTTTATTGGAAGTGTAGTCCATAAACCCCAAGGATTCATCAAATGACATGCCATCTCTGTTGAACATAACCACTGTAATATATTATTGACCACAGGGGGACGCTATGTGGAGGTGTTTCGGGTGAAGAAGAAGGAGATGAGGGCCTCTAAACATGCTTGGCAGGAGCGCAACTTTGAGAGGCAGCTGAAGGACGATGAGGAAGAGGAGGATGTGTCTGAATCAGGACGACTCTTCATCAGGAACCTCCCATACACGTGTACTGAGGAGGAGCTGACGGAGCTCTTCAAAAAGCATGGTGCGCTTTTCTAACGCACACACACACACACATGCCCACACACACCCATGCACGCATAATGGGTTCCCTACACCCCAGTCTTAGGTTGAGGTGCAATGATCATTAAAATGAAAGTAAATAAAAAATGTTTATCACAACAAAAAAACATTACAATGAAAGTTGCAATCAGCAAGTGAAGTTATGTTGATAAACACAACATTGGTTACTCTGAATCTGAGTGATTTTTCTTATTCAAAGATGACACCTTAGTAGGTTAAGAAGTTAGAAATTAAACTTAGAAGTTAAACCAAGTTTTGTTCTAAAGTTTTTTTTTTCCTTTGAAGGTGCAACGCTTGCTCAATATGCCTCCTGATGCCATGTCTTTTGCTTGTCTTTGAAGGTCCCGTCTCTGAGGTGAACTTCCCCATTGACAGCCTGACGAAGAGGCCCAAGGGCTTTGCCTTCGTGTCCTACATGATCCCAGAGAATGCCGTGACAGCATTGGCAAAGCTGGATGGACACGTCTTTCAAGTATGTCGTGTCATGTCGTGATTTTTTTTGTCTTGGTGATCTGGAGCCAGGTTGATTTTGAATAATGTCTTATCTTATCTCTGCTAACCTGCTTATCTGTGTGTGTGTGTGAGAGTGAGAGTGAGAGTGAGTGTGCGTGTGTGTGCGTGCATGTGCACGTGCACATGCGTGTGCCTACGTTTGTTTGTATGTATGTGAATGTCATGCTGCAGTACTGTGACTTTGTCCCAGTAATCTTCGTCAACTGCAGAAATTGATGTTGATGTTTGAGTAATATGGCTTGTCTCAATTCTGTCTCCGTCTCCGTGTGTGTGTGTGTGTGTGTGTGTGTGTGTGTGTGTGTGTGTGTGTGTGTGTGTGTGTGTGTGTGTGTGTGTTTGTCTGTTGTACCCTTCTCCTCTCTCCATCCAAGGGCCGCATGCTGCACCTCCTCCCCTCGCGACTGAAGAAGGAGAAGTCTGATCAGGGCCCCGACGCTGCGGGCTCCTCGTCTTACAAGCGGCAGAAGGATGCCAAGGACAAGGCGGCCAGTGGCAGGTGTGCTTATCTCCCCATTAGACTGACTGACCTAGCATCACCACCGGCAGCCGCAGCCGCAGCCGCAGCCGCACCCTCCCTCCCCTTCTCTCTCTCTCTCCCTCCCACCCTCTCTCTGCCTACCTCCCTCCTTCTTTCTCTTTCTTCTTTCTGTCTTTCGCTCTCTTACTTTTTCCTTCTCTTTCTTTCTCCCTATGTCTGTCCCCCTCTCTGCCCCCCCCCTCTTTCTCTCTCTCTCTCTCTCTTTATCGCTTGCTCTCTCTGTCGCTCACCTTCCCGCCCATCTCCCGCATACTACAACCTCCAATCCACACACACACACACACACACACACACACCTCACCTTCCTCTACCCACCTTGCCCCCCCCACCTCGACTCCACCTCCCTGTTGTCCCCTACCCTCCCCTTCCCCTCCCATCCCCCCAGCAAGAGCTATTGTCCTTGGCACTGCCAACAATGATGAACTACATTTAGCATTCCGAAAGAAAGTAAAACAAAAACACAGCTGATGAATTGGGGACCCCGGGCAGAACCTGCTGGCCAAAATAGGTCTCCCCAAGATTTGTGTTTTCCATAGACAAAACTCTTTAATTGTTTTGGCCGGAAAAAAACAAAACAAAAACAAACTAAACAAACAAAAGGAGGAGGAGGTCAGAGGTGTGTACTATTCAAAGGTCTGTGTCTGTAAGTGTTTCCGTAGCGCATTATCTTCATAAGCTGTCGGCCGGCACACAAACGGCCATTCTTCTTTACCTTGACGCAGCTGGGCACAGCTGACCTGCGCTCTTTGGGGAGAGTAAACAGGATTGCTTGGCCAAGCTAATTCCTCCCTGTGGCCTCCTCCTCATAACCACCAGTCTCAGCCAGGGATCTCTCTCTCTCTCTCTCTCTCTCTCTCTCTCTCTCTCTCTCTCTCTCTCTCTCTCTCTCTCTCTCTCTCTCACACACACACACACAGCCAGGCCAGCGAGGCCAGACACAGACACACACACAGAAATATTTCTGCCCACTAGAAAAGCAAGGAACACAACAAACAAACAAACAGACAAAGCAAAGAAAACAAACCAAGTCAATGAAAATAGCATCCCTCAGCTGAAGCTCAAGATTGTGTCTGCTGGAGTCCCTCACCCAGCTCACTCGTGATCTCTATCTCCCTGTGTGTGTGTGTGTGTGTGTGTGTGTGTGTGTGTGTGTGTGTGTGTGTGTGTGTGTGTGTGTGTGTGTGTGTCTGTCTGTGTCTGTGTCTGTGTCTGTGTCTGTGTGTGTCTGTGTGTGTCTGTGTGTGTGTGTGTGTGTGTGGCTGTGTGTGTGTTTGTGTGTGTGTGTTTGTCTCGCATCCCAACCAGCTCTCATAACTGGAACACACTCTTCCTGGGCACCAGTGCAGTGGCAGATGCCATTGCAGAGAAGTACAACACAACCAAGAGCCAAGTACTGGATCACGTGAGTAAACTGCACCACACACACACACAGACACACACAGACGCACACACACACACAGACACACACACAGACGCACACACACACACAGACGCACACACACACTACACACACACAGACGCATACACACACACTACACACACTACACACACTACACACGCACGCACACACACACACACACACACACACACACACACACTGATCACATCATCACACACAGGCTGCTCACGTTCTGTTTGTAAACTGCATTGGTTGGAAAGCCAAGCAGAGCATACTCGTGGCAGTTCCAGTCTGCTGGTGAATTGTAGTGTTCATCAACCAATGAAAAACACTGTCCCAATTACAGCCCGGCTGGTCCTGATGTACTCGCTTTTTAAATGTGTTAATTGGTGAAGAGATGCAACATTCTGCTCTTTCTAACAACCGGATGGCCACTTTCATACTGCCACAATAACCTCCCCCCCCACACACACACCCCCTCCGAAAACTCACACACACACGCACACCTTTTTTAGTGTAACTGTAGCTTTGTGGTGGAAGTTGGATATCGTATAGCAACAGTGTTCTGTTATCCATTTCTCTTGAGAACAGATTTAGTTTCTTACCTATGAGCTAAAATAGCTTTTGATGGGCCATTCTGACGGTGTAAATGGAACATAAAATAGAGAAGAGACTTACTTTAATAGTCATTTGTTAACCTGATACTTGATATTTATGCTTTGCAAATATTTCATGTTTGACATTTTCTTTGTTTTGTGCGTGTGATCGATTTTGTTGACAGAAAGAAAGTGACCATCTTGTGCTACATTTACAACAAGTTTTTACTGGAGACATGGGCCGTGATAATGATGACCTCTGTGTGTTTGTGTGTGTGTGTGTCCGTGTGTGTCCATCCTGAAGGAGTCATCTGGCAGTCTTGCTGTGAGGATGGCCTTGGGTGAGACTCAAATTGTGCAGGAGACGCGGCAGTTCCTTCTTGACAACGGCGTCAGCTTGGACTCCTTCAGCCAGGTACACATGTTAGCAAGGAGCAACATGGCTTCACGCAGCTTTCCCTAAGCACACTGTGTATGATGTACACATTGTTGTGTATAATGTGTTTCTCTAAGCTCAGCGATCTTACAGAAAGTGAAGTTAAATAGTATTAGATGATCTCAGCCTCTACTCTGCTCCCTCCCTGCACATTTTTAATGTGTGTGTGTGTGTGTTTGTGTGTGTTTGTGTGTGTTTGTGTGTGTTTGTGTGTGTTTGTGTGTGTATGTGTGTGGATGTGTGTCTATGTGTATGTATGTGTGTCTATGTGTGTGTGTGCGTATGTGTGTGCGTATGTGTGTGTGTATGTGTGTGTATGTCTGTGAGCGTATGTATGTGTGTGCGTGTGTGCGCATGTGTGTGCGTGTATGTGTATGTATGTGTGTATGTGTGTGCGTGTGTTCCCTCCATAGGCCTCTGGAGCACGCAGTAACTCGGTTATCCTCGTTAAGAACCTTCCGTCGGGGGTGCAGGTGTCGGAGCTGGAGGCCTTGTTCTCCCCGTTCGGCTCTCTGGGTAGAGTCCTGCTTCCTCCCTCTGGGCTCACCGCCATCATCGAGTTCCTGGAGCCCACCGAGGCCAAGCGAGCCTTCACCAGACTGGCCTACAGCAAGGTGTGTGTGTGTGCGGGTGTGTGTGTCGGTGTGTGTGGGTGGGTGTGTGTGTGCCAGAATGAGGCCGTGATGAAATCTTTTGCCTCCACAAGTAACACCTCCAACTAGACCACTCCAGAGTTCCAGAATAGTGTTGTTGAGGGGGGGTTGGGGGGCAGCAGGCCTTAGGAAGTAACGCTCGTTTTCTCTCTGGCTCTCTGCGTCTTCCTTTTCCAGTTCCAGCATGTTCCGCTGTACCTTGAGTGGGCGCCCACCGCCGTCTTCACAAGCCCCGCACAGGCCCGATCGAAGAAAGCGCCAGCAGGTACACACTGATGTGTCTGTGTGTGTGTGTGTGTGTGTGTGTGTGCGCGCGTGTCTGTGTATGTGTGTGTGTGTATCTGTGTGTATCTGTGTGTATCTGTGTGTATCTGTGTGTATCTGCGTGTCTCTGTGTGTCTCTGTGTGCGTATCTGTGTGCGTATCTGTGTGCGTATCTGTGTGCGTATCTGTGTGCGTGTGCGTGTGCGTGTGTGTGTGTGTGTGTGTGTGTGTGTGTGTGTGTCTGTGTGTGTACACGTGCTGATGCCTCTGCCTTGGCACTGGGACCACTTCTCCTTTCTCACCTGCAGCATCTGGCATATCAGCTGCACCTGTTGGAGCAGGGAGATGGAGATGGACAGGTGCCCCAAGGCAGTGTGGGAGAGAATGTATTTTTAATGGTGCCACCCCAAAAACAGTGTCAATGAGTTGAATAAGTAGATGGACATAAATAAATCAAGTAATAAAAATAATATATATCTATATATTTAAAAAAAAAAATTGTGTGATTTGCTGTAGGCAAGTCTGCCAGGACATAAAGGACCCTTGGCCGGCCAGTCCCTTGGGTCCCTCCCCGTCTCTCTCGTTCATTCTCTCTCTCTCTCTCTCTCTTCCCCTATCTCTCTATCCTACTCTCGCTTGCTCTCCTACTCTCGCATCTTTCTCTCCATCTTGCTCTCCTCTCTCTCTTTTCTACTGTCTTTCTCTCTCTCCATCTGTCTGTCTTTTTCTCTCTGTCTCTGTCTCTGTCTCTCTCTCTCTCTCTCTGTCTCTCTCTCATGGCTTATGCATGCCTCGTAAGCACCACGTCTCTGCTTTGCACCGGAGGTACGCTCCTTTGTAGATGTGCCCCTCACTCAAGCCTTTCATCTGTCTCTCATCTGCTCCTCAGATGTGCCGTCCCCAGCCAAATCCTCTGTACCTGACAAGAGTGCTGAGAAGCAGGAGTTGGGGACAGAGGAGAAGAAGGAGGAAGAGGAAGACGAGGAGGAGGAAGAAGAAAGTGCCCCAGGTGCGACACTCTTCATCAAGAACCTCAACTTCAGCACAACGGAGGAGACGCTACAGCAGGTGAGAGAAGGCAGTTCTGTGCTGGCTCGCCAGTTTGCGGTCGTTAGTGTCGCCAGAACGATCTTTTTAAAGTGGCTTTGTTCCCCCCCCTCCCCCAACAGACGTTCTCCAAATGCGGAGAGATAAAAAGCTGCACCATCTCCAAGAAGAGAGACAAGACCGGTGAGCCCCATCCTCTCTGTGTTAAAGTTTTTTTATCTTGCTCAAGGGCATATAAACGGGTTCCCTTCCCTCTCAACGGTGTCAACCAAAGAGTCTCTCTCTCTCTCGATCTCTCTATTCAGGTAAATTGCTATCGATGGGCTATGGCTTTGTGGAATATCGGAAGCCGGAGGCTGCTCAGAAGGCCATGAGACAACTGCAGGTATGATGATTTTTATTTCTCAAAAGAGTGAGTGTCACCAAAATGTAAAATTAAGGCGTATAATGTTTTCAGTAACACAGAGGTTGTTGAAGTGCTTTAATCCATAGGGCATGTGTCAAGGCTGAGCAGCTAGGTTTAGCTCAGCACATTGACAGTGATGTTTTTGTCGACTTAGGAGATACATGTGCATGTTAGCCTTTGCAAGCTTACTTTTTTTTTTATCCCATTTTTGATTAATACAATAATACCACCTAACTGTTATATGTCATACATAACTGTTACGTGATATATATTTAATTCTTGTACAACTGAGTTATTCGGGAATAACTCTTCATTTTCTCTCTCTCTCTTGTTTGTGCCGGTCCATTACCTGCCCATCAGCACTGCAAAGTGGACGAGCACCAGCTGGAGCTGAAGGTGTCGGAGCGCGCCACCAAGTAAGACCATTCACACGGCTCCCCGGCCTGCCTTGCCTGCCTTGTCCTGTGCAATGACCGTCACTCCCGACCCCGGTGTCTCTTGGGCCACTGAAGCATATTGTGCTTGTCTGGGCAATCAGCCCGCCTGGAGTAAACAATGCCTTCAGAACACCTTCAGACGCCCACACAGCTGAACACAAGAGAGCCCAGACGAGACCATTCACAGAAACTTAAAGCCAGAAGCTCACAGAAAGATTATTTTTTTCGGGTCGCACTTAAATGGTTCAGCTGTTACAGTGTAATCAGCGTCATGAAGTACAGTGTAGCAAAGTGTGCAACAACTGTACAAAATGTAACATTACGTACCCACAGAGGGTAAAAACAATGTAGGTACATAATGTTACATACACTGTAAAAGTGACTGTTAAAAGTATTAATCTATTTTTTAATGTAAGGTAGCATGAAACTGTCTCTCAACACATCTACTGAAATGATGTAGCTGGTTTAAAATCTGATAGTGGTTTCTTAGCTACGACTGTTTTTGAGTGGTAACTGATGACTGATAGGAGTAGAAAATTGTGCATGAATGCTGGTAATGCCAGTGGTTATGTGAAAGTGAGGCACACTATAACTTCAAATGATCCCTTTTCCAGTTATAAATATGTAGTCGGTTTGCCTGAAATGTGAGGCAGAATTTTATCGAATAAATGAGCATGCATTTGTCTGTATGCTGTGTGTGTGGTGTTTCAAGATGGAAGTTAAATGTGAATCTTGTCTGCTCATTCAGATCAGGTGCTGAAAGCTCCCGGAAAAAGCAGAGTGCCAAGAAGCAAACCACATCTAAGATCCTGGTGCGGAACATTCCCTTCCAGGCCACGGTGAAAGAGCTGCGGGAGCTATTCTGGTGAGGAATTAATTTGCTCAAGATTCCCGCTGTCACCATTGTGTCTTTAGCTTTAGAAACGCCTTAGCTCGTCAAGCTAGGGTTACCCACACAGCCCTGTTTAACATAGTCTTCTTCTTCTTCTCTTGTCTTTGTCTCAAGTCTACCACTGTCATAAGCAGCGTTTCCCCATTGGGAGGTTTTTTTAGTTGAGGTGGTGGTTGCCTGGGGAGCTGCAGGGTTATGGTTGAGAAGTATATTATCCCCCAAAATTATTCTTAGGCCTTTGCATAGTGTTTGTTTCAAACTTTCCAGATGCTTTGATTATAAGGCAATGGATGAGGTGTCTATTGTCATACATGTTCCTATACTTTTATCAAGTAAGTTTAAGCCTAAGTTTAAATGTAGGGTTCTTTATTTTAATTGAGTTGGTAGGGATGAGTTGTTGACTGCCTTAAACGAGAAGTTTTGGTGTGAATCAATCCGTAGCCCTATTCTTTTAGCTCAGAGAGTGTTGTTAAGAAAGTTTGATGCAACATAGACCGGATAATGCACTACTGGCCAACACTAACTGAATGGGAAAGAGAAACAAAAAAATATGCCTATGCCCCATTAAGTTAGTGTTCCACTCAAATGTTCTCATTCTCTTTCCTACTAAAACAGCATTGACCTCAAGCAACAGGGCTATGGATTGATTGTATTGATTTAACTATAAAGCACCAGTAAGAAACATTGATAAGTTGTCAGTGTACTTGTGCCTTTTTTTTTTACATTTCTCCTACCATCAGTACAAAAAGTGTAGAAATGCTGTTTACATGTTTGTGAGGAACTTGTCCATCTCTCCGCACTAGCACGTTTGGGGAGTTGAAGACGGTCCGCTTGCCCAAGAAGGCCAGCGGCACTGGGTCCCACCGTGGCTTCGGCTTTGTGGACTTCATCACTAAACAGGACGCCAAAGTAAGCTTCCTTCCTTCCTTCCTTCCAACCATCTGCCTACCTGTCTGTCAAAACTGGAACATGCAGAAGTGTTTTTGTTTTTGCCTCAGTTTTTCTCGGTCATTAGCACTTTTGTTTCACAACAGCATCTCCACCCTCCCTTCTTTCCACCCTCCCTTCCTCCCTCCTTCCCTCACTGTCTTTTTCTATTTCCTCATTTTTCTTCCTCTGGCAGAAAGCGTTTACGGCCCTGTGCCACAGCACCCATCTGTACGGCAGGCGTCTCGTTCTGGAGTGGGCCGACTCTGAAGAGACCGTAGACTCCCTACGCAGGAAAACAGCCCAGCACTTCCATGGTACACACACTCTCTCTCTCTTTCTCTCACACACACACACACACACACACAAGAACATTCCCTTCATGTTCTGCTTGTTCTACTCCGTGATGAGTCCTTGGCACAGACTCCCATTTTTGAGTTTCTTCCCCTGTGTGTGTTTCTGCTCACAGATGCCCCAAAGAAGAGGAAGCAGTCGCAGGTGCTGGAGGGCATCCTGGAGCAGATGGAGGCAGGGGCAGAGGACGAGGACGAGTGAGGGAGAGAGAGAGAAAGAGAGAGAGAGAGAGAGAGAGAGGACGAGTGAGGGAGAGAGAGGGAGAAGGAAAGTGGTGACAAGGACTGAAGAGGAGTTCTCCATAATGACTGCAAAAGTTGGCTGCTGCTCCACCACACAGGGGACTTGTGGTCTAACCGGCAAGTTTGGGGGAGGCAGCCATTTTCTTCCCTCTCCGTTCACCTGAGGCTTCACTTAAACAACAGTGCTCAAAGCAACGAGGAGGACCCAGATGGACCTTAGTGCCTCAGACAGGGACACACATGGTATAATATTGCCATTGCTGAAGAGCCAGATTGTGAAGGATGAAGGGAGAGGCCTCTGAGAACATGGATCATAATGACAGACTAATGAGGGGAAGACAGTTGGGGCTTGGTCAAGCTTTGGGCTGAACTTAAACGCACCTCATCAGGTTATCCCCTCAGACACAGAACTTCTGTCTGAAATCCGGCTCTTCCGACCTGAAAATGAGGCTATTTTTAATGTGTTCTAAGAATTTTGGACGTGGAGGGCAAACTACTTCTTTCTTACCTGAAGACGACAATTGGACACAACAAATGTAAAGAGAAACATAGTGGAGTTCCTATTTTTGTTTTGACTGGTATAATAAATTTTGTCTACACCTTACATGACCTGGCAAGTGACATTATTCTATAACACTTAAGAATAACTCATATTCAGAATAGCCTGATCTGACAATACAATGGAAAAAATAATTGTATTCAAAATTTTGGGTTGGCTAATGGTTTGGATGAGATTACTAGATATGTTCATGCAGTAATACGATGTACGTGACTAGGTTTGCCAACCTCCCGAATTGTAGGCCACTATAAATGTGGCAAAAAAACTCACACAGACAATGTTAGCTGTGTGGTACTGGCTTCGTTATAGCCAAACTAACGTGGTGGGGGAGAGAATTAAGCCGGCATTTAAGACATGTTGGTTTTACCCTTTTAATCACTTGAAAAATATCATCAAAGTGACTACACAGAAAGCATGAAAACATATACACTGCTGTCCAAAAGTATTGGCACCCTGCAATTCTGTCAGATAATGCTCAATTTCTCCCAGAAAATGATTGCAATTACAAATGCTTTGGTAGTAATATCTTCATTTATTTTGCTTGCAATGAAAAAACACAAAAGAGAATGAAAAAAAGTCAAATCAATTATCAATTTACACAAAACTCCAAAAATACAAAAGTATTGGCACCCTGTAGGGCCCAGTGTGAGAAAGCTGGGTCTCCTTCAGAGGTCATGGGTCTTCCAGCAGGACAGTGACCCAAAACACACTTCAAAAAGCACTAGAAAATGGTTAGAGAGAAAGCACTGGAGACTTCACTGGACTGGACATTTTCACGTAGGGGTGTACTCACTTTTGTTGCCAGTGGTTTAGACATTAATGGTTGTTTGTTGAGTTATTTTGAGGGAACAGAAAATTTGCACTGTTATATAAGCTGTACACTGCCTACTTTACATTGTAGAAAAGTATTATATCTTTAGACTTCTCCCATGGAAAGATATAATTTAAAAAGTACAAAAATGTTAGGGGTGTACTCACTTTTGTGACATACTGTACTGTATATCCACAAGGTTTGGGTTATCTATCCTGAGTTTTTTCTGAGTTGAATTCTCAAGTCATTATACCCCAAAATAATGTATTTCTGCTTTCTAATCATTTTAAGTTGGTTATTAGAAATGTAGTAATGCAGAAATGCAGTCTCATTTTCTAGAGGATGTTGTTGAACACTGTGCACAGTTTTGTGACTTGTGTTTATGAACAAGTGGCAAAGCTCTCTAGCATGGGCGTTTACACAGTTTTATAAATAGGTGGTGAAATCATGCGTCACTTCCCGAGTAGCATTAGATGCAACTTAAGGCTGATAGAGAAGATCTGACCTAACCAAGCGTGAGTGCAGCACAGATGGCTGAGACAAAGTTTTCTGACCATATTTATGGAAATTTTGATCCAAGACAAGAATCACATAATATGGCTGTGTACGCTAATCAAGAGATAGTCACATCTCAGGAAGATAAAGGAGGGAAGCTTCCAGGTAAATGTTTCTCTCTAGTTAACCTCTTTTGTGAAGTAATGTTTTAGCAAACCTAAGTATTTGTGCACAATCCCATGCAGGGCCCCTATAAAGAAGGGAAAGTGAAATCAGTTGGAATTTGAACAAAAGTGAACATATGTCAATTTTACTTATGATGTATTTCTTGCCGATGCAGAAAGTGTTACCACAGAGGTCAAGTACTATAGAGTGGCTGTAGTGAGTCTGGGGCTGCTGTGTGTCCTTCTGGTTGCTGGCATTATATTAGTGGCCATTAAAGGAACTGCAGAGAGAGACCAACTTTATAACAACCTGGCCCAGGAGAAGGACCAGTTGCAGGCAAACAACACCATCCTGATCCAAGAGAAAGACCAGTTGCAGGCAAACAACACCATCCTGACCCAGGACAGAGACAAGTTACAAGCAAGAAACACAGATCTGACCCAAGAAAACAGGAAGCTGTTAGACATCATTAGTACGTATTTTTTTGTGACTTCCTGGATATGTAAATTTTATATGTGAGTGCAAAGTGAAAACCGCATCAACAGAAATTCTTCACAGGTTCAAATTGTGTGAAATGAGCATGTCCTCTTTTGCATCAACAGTAAATTGGCCCTGGCCTATAAAAAGCAATAAAAATAGATGAGTTTTTTAATAATTACAGGTGGGTTAGGTTGGACGTATTATGGTTCCAGTATATACTACTTTTCCAGTGAACAGAAAAGTTGGGGTAACAGCCAACAGCACTGCAGTAATCTAGGGGCTCATCTGGTGATCATTGACAGTGAGGAGGAACAGGTGAGAGACAAACTGAAAGGATGAATGATACTAAGATGAAAAAAAAAAAAAAACGTATAACCTCTAAAAATATTGCACTTTCTTAATGACCTAGCAATTTGTTGACTTGTTTATATCAGAACTTTATCTACGGCCAAGGCAGGACAGCCTGGATTGGTCTTACTGATTCAGCCTCAGAGGGTGTGTGGAAATGGGTAGATGGCAAGCCTCTGGGTAGATCCAGGTAAGATCATTGGAATGGGCTGATTATAAATAATGTTTCTGCATTACATTACAGTAAGGACTATATTATATTAAAGATAAAAAAAAAATCTTAAAACCTTAAGCACAGTCTGTATACTGTTTCATTGACACCAAGAGTGCATTAGAATATCCCAGAGTATTTATAAAAGGCATGTAGGAGTTCAGAATTGGGAAAAGTGCATTATGGACAATGTTTTGCGTTTTACAGTTACAGTGCTCAAAGGAATGCCTAACGCATTTTTTATTCATGCCACACCCTGCTGCAGTTGGACAAATACATTGCAGTTGGGACATACTCATGCTTTACATGGATGTATGTTTATGGCTTTATGTCATTTCAGATACTGGATGGAGGGGGAGCCAAATGACCAGAATAATCGTGAGGACTGTGTCGAGATAATACCTTCAGAGATGCGTCTGAAAAGTTGGAATGATAATGACTGTACTCATACAAGGGAGTATATTTGTGAAAAGTAGCTCTCTCTAGGTTTTCCTGTTTTTCTGATTTCAGTATCTGTAATGCATACATCTTGAATTTATGTCATGATTATTTTATTTGATAAGACATTAGGCTTTTCATCCAAAAAATATTGTATGTTTTATGTAAACTAAACAAATGGCTCATATCATATTGGGGGTTTCCTTGGATAGATATCTCCCAGGGATGTACAAAATTCAGATTTGAATTGAGAATGACCCCTACATTCCAATTCAGTTCTTGAATTCGAATTTGAATTGCAATTCAAATTCGAATTGCAGGAACAACAATTGAAATTCCAAAAAATCCAAAGAATTTCAAGATAACTGCAGTTACTTCTTCGTTGCTATGTGCTTGCAAAATTTTGTACGAATGTTTTTTCCAGAAATAGTTTTTTTTTTTTTAAGATTCTGGAGGATGTCAGTGGGCCAGGGTATAAAGAATCGACTAACGAAGAATAATGTGAAATATTGCCCATAATCAGGATTGTGCATACGCTACCATTAGTAAAAAAAGCTTTTACATTATCTAGAACAACCAGAACTTACATGCCTCTGAGAGACCTCTTAAGCTTCTTCATTGGTCTTCTCATGTATGGAGAATGTAGGACCATTGCCCACTTGGCAAAGTGCCTCCATGCTCGAAAAAGTGAGAAAAACTATTTTTTAAAAAGGATGTGTGACTGAATATTACATACATGTTGCAGTGTCTCACATTTGTATGGGATTAATATTACCTAAGGTTATTTCTCTGGACCATTTTACAGAAGGTAAATGTCGCTGTAAATGTTGCAGATATACTCTGTGATGTTTACTGTCATTGTGCGTTTGGACGGGACTACATTTCCTGGTAATAATGACTTTACCCCAGGTCACCACATAAAACTAATCCTGTCCGAATAGGGCTTAGAGTGTATTTAACACTTATATACAGTTATTACACCAATTCAATTCAACATCCTATGGGGTAGAGCCAATTCAAATTCTTTCATTGAATTGAATCCTAAAATTTTGAATTCTACACAACCCTATCTCTTTGTGCATAAAAATATGTTTTAATTATTTTTTTATGCTCTTTGTTCTTTGTCTACTCATATTGCTCTTTAGTAAATATGTCAGCAGTTACACATATGGGGAAAGTGTTTGGGTGGTACATAAACAGTAGAAAAAAGTTTTAGAAGTTATTTTTATCAGATGTGGTGAAATTCAAAAGTGGTCTCATGTCCCCCATCTTGTGGAATGAGGTGTAATTACAACTATAATGTCTGCCCACTGACATCCCTTCTTTTTAAAGTGTGCCAATTTGATTTAAAAATCTACCCACTGGTTTCATGGTCAGGGTGTAATTTATTCTAAGCTATGTGACTGTGTGTGTGTGTGTGTGTGTGTGTGTGTGTGTGTGTGTTGGGAGTTTGGTAGTTGGTAGTTTGTAACCTTAACCAAAACACCTTATTTGGAATAAAAAAAACACCAGAAGAACGCTGTGGTAAATAAGTTAATAAACTTTATTCATCGACCCAGTATAAACAAGGAACAACATCAAAAAAGAGTCTAGATCTCTAGTGGTACACAGTAGCATGGAGAAGCGCTTTCGTATGAGCGAGAGACTAAGACGGTGATGGGTTTTGCCACACGTGGACACATGTACATAAACCTCAGGACAGATCTGCACCTCCCATCTCTTGCATGACTACAAGCCAGTCAGTCAACAAGCAAAAATGGATGAACCCAAAGACGAGACACATGCAGAGAGAGCGACAGTAAAAGCGCTTGTAATGGACACGATTTTGTGTAGTCAGGTAAAAACCAAGATCAGCTCTTTAGAAACGTTGCTTGTTTGTTTATTTTTTTAATATATAAATGATCTGAAATGTACAAAAAGTATATTACACTTTTTTTTTTTCCATGGCGCGATTGTGAGAAAGACTCAGCAACCTAGCCTATGATACGTCCCTTAAAGTACGACACACTACTGGCGCTCAAGTAAATGTACAACGCTACGTACTGTACCAGGCTCACACGGCGGCTGCAGAATATTCCCTAGGAGGAAAATAACAAAATCAAAGAAAAGATAGCAGCAGAATATTTTTTTTTCAAAACACAAGTGGTAGACCCACTAAAAATGGACCAGGCCTCACATGCTGTATTGCCCTTGAACCATGATGGAATGGCAACGTCACGAGATGGACCTTGAAGTACTAACAACATACCGCAAAGCAACGCAATAGGTATGACTATTTAAATTGTATTTCACTCAGTCACAAACAACTGCTGCATAAAAGTCAGACTGCGCTAACGATGATATACATTATACTCTTGAAAATAAATATGTGGTATAAGTTAAGGCTTTTTCTTCAGGACCTGAGGATTTTTAAACACATGATGAGGCACACACAAGGCAAAGAAGAGCTCTATATGTACACAAATGCATGGGTGATGTGACAGCCATATGTTCTAGTAGTCTTCAGTACAACAGAGTAGCCAGGGTGAGTCGGCAAAAGGAACGCAGCACTTACAGAGAAGAGAGAGGGAGGGAGGACTCTTGGACGTTCACCCTTGTTCTTATAAAGCATGTTCTAGCTCATTTTTTTGTATTATTCGTTCTACAATTATGGTGTTCTGTTTTTTTTTAACTCTGCAGTCACAGGAAGAATAGCTTTAGTGCAATGCTGACTTGAACTGAATGGAGTAGTCATGTGGTGGGTATTTGACTGCATGACCCAGACAGTGAGAAGATCAAAATTTTCATCTGGAAAAAAACAGCATCACATGACACGTCTAAAGGGTTCAAAAGGGGGCTCCCCCCCTAAAATTATCCCATTTTGTTTTACAGTCAGAAGAATGTCAGTGACATGCATCTACAGCTCCTACCCATAAGCCTCTCCAGCAACTGGCTTCAGATCAGTTTCAAGTTGATTCAAAAGAAATTTATAAAAAGCTAGATATGTCATACAAAATACGCATATAAGACGTTTTTTTTTTATTCTTTTTTTTTCCCTCTTTTTGTAAGCTGCTTTGGTAACAACAGACTCAAGCCTTGTTTTTGCACCCAGCCTCTTGTACGTGGCAGGAACCTCCTAGCCTTTTCTGCCCTGCATTATCTCAGTCATGGTTCTCCGTCCTTCTCACGCCTCTCTTGCTCTCTAGCGTCTAAATGGATGGATTTTTAGTTTAAGGTGGTTTGTTTGCATCTCAGTCGTCGTCTGACTCCTGCCGTCTCTGCCGGCAGCTTTGGGTCGCCTCTCTCTCTCTCTCTCTCTCTCTCTCGATCTCGATCTCCGTGATCCGGTTCGTCATAAGGACGTCCGCGCTGTGAAGGACAGTGCTATTGTGCTGAGGGCCGACAGGGTGGAGACGGTGGAGGCTGAGCCCACAGCAGGGGAACCTGGAGCAGACAAGAACATGCAAAATCAAGTTTGTTGCAATCAAGACCATCACCGGGTCATTATCGGGTGGGTGAGAGACATTTTGATCGGAAATTAGTTTTAAAAAAAATACTTTCTCAAATCAATGATTTACGGGAGCTGAATGTGTCTACTTTCATGGCATAACTTCTTTTTCACAGGGTAAAGCCTTAATTTTTAAGTGGAACAGCAACTAAATGGTCGATAATAGGCAATATGCCGAATAATAGGCTTCCTTACACTAATTCATTTATGCAGACACATTAACGAGTAACTTTTTACTTCTATCAAGGCACTTTGCAGAACCCAAGGCCCTTAACCTCCCCAGAGCAAGCGCACTGGTGCACACTTGCTGTGAGATTGCGAAAAAAGTGACTTCACTTAACCAAGATACAGCATTTTTAATTGCACTATTACCACTGCATCACGATCTGATCTTACAAGTCATGATGTGCCCATTCTGACCTAATGCTATTTAATAAACAAAATATAGCAACTCGCTTTTTATTGTCCGCCAGAGAAAACGCGTCTGGCTTTGAGTGACAAGCTCTATAGAAACAGCAAAAAGAGGAGTCACACTCTTATAGATTTCCCCCGGTTTCGCTCCCCCCCCCCCGCCTTATTCACTAGAGAGGTCGGAGAGATCAGAGGCTGCTATTTTCCTCCCGGAGCCAGAGGGGAGTGTTTGCGGCGAAGGTTGACGCGTGTTAATTGCGGGGGTTATAAAAGCGGGAGGCCTGGGCCGCGAAGGGAGGGAGGGAGGCCGCGAGCCGCTCGTCCTTTCCTGACCTGATATTCTGGGGATGGTGATTTGTCTGCTGCTGCTGCCCTCCCCGCCCTCTCCGAAGGGCTTGATCTGGATGATGTACTCCTCGTCGGTGGGAAGGGAGAGCTCCACCGAGGTGGTGTTGGTCTCCATCACGCTGGGCCGACTGTGCCTCCGTTTGTAGAGCACCTTCAAATGAACAAAGGGGGATGTGTAGAGGGGGCGGAGGAGGGAATAGGAAGAAAGAAAGAAAGAAAGAAAAAGAAAGAAAGGAGAAAAGAGGGGGAAAAAATGAAAAAAGGATGTGAGCGATTTTTTTTTTTGAGGTCAAAGGCTCAACCCTTGTGAGAGTGGAGGAGGTAAAAAGTTCAAACTAATCCACCCGCCACCCTGCTGGCTTACTTTGTAGCCCATGACCTCCGACTCGTTCTCCAGGGCTTTCACTTGCTCCCAGTTTAGGATGATCTTGGAGTTCGATGTGTTCCACATGACTTTAAGTGGAGGCTGACTGGGGGCTGAAGAAGCACAATATAAAAAAAACAGGAAAAATGATCCATCACGGAACAGGAGGCAAAGGTGAAGAGGAAGAAAAAAGAGAAAAAAAAGACAAATAGGTAGGTTCAGTCAGAATAGCAAAAAAGAAAAAAGAACAAACAAAGACAGAACAGAGACATAGAAAGCTGAGGAAGAGAAAAAAACGGTAAAGACAGAGAAATGATATGACATAAAGGGCACAACAGAGAAAGACTAAAAACATGGGGGGGGGGGTGGGAAGAGGACAAGGGAAAAGAAAAAAACAAAACAGGTAAAAGAAGACGGCAAGTCTCGCAGGAGGTTGTCACTACTCACGTGGCTTCTTGGTGGTGACATTGGCGACGCCGCTAGGGGGTCCGGTGCCTGCCGTGTTGTACGCCCGCACTGTCACGTAGTAGGTGGTGCTCCCTTTCAGGCCCTGGATGATGGCCGACGTCTGGTTGCCCACTGTCCTGAGCACGCTCGCTGTCTCCTCCTTTTCCGTCTTCTCCCAGTACCTCAACTAAAACAGGACAGAGGACAGGAGTGAGGGTGAGGAGGTCTCAAATGGTCCTACTGGAATAGTCAGGGACTCAAGTAAAGGGGATTTCAGTGGCTCTGCATTCGAAATACACTTGCAACTAAGTACACAAAATCTTGTGAAAATTCAATAATGTGAAAGCGTAGGCCTCACGTTCAGCCAGAGATGGACTGGGTTTGAGAGGATAGGGCTCTTTAGTCTGCTGCTAAATGTTGCAAGTGTACTCTAATGAGAGCCTGGTGTTGGGTTTTGGCTAATTTAAGCATTGTTCCCCTTAGCGCTCTCACTGGCATCCTGCTGACGTGCTCTTTATCTAATATTTCAGCTAGCGTGTCCATATTGCAGTGTGTGTGTTTGTGTGTGTGTGAGTGTGTATGTGTGTTGTGTGTGTTTGTGTGAGAGAGGGTGTGACTACTGGCAGATTCTACTTATGCAGTGTTTACGAAAATGGACTCGCCATGCGTTTGGGGCGCGCCATTATTATCCTTGTCCATCATAACAGAAACCGAAGGCGAGCTAGCGCAGGGCCAGTCACTCAACTCCGACACCGCGTCCTGTGGGGCGGTACCCTTTTAAACGAGCTTTACGTTGACCTTCGCACAGCGGCGTATCTATATCACAGGCAGTTAGCGCGCCACTGGAGGCCGTAGCTGAGCGCCGGTTAAGAGGTGCCCCACAGTATTTAAATGACGCAGTAAAAAAAAAAAGCCAATTCGTGAGGTAACCGAATTTCACAGCTGTCAAGCTGAAACTGATAAAACCTTTTCTTCGTCGTGGGGCGAGGGGCGTGGGGCATGGGGTGTGTGTTGGTGCTGCTGAAGGAGGAGGCAACGGATGACGGCACAAATATAATTTGCCTTCGCTCGTCTGCGGGGCCCTGCGCTGGGGGGGCCCAGGAGGACTGTTTACCCAGGGCGTCCAGCCAGCCAGCCAGCCAGCCAGCCAGCCAGGAGCGGGAGCGGGAGTCGAGGACGCGCTGCTCTCTTTTCATCTAATGGATCAAACCTGTGCCCTCACTCAAATATTAGATTTTTCATAGTCTCGAGAAAACTGCTGGGACATCGTTTGAGAGCACACCAACCCCGCTGCCCCCCCCCCCCCCCCCCCCCCCCCCCCCCCCCCCACCCCCCCAAACAGCTAACTGTGTGCTCTGCTGAGTTCCTTTTTTGTGTCCTTTTTTTCTTTTTCTGTTGTTTTTTTTCCATCCACCCACTGGAATCCCATTAAACCAACCTCTGCAGCATTCAGTACAGGACGGAGATGAAACGGCGAACATATGGAGCGATGACTAAACAACATGTTTGTGATCAATTCAATTACCTATGCCCAAGGCGTATTAGGCACCGACAAACATCAATAAAGGAAGACACATCAATAAAAGGAAGACACATCAATAAAAGGGGAGACACAAATGCTTGTTGCTACCCTGATGACTTGTTGTTGGAGCAAACACACAAACTCACATACACACAGACACGCAGACACGCAGACACGCAGACACGCAGACAAACACACACAGACATGAGCGGAGACACAGACACACACACACCCACACACACACCCACACACACACACACAGGCGCAGACACACACACACACACATGTTGTTGGACTTTTGACACAGAAATCTGTGGTTAAACCTTGATCAAGCCAGTCTTTTGCAGTGATGTTTACATGGGCTTTGATACAGACTTGACGCTGTTGTGCTACTGTGTGACATTGTACTGTTTGTGGGAGATCATATCAAACACTTGTAAATCTCCAAACACGCTGTTGTGTGCCATCCATCTACAACATTGCCAGAAACACCAAAGAGACTTAAAATTGTGCTGAACATTCACCAAAGTAATCCACAGCCAGAAGAGTGTGTAAGGCTAGACAGGAGCCCAAGTTTTCTTTCATCTTGTTTTAATTTTTTACACACACACACACACACACACACACACACACACACACACACACACGCACACACACACACAAACCTCGTAGCCGAGGATCCTCTTGCTCAGGTCGGGTTTCCTGCTGGTGTACCAGGGCAGGCCTCGCCACGTCACCTCCACGTCCGACGCCGACATGCTCTTGGCACGCACTCTGCTGGGCGTCCGAACCGGCTCTGAGCATAGAAAGAGCCACAGACTGTATGTAAGAGAACAATCCCTATACAATCCCTCTGTGGACAATCACACATAAATGTTTTTTTTTTTTCACAGACCGGATGAAGCCAAAATGGAAAGTTCTGGGCGCTGTAATCTGAGGCAATTTATTCTGTGAATGTCAGTGTGAATTATCTGGAGATTTAACTAATGGATTCTAAAAAAAAAATCACCCCCCAAAGAGTTGTCATAGACCGCAAAAACTAAAGACACCGAAACAGTTTTTTGACCCAGGCTGTAAATATATTTAGTTTTGCAGTTTTTGAAACATGGGAGTCGGTGGCAAATTGCTTACTTCTGCAGCCAGTCTCCAATGGATGTATGAGGTGGTGCAACTTTAGAAACATTCAGTTTTGGCTTCATTGTTTGGCAAAGAACATTGCTTTTTGGCTCTGAGATCGAAAACGCAAAAGCAGGCGATACAAAAGAAATGAACCATCACACACCCATCGCTAGACAAACAGATGTCTGTCAATGTGTGTGCAAAGCTCTGGTCACACTTTATTTGGTTGGTTCTGTGGCCTGTCTGCAGATGCTGAGACTAATAATAAATTATCTGTTGAAACTCATGTGTCTTGTTAGTGTTGGGGTAAGAGGTTGGATTTGATTAAGGTAATACCTAAGTCAACAATAAACAAAATGAAACAAAATTTTATCAAACCAACAGTAATGTGACTGTGTGTGGACCACCCAAATAAAGTGTAATGGTAACACTTTAATTTACGGTTCCGTTTTTAGTGTATCTACATGTAACAGCATGTAATATTATGTACATGCACTGTACATACCCAACACTAAGCCCAACACTAACCCTATGGTACAGTGTAAATACATAAAGTTACATATTGTTACACACTTGTTACACTGTAGCTAACTGATGTAACAGGGACAGTAAAATAAAGTGCAACCAGTGTTATCATGGCTCCATATCTTCGCTTTACAGGGCTGATGAGACCAGGAACTCAACTGTTAGCACAAAGGCCATAATAATCAGACTGAAAAAAAAAAAGATCCGCCTCCCCCTTGACATTTCACACAGTCATGCATTTACAGGCAGGGAAGGATGGGTAAATGGGCCTGCAGAAGGGCCAAATAGGCAGGTTAACGAGTGGGCCTATGAAACATGAGACACATCAGAGTCTTGTTACAATAATAAAAAAAAATCATCACCACAGTCAATCATCACAGGTCCACGTGCAGGGCAAAATGTATCAAGTGACTCTAAAGAGAGGGGTCCACACACTCGAGATCCTTTTAACAGCTTTACTTCTGGCACAAGGTTAAAAAATAATTGGAAAAATGGATAAAGAAATAAATATATATATATAAAAACAGTAAAAAGAATTTTAAGTGTGCAGATCCCTCTTTCTGAAATGACTTGACACCATCAGAGTCTTTCCTGTTAGATAAATGCTGGCCCTAGATGTGCACACTCAACCTAAGCAAGCGATCACCCTCACAGCCTGCAGCTTAATTCGGCTGGTGCTACAGTAAGCAACTACCAGTACAAGCCCATTAAGGTTGTGCCTCCGTAGCAGACTGGCTGAAAGAGATGCATGGCACTGACTGTCTGACTGACTGACCGACTGTGGATGGTTGGTCGGTCTTACCCTCCTCTGCGGAGTACACGGTCACGGTGGGTCCGAAGGGCCCTTCCCCTTTGTTGTTGTAGACGCCCACTTTGACCTGGAAGGGGGAGAAGGGCTGGACGCTGTCGTTTTTGAAGATGTATCGGGCAGCGTCGGCGAAGGGCACGGCCGCCTGCATCCAGCCTGTGGCGTTGTACGGCCTGAAGGCCACAACGTAGCCGAAGCCCTCGCCATTCTGCAGCTCCTCGGGGACAGGCTACACACACACACACACACACACACACACGCACATACATACACACACACACACACACACACACACATACACACACACACACACACAAAAACACACCCATAGATATGCACAGCCATACATACGAACACACACAAAATTACAAAAAAATCATTCATATTCACACAAGTGTACATACACAGTTATAGGGCAGATACACAATATCTTCAATGCTTCAATATCCACAGGTACACACACACACACACACAAAATATACAGAAATCCACCCACATTAATATGCACAAACCCAGACACACACACACACACACACACACACACACACACACACACACACACAGCACACACCACAGCACAGCACATACACCATTATTTCAAAATAAATGAACCCAAATGATTATTACAGTCGTACGTGGGCTTTTTTTTATGTCTGTGCAAAACTGCACTTCCTCTGAACTTCCCCCGGTTGCCAAAATGTCATTTGTAAGAAAAGAGACAGCTGCAGCAGCAGCAGATTATTTCAGCTGTGTACTTGAATATGCCTTTTCAAAAAACAAACTGATAATAAAATAAAAAAATGTGGCGCATGAAAAATAGCGACAGACAAAAAAAAGAGCGCCTGGGTGAAAGAAAAAAAAAGAGAGAGAAAGGAAAGAAAGGGAAAAAAAAATCTTTGAAAAGTTGTCTGTAACTTTGAAGGAAGGCATTTTTTCCTGTTTAATTATCTTATTAAAAGCTCAAAGGCATTTCTCTCTTCCCCTGGGTGACAGCAGCAGTTATTGCCTCTCTATTCTTTAAAATGGAATGCCATACATAAACCTGCCTCCCTGTTATTGATGGAACAAAACGAGGAGATGCTGATGGAATAAAGAGCCTGTCCTTTTTCTCCCCTGCCAGACAGTCTGTGCGTGTGTGTGTGTGCGTGTGTGTATGCGTATGTGCGTGTGTGTGTCTGTGTCTGTGTGCATGCCTGTATGCGTGTATATGTGTTTGTGTGTGCGCATAGTGTCTGTTTGCAGTGTATGCGATATATACATGTGTCTGTGTATGTTTGCATGTGTGTATGTGTGCCTGTATGTGTGTTTGTGTGTGCACATAGCATCTGTTTGCATGGGTGTATGCGTGTTTATGTCGTTTGGATGCGTGTATTTGTGCCTGTATGCACATAGTGTCTATTTCCATGGGTGTATGCATATGTGTGTGTGTCTGTCTCTCTGTTTGCATGCGTGTATGTGTGCCTGTATGTGTGTTTGTGTGTACTCATAGTGTCTATTTCCATGGGTGTATGCATATGTGCGTGTGTCTGTCTGTCTGTTTGAATGCGTGTATGTGTGCCTGTATGTGTGTTTGTGTGTACGCGTAGTGTCTGCTTGTATGGGTGTGTAAGTGTGTGTGTGTGTATGTGCGTGCGTGTGTGTGTGTACAGGCGTGGTTGCCGTGACAACCTGCTTACCTCCCAGGTGATGACTAGCTCAGAGCGGCTGCCCCCTCCTCCACTCACATTCGCTGGTGTGACCTTTGGCACTGCAGAGATGAGAGAAGGAGGTACACACAGAATGACACACACAGAAAGAAAGTAAAAGGGAAGAGAGAGAGAGAGACAGACAGACAGAGAAGAGAGAGAGAGACAGAGACAGGGACAGGAGGGTCAGAACTATTAGTCAGGATTCTATTCAACTTCTTCGCAGTAGTAAGGCACATTCACAGAAGTTCACAAGGCCGTTTTAGACCACAACATTAAGTGTTTCCGAGTGAGGATTTCTTATTAACAAGTTGGAATATATATAGATGGAAACCTAGTTAACCCTGTTTTGCTTTCATAATGTCCACATGTAACACTGAGCAGAGTTTCCAATGTATCTTTAAACAGATAGCAGGGTGTGCAGGAAGCCATTTTGTTGTCATCTGCTGGCAGGGAAAAAGGTCCTGTGAGTGCTACAGTAGGGCTGGCCCCATGTGGAGTGCTGAGGTGGTAAAAGCAAAAGGCTATGGTCAGGAATGCTTACATGTTTCTTTGGTGCGGGCCTGCTTGGAGGGCTTGCTGGGCTCCCCGGTTCCGACGGTGTTGCTGGCCAGCACTCGGAACTCGTACTCCACCCAGGGGCTGAGGTCAGTCACAGTGGCCATCAGGTGCCGCCCCCCCACCACCTCCGGAACTGGCAGGGAAAAACGAAAAAAAAAAAACCCTCCCCTGAGCTGTGGCCTGCTGGCTCCATAGTGTGTCTATTCACACACACACACACACACACGCGCACACACACACACACACACACACACTCTTTTTCTACCAATCTCTCTTTCTCTCTCTCTCACACACACACATACTTACTCACACTCATTCTCTTTCTTTCTCACACACACACACTCACACACACACTTACAAATACACACACACACACACACACACACTTACAAATACACACACACACTCATAGACATACACACACACACAGACACACACACAAGCCCTTACAAGTCTTACATTTATTACAGCGCTGCCCTCTTCTGAACCCAACTGCAGTGAGGGTGGAGAGAGGGGGCGGCTGTTTCACTTAATATGGACAGTTCTCTGCTCCTCTGGCCACATGGCTGTAGCGGGAGGGAGAGATGGGGTGGGGTGGTTGTGGGGTGGGGGGTTGTGGGGGGGGTGTGTGTGACCTCTCCAGCCTGACCGAGCGAGCCCATGGCACGGAGGACACGGCGTCTCTGTAAGTGCGTTAGGCAATTAAGCAGAACGCCCAAAACGACGCCCCCACTGTGCTCATCTACTGTGTCCTCCGCGACCTTTTTCCATCATCCTGCGGTGGCCACTGCTAATGCCTGGTCATAAACAGACAGAGCGGGGGGACTGGCCAGTCCTACACTTGCGGTTGACGTTCCGGAAAATTCCAGGAAACTCCATCGCATGTCAAATTGGGACACACACACACACACACACACACACACACACACACACACACACGCACACACACACACTGTGCAGCTGGGGCCTAATGGTTAAGGAGTTGGGTCTTGTGATTTGAGAGCTGAAGGTTTCATTGCTGTGCCATTAAGAAAAATGTGGGTGGGGGAGTGAATAAGCAGTGCTGCCCTGTATCCTCATCTATGGCTGTAGTACCCTTGAGTAAGGCATCTAACACCCACATTGCTCCAGGAGAACTGTCTCTCAGTCTAATTCACTGTCTCTGGATTAGTCACTGTCAGTCTCTCTGCCTCATGCCCCCCCAAACCCCCTCTCCTTACACATATAGGTGCTGGTCCTATATTTAGAATATGATGAAAAAGTTTATTTATATCAGTAATTCCATTCAAAAAGCGAGACTTGCAAATTATATTCATTCATTACACACAGTAGACACATACACACACACATTTTGATGATTATAACTGACAACTAATGAAAATCCCAAATTCAGTATCTGAATTTCAGCATTAAGTACACTGAAAAGTATGAACATGAAATGAAAAGTATGAGCATGTACAGCATTCAATACTTAGTTGGGGCTCATTTTGCCTGAATTACTGCACCAATGCAGCATACCATGAAGTCGATCAGTCTTTGGTACTGCTTAGGTGTTATGAGAGGTTGCTTTGAGAGTGGCCTTCAGCTCTTTGTGTCTGGCGTATCACATCTTCCTCTTCACAATACTCCATCAATTTTCTATGCGGTTAAGGTCAGGCGAGTTTGCTGGCCAATTAAAAACAGGGATACTATGGTCCTTAACGCAGGTAATAGTAGCTTTGGCACTGTGTGCAGGTGCCAAGTCCTGTTGGAAAATGAAATCTGCATTTCCATAAAGTTGGTCAGCAGCAGCAAGCATGAAGTGCTCTAAAACTTCCTGCTAGATGGCTGTGTTGACCTTGGACTTAGGAAAACACTGTGGACCAACACTAGCAGATGACATGGCATCCCACTGTCTGTGGAAACTTTACACTCGACCTCAAGCAACGTGGATTCTGTGCCTTTTCTCACTTCCTCCAGACTCTGGGACCTTGATTTCCCAAGGACATGCAAAACTTACTTTCATCAGAAAATATAACTTCTGACCACTCAGCAGCAGTCCAGTCCTTTTTGTCTTTAGTCCAGGCTAGATGCTGTGATGCCATCTCTTGTTCAAGAGTGGCTTGACACAAAGAATGTGACAGCTGAAACACATGTCTTGCATACATCAGGTCAGCAGTCTTCCTCATGATTGTGTAGCCTACAAAACTAGATTGAGTTAATTAGCTGATTAGAGTGTGGCACCAGGTGTCTTTAATATTGAACCTTTCCACAGTATTCAAATTTTCTGAGATACTCAATTTGGGGTTTTCAGTAGTTGTCAGTTATTATCATTAATATTAAAAGAAATAAATCAACTATTTCATGATATTCTATATGACCAGCACCTGTATGTTTGTAACACAAGCCCCTTAATGACTCAATATGTAAGGTGAAACAGCCATATGAACTGTTTCGCAAGATACTTGCTAATTTATTCTTTTCTCCGATTTACAAAACACACACACACACACACAAAAAAAACAAAAACAAATGTAAAATTATTCAAAAGAAAAGTAGAAAGCGACATCCTAAGGACTAGAACTGAACCAGAAACAGAGGACGTTGGCGTAGTTGGAGCTGCAGCGGGAGCTCTCCGGTGGGTATCCGTATTTAAACACGGAGGCTGGTTGGAGGCCTTACCTGTGGTGACGGCCTGCCAACCCAGCGAGAAGGGCGTCCTCGCCTGGATGGTGTACGCGGTAATTGGACTGTGATTATCAGGCCCGGGCCTCCAGGACAGGGATGCTGTGCTATCGCTGATTTCTTCCACATGGACGCTCGTGGGCGGGCCCGGAGGACCTAAAACATGGGGCAGCCATGCAAACCGTGTTATTTCATTCCAGTCTAGTTTATTTCATTAATTCACTTTCTCTCTCTCTGTCTCCCCCCCTCTCTCTCTCTCTTTTTTTTCCCAGGCTGAGTTCTGGCCTTCTTATCGGCAGGAGCCTGAAGCAAGAGTGTGCAGCTGGTGAAACCTGCTACCCCCCACCCCCAAATACCCCCCACCCCCTCTGCCACCACCACCTCTCCCTCCTCCCCCACCCCCTCTCTCGCTCTGGTATTTTCACAAGGCTAATCTGTCTAATTAGATTATACAGTACCCCCCCTGTTTTCATCTTCCAACGGAGGAAACCCCTCGCTATCTTTTGTTTGAATCGAAAAATGTGTTTAATACCTTCATCAAATATGGGGTGTGTTTTGCATATTGTGTGCAATGGAATGGAAGGAATAGAAAAAAAATAGATACACACACTCAAAGATACTTTCACTCACACACACATGCATATTCACTTACACACATGTATACTCACACATGTATCGACACACACATACATACACACACACACACACACAAAACACACAACACACACACTACAAAGAAGTCTGAGGATACAGCAATAACAAAAGGGGTTTCAGTGGCAGATCGCGTGTGGAAAAAGCAATAGCAACGGCTTGCTATTTTTCCCTAGTTAGACTTAATAAAGCCACCCTCTTAGATTGAAGCACAGCAAAATGAACCCTGCTGATGGATTTTTGTGACTGGTAATTTGAAAAGAGATAGAGAGAGAAAGAGAGAGAGAGAGAGAGAGAGAGAGAGAGAGAGAGAGGGGGGGGGGGGGACCAAGGAGAGAGAGAGGGAGAGAACAAGAGAGAGAGAGAAACCCAGAACAGAGAGATATATATTGAGAAGGACAGAGAGAGAGAGAGACACAGAGAGAGAGAGAGACAGAGAGAGAGAGAGAGAGACAGAGAGAGAGAGAGAAAGACACCCAGGACAGAGAGATATATAGTGAAAAAGACAGAGAGAGAGAGAGAGAGAGACAGACAGAGAGAGAGAGAGAAAGACACCCAGGACAGAGAGATATATAGTGAAAAAGACAGAGAGAGAGAGAGGGAAAGAGAGAGAGAGAGAATGAGGAAGAGAGAGACCCAGGTCCCATGCTGTGGAGCCAGTAGGTAGCCTGAGGCATACGGGCAAATGTGCAGTGGAAATGGGTGAGTGCGGAAGGCAGGGAATGCACCTCGAACAATTAGGTCTGTGGCGATGGAGCTGCTGTCCACCTTGGTCTGCACAGCACAGGTATACTTCCCAGCATGCCTTAGCTGAATGTTCCGGATCATGATATCCCCAGCAGAGTGCTGTGAGAGAAAGAGAAAGAGAGAGAGAGAGAGAGAGAGAGAGAGAGAGAGAGGGATAGAGAGAGAGATAGAGAGATAGAAACGAGAGAGAGAGAGCCAGACACACAACACACGGATTAACTACCCAGCACAACTACCTGGCACAACACACGGATTAAATACCAGACACAATCAACAACATCTGCCTGTGCGTGGTGAATTAAAGCCTATGATATTTTTTTGTACTGTTTATGATTAAAAACAGTATATCATAATTTGAAGTGTTTACGGGTATATTATCACCACAGCTGTTTATTTAAGAGACGGGGTAGACTGAGGAAACTGGCAGTGCGTGAGAAATTAAAAAAAAATTCATTTGCAAGTGTTGATTTCATTCATACGTGTGCGCTCTGAGAATCAAACCTGTAGCTTTGACAGACAGACAGACAGAGCTGTTGCCGTGGCTATGAGCTGGGCTAAAAAAGGAGGATTAGATTTGGGGGAGAAAATTGGAGTCAGAGGCCCACTGGCCTGAATGTGAATCTCTCTCAGCAGCAAGAAATGGTTGGAAATGGATGTGTGCAATACCTCCCATCATTCGCCTCCCTGTAATTAGCCTTAATAATGACCTGTGTGGCATTTTCACAGGCGTGAAGAGAAAAAAAATAAACCCAAGCACTTTGCGAGTTTAAGATGTTTCTTTCTCACGCACTTCCACGGAGGTAATAACAGATCCTTCCTACTTCGCCATCACTTAATATGCCCCCGCGCTCACCATGGAGGAAATGGGGGCCTGCTGAATTGAACGAGGCAAAAGCAGTTGTACAATTAAATAGGGTTCATGAAGTTTAAATGGAACGGCGTACGAGTGCATGTAAGCGACGGAGCGGAGTCATTTGTTACAGCGCACTGAGGCTTAATTATAAATTGCATTAACACATGCGCGAGACTGTCAGTGTGCGCTCACCATAATGGAAAACCTGACAAACTATCGCTACCGTAAATCCATCCTTGACTTTCATTTCATTGCTGGGGCTAATAAGTATCACCTCTGTGTAAAAATTGGAGGTGGTGGTGGTGGTGGTAGGGATGGAAGGGTTAGTATAAATGTTAGAAGTGAACCTATTCAAAAACCTGGCGTGCGTTGTATCAAAAATGCATTAATCCACGTCACAGCCACGGCACAGAGGGAAAGTGGCTTTGTCTTTCAGCGTGCCTTCCCCCGTTAAACGCACACTGCTTATGTCATGATTTCACAAATGATGCAAGACCAGAGCTATTAAAGGGCTGGACTCAGATGAACGTCTCGCAGAGACTGCTGAAGGGGAAAAAAACAATGGCTCTTTCATCCATTGTCTGACAGACCATAAATAACCAAGGAGCACACAGCGGGAAATAAAGAGCGTGTCTTTTTTTTTTATACGATCGAAAGGTTCATTATGCGCTGGCATGGGGGGGTGATTTTTACAACCTTTGGTGACGTGTGTAAGTCGGTCGGTGTGATGGGGGCTGTATTGAGATATTAAAAAAAAAAGAAAGAAGGCTCCACAGCAACTTACGCCCCCGACTTTCTCAAAGTAGCCCCCATGGCTGCCGAAGTTGATGACCTGCTCGTTGAAGAACCAGGTGAAGCGCGGCTCCAGGGAAGGGTCATGGGTCACCTGGCAGGCCAAGACGATGCTCTCCCCCACTGTCACGTCCAGCGTCCCCGGCTGGGTGGTGATGACCGTGGGCTCTGTGACACAATAAACAAAAGAAACGAAGTAAAACAAACCACCAAAAATAAAACACCACCAAGGCCACATCACATTATCGACACGCATGAGTGAGATCTCCAGTGGCACATAGTGTGTCCCACAAGCCATTTTTCATGGTACAGTAAGAATGTTTCGTGTGGTGCCTCAAATGAAGCAATGATATTCTCCAGGTCTGCACAACAAATGTCCTACGAGTCTTAAACAAAATCCTGGTGCCGCCACACAGCGATGGGCGCCCCCCCCTTAAGTGTCGGACCGGGCGAGATACAGCAGAGTGCAGCCTGTGGTGGTTGGCGACTGAGACTTAAATCCCTGTGAGCTCCACATCTCGCCCAGACTCCCCCAGTCAGGCTCCCCGTCTCTGGAAGCCCTCCTGCAGCCTGGCTCTGGGGCTGCACTGCATGGCATCAACAACAACAACAAAAACAACAACAAGAGCAGTAGCAGCAGTAGCAGCAGCAGCAGCGGTGGTGGCGGCACCCCACAAGCCTGTTCATTCCCAGTCTGAGTCACTACCACAGCGCATTTTCCTTTTGCAAATCCCCCCAAGAGTGCCGCCACACACAACAACCACTGCCCACCTAGCCTGGGAGGGTGAAAGATTGTGCGTACAGACAGACACACACACACACACACACACACACACACACACACACACACTTTCACCCCCACCCCACCACCCACAGCCTCTCCACAGCCTCTGAGCCTCAGAGGGGATGTCTGGTGGCTGTGAGAGAGAGAGAGACAGAGAGAGCGAGAGAAAGCGAAAGAAAGGGAAAGACAGGGAGAGAGAGAGAGAGAGAGAGAGAGAAAGAAAGGCAAAAGGGTAAGTAGCTGGAAGAACCAGCCTCATCTGACACGGCAATTCCCCACTCGCCCTCAGGGGGGCGCTGTTAGTATTTCCAGCGAAGCTCACTTCAGGTCTGAGCGCGGGCTAAATTAAGCATGGCAAACGATCCCCAGACGGACACAGAGAGTCATGTGGAAAACACCAGCAGTGCAATCTTCATACGCCGCGTGCTCCCACCATATTTGCATTGAATGTCCTCTCTACACTACAAACACAGTCACACAGATACACACACACACACAGACACACACACAGACAGGCACATACACAGACAGACACAGACACACACACAGATAAGAGAAGCATAAATGATTTTTGTGGGGCATATACACTCAAAAAGCTTCTGGAAGCCTCTAGTAGCTCGGCAGTTCTGTGCTGATAAAAAAACCCTTTCTGCCCTGACTGTGTGACAGGATTTCAGCCCATAATAAGGTGCTCATGTGCGCTGAAATGTCAGGCTCCAGGTCCATGGAGCGTGGACACATCCATTGGACGCCTGCTGGGGTAGACCATGTGGATGCAGTGGGCTGGGCCAGCACGAGCCCACTGACTGTACACCACCTGCTCAGTGTGACAGTCAAGGGACAGAGCAATCACCTGTGACTCACTATAGTACAGCCATTGGGCTTGTTTGAAATGACTGGTTGGTTGAGTGGCTAGATTGAAGCAATGCATTCTGGGCTTGAAACACACACACACCACACACACACAGCCTTATACATGTACACACACACACACACACACACACACACACACACTGACAGTCACACAGGAAGCCAGAGAATTGACCCGCTCTTCCAAGTGAAGTGCATTTCGCTGCAGGCGATATTTAAACCATAATCCCACTTATGCGATATGCAAGACATGCACGTGGGCAGGTAAAGCCCAATCCTCTTGTGACTAAACCGACGGGGGTTTGAGGGTGGGTGGGTGGGGGTGAGTGTGAGTTGGTGTGGTTCAGAGGGGGGACAAACTGATAATATTTTCTCTGAGTGGGGCTGCGACTTACACCACTCAATATTACAACAAGAGGAGATCTGTGAAGGTGAAGTGGGGGGGACAGGTGGCCCGGGTTTTGGTTAAGAATTGAGAACCGCGCATAGGCCTATCTACCTGTCTGACCTAATCGGTTTCTTGTGGAGGGTGGGGGTATGGGGATGGAAGAAAAAAAAGAACTATTAGGGGATGAATGAGGGAGGGGGTGGGAGTGGGGGGGTGGGTGGGGCTTATTGCTCCACTCCATCGCCACCTCATGACAGACTTCATGGATTAGCTCCACAGTTTAAAAAAACCTGACCCCCTGGAGAGCCCTTAGCAGAATAATTTGATTGATATCCATCTTGTATGATACCTTGTTAGGAGCTGTCATTACACAAGGGAGGATGGGGTAGGGTAGGGTGTGGGGGGGTTATAGAGGGGGTTGGGGGGGCACCTGCACAGCCAGCCGGTGGGGTCAATCAGAGACAAGATACAGAGCTCGGCACATAGGGCTTGGCGTAGTGTAGTGGTGGCACGCGCCGTAGAAGAGCGCTTCGGGGGGGTGGGAGGGGGGGGGGGGGGGCGGGTTGGGGCAGTATGGGGGCCGGGCAGCAGAAACTGGAGCCGGGGAGGGAAAATTGCAGCGTAATCACGTTAGAGGGAAAGGTCAAAGAGGAGCGTGGAGGACTGTTTACATGCTGCATTAATAGGGTGCCATCGCTGTCTATTCTACTCGCTGCCATGCCGACGCACGGCTCACTGTCTCTGGGACAGACACACACACAGCCACCCACACACACACACACACACATACACCACCAACACACACACACACACACACACACACACATACTCACACACCAACAACAACAACAACACATACACACACTTTTTCTCCCGCTCTCACTCTCTCTTCTCACAGTCACGCATCTGCATGCAGATGTACACACGCACACATGCATGTACGCACACTCAAACATACACACAGACACTCACACACTCACACACACACACACACACACACACACACACACACACACACACACAGACCGACAGACACACACACACACACACACATTTTTAAACATTCATGTTCTTAAACACAACGTACACGCACGCACGCACAGAAGGACACACAC
>CM059267.1:12234292-12246792 GCA_030347295.1 Setipinna tenuifilis | reverse complement strand
AATCTTGACAGCAAAGCCAGAAAAAAAAATAACAGCAAAAAAAAAAAAAAACAGTGATAAAGACAGCTTCAGAGAAAGTGGAAAAAAGTGTTTTCAGAACCCTACTGGGAACCACAGCAATAAGCAACAAGTACCACTGTCACGAACATTCAACAATGTGAATTGTTAATTACCATAGTTTTTACCACAGACAAAAATGGATTTTTTTTCTCACTTGTCTGTATCTCATAAGCAGCCTGTATTTAAATGAGATCTTACACTTTGTAAACTGTCAGACCTCCAAATTGGGCAAATATTCATCGAGGCATACCTCCCAGTGGGTCGAAATGCCTTTGCCATCTTCACATAGGCAATCCAGCAAATGCATGTTAAATATGCCTGTTAACGAGTTAAGGAAGTCGATTATATGATCCTAGAGTGATATAAATCATTACAAAACCTCCATGCAAAATTGACTTTTGAAGCTAGAGGATAGATGATCAAAGGGGTTTCTATGGCAACCACTTAGCATTTCTCGAAAAGCGGTTAATGATTTTTTTTTCATAGTTAAGAGTGTGAGCTGAGGAAACTGGCAGCCATGGCCTTATGCTGTAGGGTACACCTGAACAAACTAGACCTTCAGTGACATGATGAGGACATTGGCTGACATCACATTTGTCAGCCTCAGTAGACTCAAAACCAGAAGAGTGTCTGTACTGGGTGAAAAAAAATGTTAACTTTATTCAAAGCCCAAGTACTAGGTTTTGGTGTAGACTTGACCTGTAAGACTGAAGACACTTATTTCTGATTTACTGGGTTTTATCTGTATGTGATTTATTGCACTACTGGAAAAATGACAAAATAAAAGTGGACCTCAAATACTTTCCCTGTTTATATCATCCTCAACTAGAATAACATGCTTTGATGATCCATATGTCGTATATATTGTGTATCTCTATTCAGAGTCTGAAACATGTCATCCAGATCACCTTCCCTGCTGTCATGGATCAGTTCAGCAGTAGTGTCCTCCAGCTACAAGAATAGAAGGCTTAGACTGAATAAATTGAAAATACGCACTCTTTCAGTGAACTCTTTTGTGTCATTTCTTTAACAGTATAAAAGAGTCATTTTCCATACTGTACAAGGTCTGTAGTAGGAGACAAGATCACCTTCTACAAGAAGAAAAGTGAACAAAAGACATTTCCAGGAAAGAAAGAAAGAAAGTAGCTTCTAGAAAATACATTTGCTCCCTCTGGCATATACATCGGATTTCTGTAATATTTCACATTGCTAATACACACGCATATTGAGTAGCCTTTAACATCACTGAACTAACATTTGGCCAGGGATCTGTGCCAGATACATATCACACACATTTAATGAAATGACAGCGCTTGCTTGCTGCCGCAGACATTAGCCCTCATGGCTAAACATCTGCAGCAGCTTTGGAGGAAATCAGTACGGCGTGCAGACTGCGCACATCGATAACGCCTGCCTGCGCTTTTCTACGGCTTCTACTACGGCTTCTGCTTTTGTCAATAGAGAGCAGGAACGGCCCACTCTCTGCATAAACACACATGCAATCAATCGCTGGCGGATCTGAAAAGAGAGGCCAAAGCCCCCGGTGACACTGACACTGACACTGACACTGCGGGGCGAACGGAGCTGAAGAGCATGGCTCGCCATAATTTAGTATGTGTGATGCTATGGCTTGACCCCGCTGACTCTTCGTGGACCTACGCTGACAGAGTGATCGGCGACAGCAGGAAGACAGCCAGGGAAGGAAGGAAAAAAAATGGCAGCGCTCTCTTCTTTGTGGCTTGGATGACAAGAAAAAAAATGGCTGTGTGTGTGTGTGTGTCACTGTGTGTGTGTGTATGTGTGTGTGTCACTGTGTGTGTGTATGTGTGTGTGTCACTGTGTGTGTGTATGTGTGTGTGTGTGTGTGTGTGTCACTGTATGCGTGTGTGTGTGTGTCTGTGTCACTGTGTGTGTGTGTGTGTGTGTGTGTGTATGTGTATGTATGTGTGTGTGTGTGTGTGTGTGTACCAAGCAACACAATACACAGCACATTCCGCCCTCCCCTCATCCATTTTTAATATGGCGTAATAAGTCACTGGTGCCGAGGCAGCCATGCTACCCAGCATCCCACTGGGCCTCTGCAGAATTTGTAACACAGCTGGCTTGTCCTGTCTCTCTTTTTTTATTCTTTTGTAAGGGTGTGTGTGTGTGTATATGTCACTGTGTGTGTGTGAAAGAGAGTGTGTGTTTGTGTGTCACTATGTGTGTGTGTGTGTGTTTGTGTGTGTCTGTGTCACTGTGTGTGTGTGTGTCACTATGTGTGTGCATGTGTGTGTGAGAGAGACAGTGTGTGTATGTGTGTATGTGTGGGGATTGGCGGGGGTTGTGAATGTCACATAAAAAAGAAACACATCCCCTCGGCAGAGATATGGTAAATTTGCAGCACGCTCTCCAAGACTGGCGATGAAAGGGCTTCATTAAGAGGAAAGAGAGCAACACCGCTCTTCACCTAATGAAGATCCAGTGTGTGTGACTGCACTAATTCAGTGCAGCCACTCATGGTCTACTGTGATAGACACAGAGAACAGGATAGAGAGAGAGAGAGAGAGAGAGAGAGAGAGAGAGAGAGAGAGAGAGAGAGAGAGAGAAAGAGCGAGAGAGAGAGAGAGAGGCAGAGAGGGAGAGAGAGAGGGGAGAGAAAATGACAAAGACAGAGAGGGAGACAGAGAGAGAAAGAGAGAGACAGAGACAGAGAGAGAGAGAGAGAGGCAGAGAGACAGAGACAGAGAGAGAGAGAGACTACACGATTGTGTAGTAAAAAAGCACCGATGTGTTACTGCAGTGGTGTATATTACATCCAATTGGAAGCTGGCACTATGCGATCCAGGGCTGGTGCTGACAGACTTCATAACGACGAGGAAAAACAGATGTTACCATCGCCGTTACTGGAGACCAGTGTTGTCGTCGGGCCTGTCACTCAGAGGGAGCACATGCAGCCAAAGACAGACAAGGGGCCGTCAGGAGACCGAGGACGAGGAGTCGTTTTGACGAGGATCGTTTTCGCCCGTGTGTGACAGTGGAACATTACCTTTGACCAGGAGACTCCCCGCGCTGCTGTTCTCGCCGAACTGGTTGCGAGCGACGCAGGTGTAGAGCCCCGCGTCGACTTTGCTGGCGTTGGATATCCTCAGGCTTCCGCTGTCCAAGACGGAGATCCTACAAAAAAAAAGGCACACGCAGACATTACACTCATTAGTCCACAGTTGTTTAATTTAAACAAAACAAATCATAATTAGAAGAGGGAGATCTGGCTTCAGAGAGTAAAGAAAAAGACTACATAGAGCCACGTATTTGAGTATTTGAGCCAAGCACTTACAAAGCCAGCTGATTGTAATTATTACAACTTTTCAGGTAACCAGACAAGAGGTGGACAAAGAGGTGGCTTTAGAAAGTAAAAGCCCTGCCGTGTATTCTTTCTGCCTTAGCTCTGAACACATGTAATTTGACTAACTAAGCTCATCTACATAGCTAAAGAGTTGTGCTACTTAGAATCAGGTGGTTCAGTAAATTTTCTAAAACAAATATGTGGCAGGACTTTTACTGTCTGAACCCAAGATGCCCCCTTCTAGACTAGACACACACAGGTATGTAACTAGAGCAATCACCTGTGTTTTGTACCCAGGTGGAAACAAGACATGACAGAGCTTATTTCTCTGTTTCTGCTCTTAGAGATGAATCAATAATTTCTTTCAGTGTTCAAAAGCTGACAGAGTGTGTTCATTTTGCATTTTATAAATGGTACTTAAAAAGTCTGAAAAGAAATAAAGTTGGTACTTCAGTAAATGGGTCAGACATCAGATACAGGAAATGTACAAAATGTTCAATATTTGAGAACAAAATAGGTTGTTTCAGGTTGTTTCACGTATTGTCCTCTAAAAGTTGCCTTGCTTTTTCTATTTTAATCAGTGCACAATGAGGAAAATGGCCATTGATCAGAAATATGTCCTTCCCTGAACAGCGACCCAATAGCAAAAAAAAAAAAGGTCAACAATTCTTTACAAGAAACACGACAATCCTACTCGATGCAAAAGCATGAAACCGAAACAGTGACCTTGAAAGTGGAGCGGGGCGGGAGGGAACAGTGAAAGGCACTCATTAATCTGTAGTGGATTCTAATTATCTGGAATGCTCTGCTGAATCTGCAAACTGTAAATATGAGTAGGCTTCAGGGTCTGTGGGAAAAAAAAAGAAAAAGAAAAAGAAAAAAAAAGTGAAAAGAAAAAGATGGCATGATATAAAATGCACTCTGTGAAGTGTGTGCCAGTAATGAGAGTTGCACCATTACAGGCTGCAAAAACAAACACTTTCATCCATGACTGTTTGGTCGGAAAGTAATTTCACTTTGATGCGAAACATCCCAGCAATTTGTTGAGATGTAGATGCCACCAATTTGAATAGCTTGATTGCTCAGGGTGAGGAGGAGTGCTTAATTTGGTTACAGTACCTTCCAAGTCATCTTCACATAAAAAAAGTGCACGCTAAGTAAACAATTGGAAATGTAAATGTTATCATGTTGACAAATGTAGCTGATGAATAATCAATTCTGTAATTAGCTTAAGTGTAATGTTGCGAAATCAGTGTACCGGTGAGAGCTGGCTTCTCAGAGAAAGAAAAAAACTTGCACAGATTATCCTGCGATAATGACTCTAATCCAGTTTTTCCAAGTAACAAATACTTGAAATACAAGATAAGGCAGATCAAAAGATGTATATATTGTTCTGTTTTAAGCAAAAAGTCTCAGTGTGCAAGGATACTGGTAACAGAAGCACAATAATGTCACCTTAATGTGAACAGTGTTGTGACACTACCCTCTATTTCCACCCTCTATAGCTTTTGTGAAGAGCTCCCCAATAGCATAAAGTCAGGCCCCAACCCAACTATTACAACAAGCATAAAACTCCATCATGGTCCTAAATTTCATATGTACTCATGAAGAAAAAATGTAACAGCACTTAAGGCGTCATTGAGCCCACTAAGCCTTTATATAGTTAATGAACTAAGCTAAGTGAATTGGGCACTTGCAGCTGGCTACACTAATTTAACTGCCATTTTGAATTCTATATGCTCTACATGTGCTATCTTCAGTCTCCAACATTCTACTTACATTCAGGGAAATCTTCTGAAGAGGAAGCTTTGTTAACCACTGGTGACTTAAAAAATACAAAAAAACCCACCCGCAACAAAATGGGACAGTATGTCGTTTTATCTAGATCAACCACTGACCTGGTTTTAGTCACCTTATATGGGCAAAACATCTGCGAAAAACGCACGCTTTATTTCATATCTTGCTTCCAGCCCCTGTCCTCTGGGATTCTCTTTTGGTCATGTGACTAACAGGTGTCTTTTTATGATCTCCACAGAGACCTATGGTCAGTTTACAAATGCCAAATGGGAATATACACTGCAGCAAGCAGCTAGCATCTTCCTCCTCCTCTTTCACCAGTCACACTTTCACCTGGCTCTTTAAAAAGCTTAGTACTCTTAATAAACAGTGCAAGGGGCTGCTATAATATGACTTCAATATCTGGAAATGGTAAAATGCTATGCAGTGATAGATTGCATTTTAAGACCAATGTGGCAGATCTGGGCTAAAGATGGAATGATAAAAAAGAGAGGAAGAGAGGAGTGAAGAGACACAGAGAGGGAGAGACATAGTGAGAAAAGAAAAAAAAATCCTCTTCCTCCTCCTCCTCCTTCTCCTCCTCCTCCCCTGGAGCTTCCTCCCTTCCTGCTAAACCACACTCGCGAAAACCGCACGTCCGTCAGATGTGTTCATTCACGGCGCGCTTGCTTCCTTCCCATCCCATCCCAGGCCCGGGCGAGGAGGCGAGGAGGCGAGGAGGCGAGGAGGCGCGTGTGTGGGAGTGCAGCATCAATAATTCACAGGTGAGCTCAGCACAGGAGTGCTCCTCTTCTCATCTCAGGGATCACACGAGTTAATGAGAGCTGCTGCAGAACGCCGCCAAAGACCAGACACTTACATTTATACAGGGGAGGAGGGGTGGGGTGGGGTGGGGGGAAAGATGAGAGAGAGAGAGAGAGAGAAAGAGAGAGAGAGAGAGAGAAAACAACCTACCCCATCAACACCCCTCCCACCCCCACCGCATCACCACCACCATGACACACACCACACACACACCCCGACATCCAGAAGTGAGCTTATGGATGCACAGAAGGCACCGACACTGCCAGACATCGCAAAGCTGGAACAACACAATTCTATTTGCCCTTTCTGTATTGCTGGAGATTTACGAGGCATAAATGAGATGAGCCCCCGGCTTAAGAAGGCGACGCCGTAAAAGAGGAAAGAGGGGAGGTGTCGGCTGCCACCCCACACCTAGGGCGCGTCAAGTACAAGCACTCAAGTCGCCACCCTTGGGACATAAGCTACTCAGACGCACATTTCACACATAGAAAAACCCACAGACTGTACACTGTACATGTACACTCTTCTACATGATTATTAAATGTAAATGCTTACCAGCAAAAGCACCCCCCCCACACACACCCATGTTTTCCAAGCCTTGTCGTGACGTAAACATACAGGATACGGTGCAACAAAATTAAGACATAAACTACCAGAAATGCCGGGGACCATACTGAGCCCTTCTCCTTTTACCTGTTTCATAAACATGCCGGAACACCCATCCCTAATACAAAAGAGACAGACACAAACATATGTGTATATATACTGTACAAGAGGCAATGTTAGCACAGAGAACAGAAACATGGCTGCAGATGTGCACGCACTTTATTGGTGATCGTGTCGAAGGCACGTCACGGTTTTTTGCCGTAAAACGGCACCTCTGTCACGCCGTCTGCCTCCACACATTTGCCTATCAGGAGGATGATGGCTGAGCTGGAACCAGTGGGGTTAATAAGCCCCCATTGCAGTCTTCATTAGTCTGGTAAATAAAACCAGCAGGCTGGATGTAAGGGATGTAAGATCACTATCACTGAGGTTCATTCAGCCATATGTTTCCAGCCATTGGATAAAAAAAAAAACACAAAACAAAACAACAAATAAACGGGAAAGAAGAGGTAAAACCACGCATATTATTTTCACCTTTGGTGGTTTTAGGAAATAATTAACCCCGAGTGCACTACGAATGCAACATCTGTGGTGTGTACTCAGCATTCTAGTCCCCCCAAAAGCCCCATTACCTGTGCGTTTTTTCTGCACCGGTGAAATGAATTTGTGCTGCGGCCGACTTAGGGAAATGGCTGTACAACGGACAAACATGTCATGCCTTTGAGATGGTGGCGAGTAACATAAAGATAAGGTGCGCGGGGCGTATCTGTCTATAGCACAGCACACAGCTGACCATCACTGACCTACCTCTAGGGGGTGTTTGTAATCATGATTGTATCAAAACATTTCCAGAACATACACCGCTCGAGGGATCGGAGGGAGAGTATGAGAGAGACAGATAGAGAGAGAGACAGACAGAGAGAGAGAGAGAGAGAGAGAGAGAGAGGAATATATATATATATATATATATATTATATATATATATATATATAGAAAAAGAGAGAGAGAGAAAGAGAGAGAGAGAGAGAGAGAGAGAGAAAGGGGCAGAAAGAGGTAGAAAGAAAAAGAGAGAAAGAGAAGAGGGGAGGGAAAGAAAGAAAGAACGAAGGAAAGGAAGGAAGAGAGTAAAAAAAGAGAGAGCTCACATGGTGCATCTACTGGGAGAAAGGCTAGGTCACTCTATCCTCCAAATGGGACCAGGGGTTGGACCAAACACTGAGCGTTGATCTATGCTCTGGACCACTTTTAAAACCCTGAAGTGGATGGTGGGAATGGTCTGGCCTAGCAAGATAGATTGCATGTCTGTCTCTCCTAAGGTTTGCCACTGAGTTCTGAGTTTGGGAAAAGATGACCTTGTCAGGCAGGTAAATCAAACCCAATGCTACAGAGGCTGATCCGATGGGGCAAGAAAAGAGAGAATGGTTTTGAAAAAAAAAGAAAGAGAAAAAGATAAGAAAAAATAAATAAATGGAGAAGCGAGAGGGAGTGCAGCTTGGATGCAAGAGGCGCAGCTGTCTATAGATCTACTCTACATGACAAATCTAAAACAAACTACTCAGCCTTTAAGTTGTCAACCTCAAGGTTAACAGGCAATTACAGTCCACAAAAATATGTTCGGCACGGAGTTTTACTTTGATGTGTGGAACAACAGACCAGCTGCCTGACGTTGGTTAAAAAAAGACACCTACACATTTAGCCCTGACAACTCTCCAATACCCAGGTAATTGATATTGATTTTTGTTGTATATGGTGCTACCCCGGTGTCTCTAAACACGCACCATTCATTACCACCCCCAGCTGATCTTCAGGAACATTACATTACATTATTATGGATCAAGTGACACCACGCTAGATTGTACTTGGATATGTGTTCACGGCCACTTTGGTGATCAGCAGTACGAGGGAAACGTTTCACCTGTGTTTATGATTTAGATTTATCACAGGGAGCCTGGGCTGCACAGCACTTAACCACTGGTCGTGAGATACGCTTGGTTGTATTGAACGCTCTCTAATGAAATTTGTGTGAAAATATCCAGGAATGTGCTTTGCTATAATAAAGCTGGTTACTTTTCATTTGCGCCACCTCAAGTGGAGAGGACACGAGCAACGCAGAGCATTTCAACAGCTAGCTCATTACCATTATAACAGTAAAAAACAGTTTTTCAAGAGCAATGCATACAAAAGACACCCTAACACTGATGATTATGAGGACATTAATTAGTTAGCACATCTGATCTGCTTAAACAAATGGTCATGCATGGACGCATACACACACACACACACACACACACACTCACTCACACAAACACACACACACCCTTTGGTTTGTTTAACTGGTGTAATTCAATATTTCTTTCTTTTTTTGTTGCGAAACGTGTCAAAGAATGTTGGCAGAAGATAATGAAAAATTACAGAAACTGCTTCTTTCTCCCTCAGAACGGAGAGTATTTATAGGTTTTGCTCTTCAATATAATTTTGCTATGTCAATCAATGCCTCGTGTTCAGCTTAATAATCAAAAAGCGTTTCTCCAGCCACACACACACACCACCATACAAGCTCATGGAATAGCAGATAATGGTGCAGGGAATTTTTTTTTAACAACGTGAGTGACAGCTAGCAATGGTGCCTCACACCTGGGCCAACAGACGGCATACTTAGTAAGAATGGCACGGATTTCATTTACATTAAAATAGAAGAAAAGAAGGGAGAAAAAAATTCTGAGGCAAGACCTCAAATGACATTTTTCTCTCCGTCTTTTCTAGGTTGACCCAAGTCTCTAGGGGGGAGTGGGAGATTTGAGGTTTCCATGGCGATGCGACAGAGGAGGAAAACAATGCCAGGGGACAGACATGCCTGTATGAAAAGGAAGTATTAATCTCTACTTTGTCAAGTAAATACACACTGGCACCAAAACACCTACAGTTACTGTACCACCAGGGGAAAAAAGCAGACAAAAAATTGATATTTGGGGAAGGGGCACAAAGCAGTCTTTTTTCTCCTGAGATAGCTCACTTATGATGAAATTACTCTTCATGAGCTCCTAACACGGCGACAATCCATGCTTCAGAGAAAACAACTGAAGCAGGTCCTACTCCCCTGACAACAAAAGACCGTCCCCAAACAACTCAACGCAGGGACAGTCAAATTGTAGTAAAAAAAAAACCTCTTTTTGTAGAGCACCAAAAAGCACCTCTTTTATAGTCTGATCACATTTTTATAAGAGCACTCAGTTGGAGAATAAAAAAGGCAGCTCTGCAAGCTCTCCGATAGACAGACAGACAGACAGACGGATGGACACACAACCATCAACACACACATGCACACGCACATGCACACACACACACACACACACACACACACACAGTCATGCATTCATACACACACAGATTCACAGCCTATAAAACATACACACACACACACACACACACACACACACACACACACACACACACACACACACACACACACATCTCTTCTTGATTTACCAGCCGACCGCAGAGAGTTTCTGTGCATCGCAGGTAGCTATCTCAATCAAGCCTCCTCATGGAGATAGTGTTAATTCCCCATTGTGGCAGTGGCTGTGATTGTCTTTCTAATTAGTTTGGAGAGAGGAGCTGTTTATCACGCTCAAACACAGTGGGCTTATGGATGTACCCAGACAGGATTCCTCTAATCACAAATTGCTGTCCGGGTTTATTCCGTCCGACCAACTGATACTCATCTCCTATCCAATGCACAGGAGGTATCCTTACATGAATAAAGAGCACATGTGTTCGGCGAGAAATTGTCGGCGGAGCAAAGATGGATTACCTGTGCTGTGCTGGCGGATTCTCACTTTGAGAAATGATATCAGCGCGCTCCGATAAAAATAATCCTGCCGAGCTGTGGTTGCCCAGGACCGGGTGGGGGCTGCTGGGTGGGGGGTGGTCTTTGGTGAAGAGAGAGCCCTGACCTAATCTTGGCAAACATCTTCACATCAGCCTTGCTGTTTAGACTAAGATTTGCTCTGCATTAATCCATTAGCAAAACTTGCAGTGCTGTTAGTCAAGGATCTATTATGGTAACTTTTCTTTTACAGTCCCCCAATTACTAGGTATTTACCTGAAAACAACCTAGTGAATTCAAATATTACATGGTAATTACCAGAGGTAAAATGATAAATAGAACCTAATTACAAACAAATTACATAGAACTACCATAAGTATTACCAAAAAAACTATTCTGCATTAATAGGTAATTACTATTGAAATACTACAGTAACTACAGGAAAACCATAACCCAATTACCATGCAAAAAGAGAGAAGAAAGTATGACGCAGTTACCTAGTAGTATCCTATATCTCATCTTTTCAACAACTTACCATGTGACTGTGCTGTTTTGGTTGGTAGTAACTTTGCTTAAAGTGATGTACTTACAATGGAAGAACAAGAGTTTTTAAGAAACGTCTTTCTCTATTACTCATATTACCTCTGTCACATCCAAAAGGGGACGCAACAACTAAATGTTTTTAGAAGGTCCTAATAATACGAAGATAAATGCAGATACATTTTGTCTGGAGGACCTATTATAATGTCTTCAACGTCATTATTATATAAATGATAATAAAACAACCTCTACCCCACAGCATGACCCAAACATGACTCTATTGGGTTGTACAATTCCTGTTATAGGATTTTAATTTACATATCTGTCCACAGTGTGCAAACCATTAAACAACATATCACCAAGCAATCAATCCAGTGTCTGCATTTGTAATTGTCTAATCGGATGCAGAAGGGTTCGATACCTATAGATTTTCTTTAAGGGAGACCTGCCTGGTGCCATATCAAATCATGGTTTGCTGTTTTAGCAGTCATCAAAGACAGCCTATAAAAAACACACACAAACACGCGCCCACACGCACACATGCCCACACACACACACACGCACGCCAATACAAAAGTACACACACACACGGACACACACAGTCACGCACACACACAGTCACACACACGCACACGCACACACTCACACACACACAAACACACACACACACACATGCACACACAAACAAACCACCTAGTCCAGGGACCACAGACATGGCACTGTGGCGCCTAAGTCAAATCAGCCTCCAGTTATAACTGCAAAAGTGTAATAACAAACAGCTGCGAGATCCAGACAAGCTTTAAGTCCTCCGCCACAGTAGCAGTTCCTCGCCTCATGTGCACTGTTCCCAAGACTTCCTAAGCCAAGTGCCTCTGAAGACGAGAGGGAAAAGGAGGCTAAATTTCACAAAAAAAAACAAGCTGGCTACAGACCTGTTTGTCTGCTGAACTTACTCCTGCCTCAAGGTAAGCTAACGAGATAAGTTTTTCTCCTGCTCCAACCCCCCCCCCCCCCACACACACACAATACTGCTGCTGTCTGGCGGCGTGGTGTTGCAAACACACTAGTGATTTAAAACTCCTCTCCACAAGCAGATGTTCAATTAGAACTAAATGAGGAAACGCGTGGTTTTGATGGGAACGAGATACGCTGTGACATTTGAACATGAAAATATTTTTAATAAGCAAAACAGCATGCCACCTTCAAGGAGTTGTTACAGTGACTACATAATCCTCCTCACTTTTGATGCACTTTGGATTCAATCAAGCAGTTATATTAGAACACCGGTTTCCTTCAAGCCGTAAGTGATTTATAGTAATAACTTTGCTTCCAGGTTAGCGGGAAATAAGGTTGTTTTTTTTGTTTTTTTGTTCGACACTAGAACTCCAAATCCTATTATACCTATCCCAACTTCACAAAAATGGACCCATTAGACGCTGGTTGTGTGTGTGTGTGTGTGTGTGTGTCTGTGTGTGTGTGTGTCTGTGTGCGTTTTTGTGTGTCTTCAAAAAAAAAAGAAAAAAATAGAGAAAAGAAAAGCAA
>CM059267.1:12206792-12229292 GCA_030347295.1 Setipinna tenuifilis | reverse complement strand
TGTATGTGTATGTGTGTTTTTTTGTGTGTTTGTGTGTGTGTGTGTGTGTGTTGGGGGAGGGTTGAGGGGGCACCTGGCACCCCTTCTAGCCCCTGTAGAGGTTGGCATAACTGTGCCTCTACACCGCACCTCACCCACCACATCCCCCCACACCCCCAGCTCAGCCCATCCCACCACCCCCACCCCCCTTGGAGGCATGGTGGCGAGATATTTTTTTTTTTGTCCCTGCCGAGCCTTCGCCATCGGTGGCCTTTCGTGCTGCTGAAAAATTTCCACTTCGGACGGACGACATGGGGGCCCAACGGCTTTCTCTCTCTCTCTCTGGCAGGGTAGTTGCGCCCACACACACACACACACACACACACACACACACACACACACACACACACACGAGTCCTGGCAAGGTTGTGACACTCGGCCCTGCCTGTGCAGACTGGTTTAGCTAGTGCCAGTGGCCCGCGAAGGCTATAATTGCGGCGGATACTGCCCCACTGGGACACAAAGTGCTTCATTATCACCCCAACCTGGCTCAGGAGGGGCGACACACACTCCTCGCAGACACTTCCTGGAAGCTAGCACAGGCCACTTGCGGGTCGTGTTCCACCTTTTTTTTCCCTCCCTTTGTAGCTACACTGGAGAGAAAAAGCAGCAGGAAAATATGGCTAGAATTAAAGGTGAGAAAAGCAAAAGCTGACATTTGGAACAAATTTCAGTGGGTCCAATAGATGGATGAAAAGGTATTTTGGTATAAATCCAAAAAAAGAGAGGGTAAGAGAGGGTGGTATGTGGGAGAGAGAAAGAGAAGTCGGGGTGGGGAAAAAAATGTTGCATTGTCAAAAGATGACAGGTGTCTGGTTGAAACAAACTAATGCCGGGGCTCCTGGCTGGAGATGAATGGGCGCAGTCAAGGAAACAGCTGGGCTCGTGTAAATAATAGACAAAGTAGGAGTGTGACATTAAATCACGGAGCCGAATCTGGACAAAGTCAACATTATCATAGCCTTGTCTGCCCGCCTACCCACCCTCCACCCCCACCAGGGGCAGTGGAACCAGTTATCGTTTCATCTGACTGAGTCCTGAGTCCCCCCCGGGCACTTACCACAAATCCCTACCCCCCCACCCCCCCACCACAAGAGAGAGAGAGCAGCAACACAACATGGCCTCCATCGCTCCACTGCGGCCCACTACCTGCAGGCAGCCATGGAGGAGGAGGAGGAGAAGGAGGTGGTGGAGGAGGAGGAGGAGGAGGTGGAGGATTTGTTGTTGGTGGTGGCAGCTGCAGCTGCACTCCAAGAGACGTACGTACCTGCTGGTCTCACGCAACAGCTCGCTTCCCTTCCTCCAGGAGATGAGGCCTCGCGGGGACATCTTAGGCCGACATTCGATTAGCACGTCGCCGCCCTCGCGCACCATCGTGTGTTTCTTCACCGGGGTCTGCGAGAAATCAGGCGCCACAGCTGGGGTGGGGGTGGGGGTGGAGAGAGAGAGAGAGAGAGAGAGAAAGAGTGAGAGAGGGAGAGAGAGAGAGATGACAGGCTGAGACTTTACGTCAGGGACCTGTGCCTTCACACTTACTAGTATAAATCCCTGTACACACAAACACACACAAACACACACACACACACACACACAATACACTTGGAACCAATATAATGGTGGATCCAGTGGCTCCTTAAGAGAGCAAAGTCAACCATAACAAAAACAAACAAAAAAAACAGCAACAAAACAAACCTCAGCACAAGCATAGCTTAGAGCAAAAGGCCAGGAGAGTCAAGTAAAGTAAAAAAAACACACACACACACACACACATCCACACACCCATGTTGGCATGTTGGTGATGCTGAACTGACACACACATGCACGCACACACCTATACACACTCACACACACACACACACACACACACACACACACACACACACACACACACACACACACACACACACACACACACACACACACACACACACACACACAGCCATGTTGTAGATGCTGAACTGCATTGGCAGGCCATGGGCACAGTGGTGCCACCATTCTCCTTAATTGCACTCACACACACTCATTCATTTCCTCCAAAGAGCAAAGAAAATATTAAAACAAAGGGGAAGGATGTGACACATTTCCCTTCATTTTCCCTTTACTTTCCTCTGCCTTTCCTATCACTGGCAGACCAATTTAGTTTTCATTATGATAATTCGGGATGCACTTCAACCTTTCACTCGTCTTCTGAGAGCCACTCTGGTTACTGTACCTGTGCAAGCAGATGGGAATGCGGATAATTCACTGTTGCTGTCATTTTATTATTTTTTTCAGTCTCAGAGCTGAGTTCAGTGAAAGCTGAAGATACAGTATGACCTGCACTCTGGCTATGCTCTCAAAGGTGGCAAGCAGTCAGACAGACAGACAGACAGACAGACAGACAGACAGACAGACAGACAGATAGATAGATAGATAGATAGATAGATAGATAGATAGATAGATAGAGACATAGATAGATAGATAGAGACAGTGCGAGACAGTGAGAGACAGTGAGAGACAAAGATAGCTAAGTGGACAGAGAAAGAGAGAAAGACTGTGAGGGTGAGAGAGAGGGAGAGACAAACAAAGACAGACCGAGAGAGAGAGAGAGAGAGAGAAAGAGCAGTCACCCTTCTTCTATCTTACCGACAACTTTGAGCTCGGCGTTGCTGTACACCTCCCCGTGCTTGTTTTCTGCCACACACTGGTACATGGCCATGTCACCCATGGTCACGCGGCTGATGGTGAGGGCACCGTTGATGACCTGCACTCTGCCCTGCGGAGCACAGGGGGACAGCGGGTGAGACACAGACTCATCTTGCCTCGCCTCGCCTCGCCTCATCTTGCCTCGCCTCAGCGAGCGACTGCTGATTAACATAAAAGCATTGGACTTTCTGAATGACTTATGCTGGGCAGCTTGACTGACAGCCCAGTAGCTGGAGGCATTCATTATGGGAGAAAGAGGGTGGAGGAGTGTGGTAGTGTGGTAGTGTGGTAGTGTGGTGGTAGTGTGGGTGGGGCTGGGGCTGGGGTTGGGGACGGGGTGGATGTGGGAGTGGGAGTGGGAGTGGGGTGGAGGGCTAGAGGGTGGGGCTAGGGCTGGGGCTGGGGGTGGATGTGGTTTGTGGGAGTGGGAGTGGGGTAAAGACTCGGGGGTGGGGTGGGGGGGGGGCTTTGGCAGGGAAAATGGCCTTCATAAATCTTTGTTTATGAGACTTGAATAAAACCAGGGCTTATTACTATCACAAGCTTGGAGCCCTTAAAGCTGCCGCTAAACGAGCGCGGCAGAGGCGCTCCAGTGCTTTATAGGCTGCTGCTTACGCTTTCTCTGTTGATATTTTAGTGCGCTAAACCGGCTCCCCAGCATGTAAATGGCTCAGCTCTAGTATCTTCACTGCTCCCACAGGCTAGAGTGTGTGGTGGAAGTCATAATTTGATGGTCGCACACAATAAAAAAAAAAAAAAAAAAAAAAAAAAGGAAAGCAGGTTTGGAACACATAGCTGCTGGCTTTGTGTGTGTGTATGTGTGTGCATGTGTGTGTGTGTGTGTGTGTGGATGTGTGTTTGTGTTTGTATGTGTGTGTGTGTGTGTGTGTGTGTGTGTGTGTGTGTGTGTGTGTGTGTGTGTGTGTATGTGTGTGTGTCTGTGTGTGTGTACCAGGGATGGAAATTAATCACCCGCCACCCGCCAAATGCGGGTAAATATGAGTGGTGGCGGGTGAATTTTGTCATTTTACCGGCCACTGTGGCGGGTGTGCAAATGCATTTAGCCACGTTCGATATAGTCTATGAATGCACTCCCTCGCGCATGTTGTAGCGTAAGCTATCAGTTAGTAGATACCGCAGGTGCATATAAGTTTACTACGCGCGCCTGTGCTGGATGCCAAGAAACGCTCCGTGAGTCTTGCTTATCAATAAATAGTAAACTTACTTCTTAGTAAACTAGATTCTAGGCAACTTTCTGTTCTCCATTTTGAGGTAGGCTAATGAAAGCTCAGTCATGATGATTATAGCATAACTGTCCAAACAGGAATACATCAGTATATTGCCTTCTCACGTTGATGATATGCCATATGCGCACAAGTTCATTCCAAAAACTAACATGTGATGTTAACGTAACCTATAAATAGCGCCAACAAAACCGATTTCAGAAGAGGACGGGTCCACTCCCAAAGCAAAGCAAACAACTTACGTACGTCACTGAACCCAAACAACAAAATGCACCTTGCAAGACACATCTCTTGCATCGTCTAATAAAGAGTCTTCTCAAGGTGTTTTGGAATATTTATTAATTCCATAGAAAATATAATCAAATGTATCCACATCTGCACTAGCCCTTTGATTTCCTAGCATCTTGCATAGAAACGAAGTTAGAACATGACTTTCTTTCACGTTAGGATTATAAGGAGAAGTTTAAAGTGGCAGGCGCCTAATTAGACCTTAGCCTACAAACATCAAATACAACATAATTGCATTATTTTTAAGTGATATCCTAAATAACAGACACATATGTTAACAGTTTTAAAAATAAACTATGTAAAGCATGGATTTTCTTTCTGCTGTCCTTTCACTTAGAAAGATAACATTAAGCTATCTACCAACCTGTTAAAATGCACCAGAATGCAGGAAATTACCTTTAATTTAGACTTTGACTGCCCACCAAAACACTGTTACTATCAGCACTACTATTATGTACACTATCATGCTGGAGCATGATGTGTACATGATGCCCCCTTGAGATTTATGAGTGCCCCCTTATATATGTCTGCCTAGAACCGGCATGGGTGTTATACTGGCATTAAAATGTGCGGAAGGGTTGAATATATAAAGTGGCCGGTAAAAATGTTGAGTGGCTGGTAGATTTTAGAATCTACCTGCCACAGTGGCAGGTGAACAAAAAAGTTAATTTCCATCCCTGGTGTGTACGTGTATGTCTATGTGTACGTGTATGTGTATGTGTATGTGTATGTGTATGTGTATGTGTATGTGTACGTGTACATGTGTGTGTGTGTGAGCCTCGTGCTTGTGTTTGTCTTGAGGACAGATTTAAAAAGGATCGGTAAAAAGCTGAAAAAAAAAAGGAAAAAACAAAAACAAAAAAAAAAACAAAAAAACACTGGGCTGATGTCTAGCTGCTATGGGTCTTTTAGTTGTTGCTTTTTAAATTTATTTCACAGTCTGCTTTTTGCCCTTGATGTTGTCTTTCTGCTGGCCTCAGCCCTAATGTCATTAGAGTGCATCTCCACAGGGCTAGATGTCCACAGGGCGGGATGCCTCTGCCTCTGCCTCTGCCTCTGCCTCCTCTCCTCCAGGATTAAGGTAGTGTCACATGAAAAGCAGATCTGCCCACATTGAAACATCAGTGGCTAATCCTGTTTTTGTGTGTGTGTGTGTGTGTGTGTGTGTGTGTGTGTGTGTGTGTGTGTCTGCCTGTCTGTGAATTCTCAACTGCCTTGCGGTGCTACACAGTGGCAGCATAGACATCGTGGGGTGTGCATGTGTGTGTGTGTGTGTGTGTGTGTGTGTGTATATGTGTATAGCTTCTCAACTGCCCTGCAGTGCCAGGACAGGAATGGAGGGTAGTGCGTGTGTCTGTGTCTGTGTGGGGTGTGCGTATGTGTGTGTGTGTGTGTGTGTGTGTGTGTCTGTGTGTCTGTTGGGGGGGCGGGGGGAAGAACACACCCACTCGAGCGGGTGGCACATGGTGGCATGTGTCCGTCCACGCGTGGCATCGCTTCACTTTACCGCTGCTATTAATTAAGTGTGACACTCCACTTAAATCAGCACTTTTTTAACCACGCCGCCAACCTGAGGGCACCATCTGCACGCCTTATGCCGAATCCCAATGATTGGCAATGTCATTGACGCCGCTGCTGGGTCAGTCTGGCACAGAGAGACAGCACAGCACAGCACAGACATGCGTGAGAGTAAGTGAGTCATTGAGTGAGTGAGTGAGTGAGTGAATGAGCGAGAGTGAGTGCGCGTGAGTGAGTGAGCTTGAGTGAGTTTGAGTGGGCCGAGGGGCGAGGGGTGAGGGGGTGAGGGGACGAGGGGGTGAGGGGACGAGGACAGCCAACGACGCACCCGTGCGTGAATGACTATCAGCGGAGGCGATGACGGGGGGACCCGCCATTGCTGCTCTGCCTCCAGAATGAATAAATAAATAAATAAATAAAGAAAGAAAGAAAGAAAGAAAGAATCCAGCAGAAACAGCAGCCAGTCACACAGCCGGCAGCCAAGTTTCGAAATCCTACTCGACAGTAAATGTACATCAAGTGCTTATGCTTGTTTTGTTATCAAATAAGTCAGATGTAAAGCGAATAAAAGAAAAGCCAAAAAAAAAAGAGAAAGACAGTAGGAAAAACAAACAAGTGACAAAAACAAATATGATGCATCCCACACCAATCAGTGTGTTTGTCACCTGTGATCCACTGCAGAGGAAATAACAGTTCATCGCACCTCGTTAGGTGACAACAAATAGTGCTCATCTTGACAGGTGTCTGGGGGAAAGCATAAGGCGCTACATCGAGCTACCTTTAAATTAGAGTGAGAGAGTAGAAAAGGTCCTCATTGATTCATCATAATGAATCAGAACAAATGACGTAGTTTCTTGTATTCACAGGCCACCATTGACCTTTTCTTTATCAGATTGATTAAATTGCACTCACAGACAATGCTGACATTTAAAACATTTAATAACTCCTGATTAATTTTATTCATCCAAAACACATGAGTTTTTTTTTTTGAAGTTGGTGCTTGATGATGCCACGAACACAAAATGGCCTCAGTCCCGACACTGCCCTGACATTTACTGTGTGAAACCGCTACTTAATACATCTCATCTTAAATCAGACATGAGTGCCTATTAGGTACAAATGCAGACGTTACAAAGGACACAAAAGTTAATAGGATTATAAGGAGGACAAACTTCAGGGAGATAAAGATTTTTTTGGCTTAAAGTAATCTCTTAGTTTCAAAAATCAGACAGATGGGTCACCTTTAATCTTGCTAGGCAACACACTGAATAAACAAAATGGATTTTTCCATCCCCTCCTTTTTTCTTTTAAAAATGCATTGCAAAAAGAACTGACAGATTGGTAATTATGCAATGGCGAAATCAACCACAATCTGCCTTTATGTCGCAAAAGAGATCCTGCTGTTTGGAGCATAGCCTGCGGGCACAATAAAACCGGCTTCACTCATCCCTCGCACATATATAATGTCTGCGGATGGATCGATACCGTCTGCTTTGTTCGCAAACATTTTGTCTAATGAAGGAAAATTAACATAAAGTTTGTTTATTTATAACGCGCAAGCTGTGCCTTCCTGTTAACTATCCATCACCCAACAACTAACCACCCCACCCACCCCGCCTTTCGTCCGAGGAAAAATAACGCGAAGCCCCGAAATTCATGACGAAAAACAGCCAAGCAATACATCCAGCGGTAATGAATGCTTCAGGAATGCGCTGGAGTAAATAAAAGAGGACTGGGTCATTAGTTAAATAAATAAACAACGAAACAAACCTACTAACTCCTAGCCTGGCATGGCCAGATGAAGTGCTTTCTACACCTCATCACACAGCGTGTCTGGAAAAAAGGCGAAAGTCGCAACTACATGTCAGTCGTGCAATATGTTTATAAGCCCTTTTTCTTTCTCTCTCTCTCTCTCTCTCTCTGTCTGAGTGTCTCTCTCTCTCTTTCCTTTTCTTTCTCCCTCCCTCCCCTGTTCCTTCTCTTTTCCCTGGCGGGGAGCAGGATTAATTGCTAGGCTTTCGTTGGAGATTTAACAGAAGATTACCATGGGTCTTACATCATCGTGCTTTAAGACCCGACTCAACCGTGTGCTTGTTTGCAGTTTGGTCCCTTGAAAGCAGCGGTGTGAAGATGTCGAGCGCATGTGATAACACACACACACACACACACAGAAACCTGCCTGGGCTACTGCTGTCAGATGCCCAGACCTTGGAGAAGATGGGGGCCCTTTTTTCGCTCCAGTTTACTGCAGGGATCTTGGTGCCTCAGACCACAATCAATAAGACACAATGGCAAAAGCAATAAGAACGGCAAAGGAGCGGATGTCAAAGCACACAGTGTACAAGTAGAAAGAAGAAGAGAAAGTGGGAGAAAAGGGAAGAAAAAAAACGATTCATTTAACTCCTCTCTTCTTTCATTAAATTTTGTCCTTGGCTGGGGTGTGAGGGACTTTAGCACAGCTGGGGATCACAGAAGTGGGAGCGGCGAGAGAGAGAGAGAGAGAGAGAGAGAGAGAGAGAGAGAGAGAGAGAGAGAGAGGAAGAGAGGAGACAGAGAGTAGGAAGAAAGGAGAGGAGAAAAGAGATGACAGAGAGTGGAGGGGAGGAGTGATGGAGACAGAGAAAGAGAGAGAGGGAGAAGGATATGTGTGTGTGTTTGTTTGTGTGTGTGTGTGTGTGTGAGAGAGAGAGAGAGAGAGAGAGTGAGACAGAGAGAAAGAAAGAGAGAGAGAAAGAAAGAGAGAGAGACAGACAAAGAAAGAATGTTGTACCTCTACTGACTCCAGGTTTTCTCCATTTTTCATCCATCTGTAGGAGGGCTTGGGTTTGCCGGTGGCCTTGCACTCCCACACCAGAGACTCATCGATGGCCTTCTGCACGTCCTGAGGAAGCTCGATGAGCTGCGGTGGAGCTACACACACACACACACAGACACACACACACACACACACACGCACGCACGCACACACACACACACACACACACACACGCACACACACACACACACACACACACACACACACACATAGGTCTTCCATGATCATAGGGATCTAACATCATCACTTATGAGGCAGCAAGACCACCAGTGTAGTTTCCGCTGTTTTTTCTTTTTCTTTTTTCTTTTCTCTTTTTTTCTCCCCTCTCCCACCCCCATTTTAAAAGCTGAAATAAAACATTGCTGAGATTAGATTACTAGTGCCTTGTTGATATAAAGACCCCACCCCCCCTCCCTTCTGCTGGTTTGCCTATGTGGCACAGAGAGAGAGAAAGAGAGAGAGAGAAAGAAAAGAGAGAAAGAAAAGAGAGAGAGAAAGAGAGAGAGAGAGAGAGAGAGAGAGAGAGAGAGAGAGAGAGAGAGAGAGAGAGAGAGAGAGAGAGAGAGAGAGAGAGGGAGAGAGGTACACGAGAAATTACACATAATGCATGTCTTTGCCCATGACCAACCATATGAAATAGGCCCTTTCCCAATCCCATTAAAGTAAAGTATGGTTTAATTATACATGAGCTCTATCGATTCCTATCTTTTTAAGTGCATGTAAGTCAAAGCTAGTTAATTATTTAGCAAAAACTGGGGAAGCATATTGGGCGCATCATTTATGTCACCTGACGAGATGAGGTGAATTGATAAACACATAAATAAAGTACAGGCACAAACAAACAGAGAGAGAGAGAGAGAGAACGAGAGAGAGAAAGAGACCGCACGTGAGAGAAAGAAAAAGAAAGAACGAGGGAGAGAGAGCGAGATTTCTTCATTTATATAATCGTTTCCTTTAACTGGCTGATTAATTCTTCATAAGAGGATGGGAATGGGACAGATGTGCATAATTAGCAGGCCAGGTCGAGTTTCCCATTTAGCATTTAGCCATCATGGCTCCCTCCTCCTCATCTGCATCCTGCATCCTGCATCCTGTCTCTCAGTGGGAGAGGAGTAAGACCATGTGCTCAGCTATCTGAGCCCCTGGGATGGATGCTCTAAGAAGGATTAAGCTTTATGTCGACTTAAAGCAATGTATCACATTTAATATACTTTCCGTTGTGTGAATCTGTGTATGTGTGCATGTGTGAATATGTGTCTGTGTGGATGCATGACTGTGTGTGTGTGTGTGTGTGTGTGTGTGCATCGATGCTAAGTCTGTGTGTGCAGATGTGTGAATCTGTTTGTGTTTTGGGTGTGTGTGTGTGTGTGTGCGTGCCTGTGCACATGTGTTTGTTTGGCATACGTGTGTAGCATCGGTGCAGATGTCTGCAATCGTTTTTATTTCTAGCAATATCTGTGTATACGGGTGCATGTTGGGTGAATTCCGGTGTGTGTCCCTGTGTGCCTGGCCTCTGTGTGTGTGTGTGTATGTGTATGTGTATGTGTGTGTGTGTATGTGTATGTGTATGGGTGTGTGTGTGTGTGTGTGTGTGTGTGTGTGTGTGTGTGTGTGTGCCCTTACTTTAAAAAGTGCCTAAGGACATGACCAAAGCAGCACTCGGAGAGTCCATTATCGCTAGTCATTTAGCATCACATCCGTGCCACTGCGGTCTTAGCGCAAAGTCCGCAGGCTGTGTCCCGCACGCCTCACCTCTACAGACCTCACCCTGCTTGTTTATTTCCCCCTTATCCCTCTTTACTCTTCACTCTCTCTAGTTCATTCTCTCTCTCTTTTTACTTTTCTCTCTCTCTCTCTATTTTTCTCTATTTCTCTCTGTCTATCTCTTTATCTTTTCTCTATTACTCCCCCTCGCTCATTTTCTTTCTCTTTCTGTCTCTCTTTACTCTCTTTTTTCTTTCTTTCTCTCTTTTACTCCCCCTCTCATTCTTTCTCTTTCTCTCTCTTCATCTTTCTCTCTCTCCCCTCCTACCCTTTCCATCCCTCCCTTTCTCTCTTTCTCTCCCTCTCTTTTGTCATGTTCTTCCTTTCTTTTCTTTTCTTTTCTTCCTCTCTCTCTACAATGGCTCTTCTGCCCATCGTTCATGCCCCGTGACTGTATTGACTTTCAGGCCCAGTGCCCCACATGAAAGCAGGTATCCCACGGCCGCGTGATGCTGAGCCAGTGGGCAGCCTGTCCGCCACGGTGCTCTGAATCAGCCTCAAGACGGCGGGAAGGAGGGATGGAGGAGGGATGGAGGAGGGAGGAGATGGGGAGGGGGTCAGTGGAGGAGCTGGGGGGGGTGATGGTGGGGGTGGGGGTGGGGGTCAAATGAGAGCCTCACCCCACTCTCCTCGAAGCAGGCCTCCCCATGAATGTTAATTAACCAGATCGTTTGGCCATCCGACAAGGGGTTCAAAAGACCACACTGGTGGGGGGGGGGGGCTGTTGTACAAAATAATGGTGCAACCACAACACGCTTGCTTGCTTACTTCCATTCCTGTTTACAGCACAAGCTGGTTTTTAATTTAAGTCTGTGAGAATCGCCTATCGCCTACCCATGCGTCTCTTGCCACCATACTGCAGGAGATGCAGAGTGGTGAATGTTCTCACATTAGAGACAAGTCTTGCAAAACAACTGAATATTGCATGGATGTGACAAAAAGAAAAAAAAAGTCGAGGAGTGAAGACAATTACAGATTCCCTTTTAAGTGGCCTTTGAATAACATGAAAGAGTACTAATCAGATGCCACATAGACGTACTGTAATAACACCACCATGGCTATTAATCAGGAAAAAAGGGCCGCGCTGAAAATGCTCAGGCCTGCAACTGCTCGCCATGTAGATGAGGTCTCGAGTGTGAGCGTTGCCTACGCCCACTGTTGCACTCCAGCCACCTACCCACCCCCTCCAACCCCCCCTCCAACCCCTCCACTCCCCCACTCCAGCCCACCCATCTGCCTCTCCAGCTCTCTCTACCCCCCACTTGCTAGACGGAGGCTGTGCTGCTGGCAGCCGCAGCGATAAACATGAGATACTCTTATCGATTCCCCCCCTCCCCACACCCCCACCCCCCACCACCCTCCCAGCCATTCCCCCGCACTGCTGACCAATGTCTCAGCGGCTTAATTCCAGGGGACTTCAAAATAAGATTAGAGATTTTTATCACCTGCCAGTGTAGGGGGGCCCTGAGAGCACACACCACACCACACCACACCGCCTCGCTACACCACAGCACGCCACAGCACGCCACGCCACTGCTCACTGCTGAAGAGGCCTGCAACCCAGGGGCGGCTAATCCTGACAAAAACACGCCTGCGGATGCCGCACAGATGCCGCCGCCACTGCTGTTACCTCCGGACGCCAACTACCGTGACAGGGCTACCTGCTTCCTGCCCCCGCTACCTCCCCACCGCCCCCCCTCCCTCCCCCAAACCCCTTCTTTATGAGAGCGATGGTGTGGGTGGTGGTGGTGGTGGTGGTGGTGGAGATGTCGGGGGCTGGTGCTCAGGGGTGTGGGCAGAAGAGGGGTGGCGGGTAGAGGTGTGGGTGGAGGGGGTGGAGGTGTGGGTGGGTGGGAGAGGTGGCGGAAAGAGAGAGAGCGTTGAGGAGCGGTGTAAATAATGGCAAATTGTTTAATGCACAGAATGAGCTATGCCCCCAGCACATGACAAGAGGCTGAATTATGGACAGAGGCAGCAGCAGGAGCGTGGAGAGGTGGAGTGGGAGGCGGAGGAGGTGGAGGTGGAGGAGGAGGAGAGGGGCTGAGTGTGTGTGTGTGTGTGTGTGTATGTGTGTGTGTGTGTAAGTGGGGAGTGTATGTGTGTGTGTCTGTGTGTGTGTATGTATGTGTTTGTGTGTGTGTGTGTGTGTGGGGGGGGGTTATAGCTGTAAGTGTGTCTTTCTGTGTGTGTGGGTGTGAGTGTGTGTGCATGTGTGTGTGCGTGTGTTTCTGTGTGTCTGTCTGTGTGTGTGTGCAGGGGACCCAATTGAACAGAGAGTGGGCGCAGTTGGCGGAAAAATCAAGAGATTGGTCGTAAATACAGCGCAGGCCTAAATTTATGGCGGCAAGATTAAAAGTCGGAGCATTAGTTACAATGCAGCCGTTACCACAATGAGATGCAAGGGAAAGGATAGAGAGAAAAAAAAAGCAATCGACTACATGGAACAACCATCACACATTCCACATTCCTGGGTTACCATTCTATGAAACGTACTTGAACAGCAGTGGAAAAGGCTTGTGTTTCCTACTGCTGTATCCTATAAATAGATGTTTTTTTCTATTGTCTGTGTTGCAGCATTTGGGACTCACACTGGCCCACATAGCTCAGAATATAAACAAAGACAACAAGGCTGATAAACCTGGGAGAAACCGAGAGAGACCGAGAGAGAAAGAGAGAGAGATGAGAAAGAAAGAGAGATGAGAGAGGAGGAGAGGATGAGAGAGAAAGAGGGAGAGGGAGATGGGGACAGACAGACAGACAGAGACAGAGAGAGCGAGAGAGAGAGAGAAGTGAAGAGAGAGAGAGAGAGAGACAGAGAGGTGGAGAGAGACAGTGAAACAGGAAAAGAGAGGACGAAACGGAGAGATTGCGAAAAGAACAGAGAGAGAGAGCGAGAGCACTGTGCAGTGGAGGCTATTCTTGAAAATGGGCCATTGGGTATGCAGTAGAGAGAGAGAGTCCATGAGGGAGAATAAATCTCCCTGGTCCGTTGCCTACAGGTACTTACTTAATAGGAAGCCGTCCTGTATGAGCGATACCTCTGGATGATTACCACGGCAGCGGGAAAGGTCGTGACCCTTCATTTAAAAGTCCATATTAAATATACTTTTCTTGGCATGGCTGGGAGCGACACATACACACAGCCAGGATAACTGAGACTCTTGCAGTAATGGCCCTTTACATTAATCACAACCAGTCAATCTCCCCCCAAAATTCCACCTATTGCTGATTGTGCAAATATGTCATAGCTTTTGAGTAATGCCCTATGAAAACTTCTGTTCTGGCTAATGTTTAGCACATTTTGGAAACAATCATGGAGATATGGAGAGACGAAAAAAAAAAATCACAAAATAAGCTGGAAAAAGACTAAATAGGCCATTCATCTGCTGTGGCAGGCTTAGTGAGGTAAGTGAGTCTAGTCATCATGCAAGTCAGGAGAAATCTTGATTGAGATCATTAAGTGGCCTTCAGAATGATTCAGAACATCTGACGCTGCGCTATTTCTAATTGTGCTACTGGACCTGAGTTACTTAATCCCTAAGTCTGCACTTAATGCAGTGTATGTGCTAGACCACTACTGCTGCTGGGGTCTGTTAATCAGCACAAATCACAGACTCATGTGTTATACTAATGACAGTAATAGTCATTACACGTAATACCAGCACCCTTATTAAACTGAGACATGACTGTTCAGAAGTGCTAACATTATGTGTAGCTAGCCATGTGAGTTAGCCTGAATGTAACAATTTAAAATTGATTTCATACTGTAGTCATAGACATTTTCATTCCCACAGGGATTCCAACAGACGAACAGCACAGTAATATGCCTACTCAGCATGGACTGAATATCAAACCAGAAAAATCCACGGTGACATTAATTGCTGAAAAGCGTCTGATGAGGTGCACAAGGAAACGCTCGTGTTGTCCCTGCAAATGAGCCTGAGGGCCTTAGCCATATAGCACACAGCACCATATAGCATTTAGCACAGCAGCTGTCACGCCAAGCCCCAGTGTCAGTCATGGTGCCATCTGCTAAACACCGTAGATCAGGCACGAAGACAAGGTCAAAGTGAAGGTCACTTCCTCATCCTCTCCTTTTTAATCTGGATAAAAATATTAGAGGCATCATCGCCACACGGGTTTAATCACGCTGATGCTCTGTAAAGTCACACAGCCATATGGGGAAATGTGGGCTTGTTTTTCGTGTGTGTGTGTGTTTGTGTGTGTGTGTGTGTGTGTTTGTGTGTGTGTGTGTGTGTTTGTTTTTTCCTGTTCCTTTCCTTTGCACTGACGCTTGCGGTTTTGCAGACCAATGAGATTTGTTTGTGACGAGTCCTTGGCAGAGTAAGTATGACACTACAGTCTCTCTCTCTCTCCCTCCCTCCCCCTTTCTCTCTCTCCCTCTGTCTCTCTCTTTCTCTCTCTCTCAGCTAAAATATTCAGATGGCCAAGGCAGGACGGGATCACCTACCATAGAAAGACAGTTTGCCTTTCACAGCGTTCCTGCCCTTTGCGTTCTCCGCGGTGCACTCGTAGAGCCCCGCATCCTCCTGCTGGAAGTAGGGGATTTCCAGGACGCCGCTGACTTTGCGCATGTCCACCTTGCGAGAGAATGGGACGCCGTCCACCCTCCTCCACGTTATGGATGGGACAGGGCTGGCGGAGGGGACAAAAGAAGGACTTAGGGGGTTGGTTGAAAAAAACACTCCCGCTTACAAAAAGGGGACTACATCTGAAAACTCAGGGTTTAGAAAACACTCAGCCAAAAAAGACTTCATCTGAAGCTCAGTGCGGTGCAGTAAACTGAGCATTTATTTTGGCTAGCCAGACTGGACTCAAAAAAAAAAACACACCCTGGGCTTGAAGCCCCAGCAAAATAAGCTGGCAACGCCCCTGGTTACAAGGCATCTTTTAGATCCTATAGTACATTGAGGAACCCATACAGTGTTACAATACATTTTTAGGTCTTATATTGAGGAAACTATACAGTGTTAAGAAAAGAGACTACATCTGAAGCTTAGTATTTAGCAGTGTTTAGAATTACGGCAGTACTCTTTGTGGAAACATTTTATTTTAACAGTCCCTTTTTACATGTGTATCTACATGTGACAACATATAACATAATGTACTTGCCTAATGTACTAACATTAATGCTTATCCTAACCCTTACCCCAAATGTAGGGTACATAACCCTTACCATATCATTAATGTACAGTGTAAGGACATAATGCTATATGTTGTGACACACTGTATGTCATGATGTAGATACACTGTAACAGGGATTGCTAAAATAAAGTGTAGCTCTCCCGCGTTCATAGTGATGTGTGTGACTCAGAAAACGGCTCCATGGGACCTTTCTGAGACAATATTTTGTGACATTTTGAGATGATCTTTCAGGTAAGAGAGCCCTAATGAAATATATAAGGGTAGAAATTCAATTGCAGAGATATGTTATTTTTAGAGTCCCCATCTGTTCAGTGGCATGATAAATTGAAGTTATACAGTGGGCCCCTTACAATGACTGTTTGAATTAAGAGTCTCAGTGGTATCATCAGAGCTCGGCGAAGTGCAGGTGTGTACTATGGCCATAAATCACAGCGTGTCACCCGCACTGGACTTACTTTCCCAGGGCGAAGCACTCCAGCTTTACCGTGGAGCCCTTGGCTACTGGAACCAGCTCGGGAAACTGCACTTCAATCTTTGGTTCATATTCACCCATCACACCTAAAGGAGAAAGAACAGAGTCGGGAGGAAACATATGAGAAAACGAAGACCAAATGAAAGATTTTTTTTTTCTTTCAGTAAAACAAAAATACACACAAGGCACATTTCAACAACAAAATATAAGGGTGGATGAGTCAGAACAGAACAGGCAGCGGAGGTGTGTAGGTGGGGGAGGCTGCTGTAGTTTTTTTTTCTTTCTTTTTTGTTAGACCTTTCCCATAATGAAACAGCAGAGCTCTGACTACTTGAGTCGCCTAAAAATAGCTTTCCAATCGCAGCTCTCCTTAGGTACTAGCCCTCATCATGCTTAGAGAGCCTCAACGATTGGGGCCACAGCAAACAATCTCAGGTTTATGTTTGAACTGCACACACACACACAAACACACACACACACACACACACAGGCACAACATCATGCGCACACACACACACACACACACACACGCACACATACACACACACACACACACACACACACACGCACATACACACACACACACACACACACACACACACACACACACACACACACACAGGAACACCATCAGTCAGACACACACACAAACACTCTCACTAACACATGGACACACACAATCACAAAAATACACAAACAATCACACACACACACACACACACACACACACACACACACACACACACACACACACACACACACACACACACACACATCAACCCTAATTTTTGCAAAGCACATGTTATCTTTCCTCTCACGCGAGCTGTGAGAGCTAATTCAGATGCTTATCTTCAGTGTCTGATGCGGCACGCTAGCCGAGGCAGACCCGCTGTGAAAAGAGACAGCTTGAACAGACGTAATCGTTTCCTCCTGGAGCCCTCCCTCGCTCTCTGTGCCGCGAGCCAACTCTGACCTGCCCCCCTCGTAGATAGCGCCCTGAAAAGGCCGGCTATTCCATCGATTTGTGTTGTTTTTTTTAATAAAGAGCAGATTATGTGTCGGCAGATTTTTACAGTTCGAAAAAGAACTGAGTCATTACAAAAAAAAATATTGTTGATGTAAATAAATTGTAAACAGAGGATTAGTGGTGCCATGCACACAGACAAGCAACCGTTTACAAAAGGATAAATAAATAAAAAGCAAATATACCAACAAATAAGAGCACAAATCTTGGGGTTTAGCAATATCGGCATTATAAACATCCCAGACCTGAGACTGTGGCTTGTTCTGCTTCATTATAATTCAAACAGGCATATGGTGTATCATGCTACCGTGCACACCGGGGCTAAGCCAGGCAATTCCCACTTTACTTTTTTGGAGAAAAGAAAGAAATAATGCTTGGCGGAAAAAATAATGCTTGGCACGAGCAAGCAGCAGTGCTTTGGAGAGCTGTATGTGTGCACAAGTGCTCTGGGGCTGCAGAAATGTGGAGACTTAGACTTAGGAGTCTTATGTACATTAAAGCGCGCTCAACTGTGGATGAGACCCTGTTAGCAAATGGCACATTTTGCCCTGGCACTCCAACCCATCTGTACACACACATTCAACAGTCAACACAAGGGAGGACTACTGAGCCTCCCCCTGCCACAGGTATATATATATATATATATACTGATATATATGTCAAATGCCAAAATATCATACAACAGTCCATTCATTATAACCAAACTTCAATGATAGCTAAACAAAGACGCCAAAGAAATTTCATTACAGTCCATAAATTATAACTGAACTCTTTAATGACAGCTGGAAGATAAACAAAAAATGCTAACTAAGACATATGGACTCTGCGGACTCTAATCTGCTACTGAAATGGACAAGTCTTATTGCGATGGAAGTAGGCTTTGGCTGCATCGATTAGACTGCACTGCAGAGGCGAAACAAAAGGATTATCGAGCCCATATTCTTGTCCATTTGCTGTTATGACAGCAAGAAGAAGCGTTAACAATGCAATGAAGACTAGTATAAGATCGCTGGAGCAAACTATAGCATTTTTTTTGGAGCAGAAGAGTTAGCAATGCAGTAAAGAAAAAGTATTAGATCGATAAAGCAAACTATAACATCTTTTTTTTCCTCCTTCTACTGTCTCTTTAAAGGCCCTTATGTGGATTGGAGTACTATTTTTAACTTTAACCATATCAAAGCAAAAACCAGAGGAGGTTCTGCTAAGATCACCCTGAGACAAATGACCTTTTCATTAGGGAGCCTTTTGATAAGGCCAGCATAGAAACAGCAAAACACATGCTAGCAGGCCATCCTTAATTTGCAAAGAAACAGCTCATTAACCTTTGGTCGTTATTTGTATTCCATAAAAAAAAGCCAAGGCTGAGGCCATTGCCGATAGTTAGATTTTTCGTGCTGATATTTAAGATGTTTTTTTTTTTTTTACCAAGCTGTCTTTGAATCTGATTACCTTTTCATTAAAGTTTTAGAAGCACCTGACAAGCCATCTCTGTGACAACAGTACACACAGACTCACACACACACACACACACACACACACACACACACACACACACACACACACACACACACACACAGATGCAGATGCAGCTGTGTATAGCAGGATTGGGAACTGTGGTCTCACCATCCGAGCGCAGGACTAGTGGAGTGGACGGACCCTCCACCCGGGTCTTTGTCACGGTGTTGGTGACCACGCAGGTGTAGTTGCCCACATCGGAGGGCTCCACCTTGGCTATGTACAGATTGCCCGTCTCCTGGGAGATGAACCGCCGACTGTCCTGCTTGACGACCGATGGGTATTTGTTGAAGATCCAGGAAAAAGTCAGACCTGCCCACACAAAGAAAATGTCATTTTGAGATTGGGTTTCTCATAGGAAATACATCACAAAAAACACACCACATAGGCTTGAATGAAACTGTACTAGTAAGACTTGAAAACAAACACAAACACACAAACCCAAACACATACACACACACACAGGCACACACACACACACGTGCACGCACACACACACACACACACACACACACACACACACACACACACCGACAAAATGGAGGAATATGAGTGCATGAATGCTGTGTTATTCTCTCCCCCTGCTTGAGGGCTGTTGCCAGGCAGCAGATGTGGGGTGTTCTCAAGAGTCCTCTGCCCCCTGTGAACTGCCAAATTACCAGAGGGGCTTCATGCCAGGGTGAAAATGAATGTCAGTGAGGGTCAGTAAGATGATAACTAAGCGGTCGAAAAAAAAAAAAAGCCTCCCATACTCTAAGGGATGGGACAGCAGTTTGGGCTGCATGTCTCACATTGTAAACATCTTTTCTAATTTCGCAAAATGTTACAACTACATTAAAACCAAATATTTATTTTTTCTTTTTTATTACTTTTTGTTGTTTGTCCTGAATAAACAAGGAGGAACAGCAGTGCCATTTAGTAAAACCAAAACACTTTGGGACAGCGAATAACACGATTCGTCATTTACTGTAATAACCCAAAATGTCAACACGCCTCTATGTGAAGAATACAGATAACAATGGAGTCTCACACAGTACTTCTATTTACTTTCTATTTACTTGCGGATGTAATTCGTTTAACCCGAGTGAAAGCTTGGCCCGGAGGCTAATATAGTGACACCAATTAAATCAACTTTTCTTGTATTCTTACTGAAATGAACACACAGTCTTTGAAATAACTACAGTATAAGACAAATAGCTCACTATGAATAATTCAGTAACTTAGCAGCAGTAGTATCCTTTTGCCTCTGAGAAAAAGAAGTCACACATGGTTTTCTGTACAAAATGTAAGTTCACCACAGAGCTTTAGAATAATTTCTTGTCAGCGCTTTGCCAAGGTTGAAATGCTTTTGTGGCGACTTTTCAATGCTCTATGACTCATATGTAGGCAGACTACCCTCAAATCCACTAGACTGGGAAGAAAAAAAGAAAAAAAAACAACCATCAAATTAATTCTCATGGAAATTAAAGCTATATCCCTACGCATACATATAACATGTCATGATTGGTCCTGGAAAGCAAAAACATCCACAAATACTAATAGGGAAATGGAAACAGTGTTTAGCATTCTGCATAATGTCTTTATCCATGCCGGATGACTTCCTTCTGCTCCCGTACTGTACGTGATGTTTAGTAATGAATGAATAATTTACAGGGGGAAAATGAAAGAGGACATGTTTATTTGTCTGTATAGCTAGTGGTATGGAGGATATCTAGCTGGATGTCACTGAGTCAATGTGTTAGGATTCTCATTCACATGTGTTCATTTGTAAAACACACCATACCTAGAAAACTCATCAATGGCTCTGATTAAGGCTTAGTTGTTTGTGTGTGTGTGTGTGTGTGTGTGTGTGTGTGTGTCTATGGGCATGTTGGTGTGGTGTGCGTGCACTCGCATATATGCATGTGTGTTTGTTTGTGTGTGTCTGTATGTTTGTTTGTTTGTTTCTGTGTGTGTACGTGTGTGTATGTGTTTGTTTCTGTGTGTGTGTGTTCATATGTGTGTCTGTGTCTGTGTTTGTATCTGTGCGTGCACAAGCATATATATGTATGTGTGTGTGTGTGTGTGTGTGTGTGTGCGTATATATGTCTCTGAGCCCTCTTGTCGTGCAGCTCGGCTTTGCATGATAATCCGTGTCATCCTCTGCTTCCCGTGACGTTCCAATCAGCAGCCATGGAGCTCAGTGCCCTTCTAACTGACAGACACATAGCCCCCTCCACCCCCCCACAACATCCCCACCCCCTCCACCCCGTCCCCTTCAACCCCCCACCCCCCCGCCGCCAGCCCCCCCGCTGGGCCTAATCAAACCTGCTCACTCGTTAGTGGGCCAGTAATTAAACAAAACCCACTTGGAGGATTCCTTTTCCTTCGCCTACCTCTAACTGGCCGGTCATTTATCACAGTGGGAACGGGATGCACACCAGCGCTCCGCTGCCCGTCCCAGGCCGCAGAGGAGAGCGAGAGGGACCGACAGCAGCGCCCTCCGAGGACCGCGTCCACCTGGGCCTGGCCACTATACTTACACACCAAAGGTGAGGGCCATGGAGAGTTGTGTAGAAAAAGAGGGGGTTTGGGGTTTGGGTGGAGAGAGGAGACGAATGGGGTGGGGGGGGAGGGGGGGGTGGCTGGGCAGAAAGGGAGCAGACTGTTGAAAAGCAGGCCACCTCTCTCTCTCTTTCCTCACTCCCCCTTTTTTTTCCTTCTCCCCACCTGGTGGGAGCTACACACTTCCTGTGCATATTTCTCTTGTGGAGAGGCGCTCTCAGTCAGCAGGCGCTAACAAGCAAGGTGTTAGCCACTGCAGAGCTGTGTTAGCAGCGCACGTGCACTCTGGAGGGAGGCTAGCAACTACTCATGTGGGCTAGCTCTGTGATTTGCAGGCTAGATTTTAAATGATTTATTTATTTATGTATTTATTGATTTCTTTAGTTAGTTAGCTAGTTATGTATTTGTTTGTTTGCTTGCTTGCTTATTTATTTATTGATTTTTTACAATGTCTTGGAGCTATCTTCTCGAAAGTATCTTTTTGCATTTTTTGCAGTCTTGTTTTTTCACCATCTTAGCAGGTGAGATCTGGCGAGCGCTACATATGAACATGTGCAGCATTTAATTCAGGCTGTGGTGTGTGTACCACAGAAGGTAAACTGTAATTTCACCATGACTGCTCATTATATTTCAGCATTGCTAATGGGTGGCCATGTTCATGTGGCGGAGCACCTGGTTTGATTGTTTACGGGCGTGAATAAGCGTCGTGTCTGGAAAGTCGCTAGCAATTACAGATGAATTGAACTTAATTACGTAGGGCCTCTTCACAGTCAAGATCCTTGAGCACAGAAATATTAAAAGACAAACACTGACTGATGCAAATGAACAAAGTCTTTGTTTGTCAGGTAAGCGAAAGGTGTTTTATTTCTTTATCCTATGTGTAACTTCACTTTACCACAGACTGTGAAGAATTACTCAGCACTAATAATAGAGTTAAATAAACTAAGTGAACTTTGTGGAAATATGTAGGCTTATATGTATTCTGCTTACAGCACGCTAGACTTTTATATCATAGATATATATATATATATAATGACAAAAAGTGGCAAATTCTACTTATAGTACAACAGACTAGAATATGTCTGCCAAAAAAGCCCACCAGCCAAACAGTTTCATCTCTTTTTTCCTTGACCAAGCTCAGCTGCCCAAGCGATTCTCACCATCTTAAAACGGAATACAAATGCTACACAGACTCCTCCACACAGCGTGGCGAGGTGTCTGAGCATCTCTCTCTCTCTCTCGCTTCTATCTCTCTTTTCCTCTATCTCTCCCTCTCCTTCTCTCTCGCTCGCCCCTTAAAAGATGATCTGTAAGGGAAGTGGGAGTTTTCACTTTGAAGAGTCCCCAGAGAGACTTGTCAGATGCTGACAAAATACAGAGCACATTATGGCAAAGACTGCAAAGGTTGCAAAACGGTTCTGAGGAG
>CM059267.1:12199292-12201792 GCA_030347295.1 Setipinna tenuifilis | reverse complement strand
CACACACACACACACACACGTAGACACAGACACACACACAGACGAGTAGCCCTCTGCTGTGCTGCTGGACCCTGAGTCATGATTGGTTGTTGTTTTCCCTCTCGGAGGCGAGAGCAGCGGTGCAGCCTGTCCCCACGGGCTCCTGTCTCCCAGGCACTCCCAGGCAAGATGTGTGTTTACGCACTGGAACACAGGGGCCCAGGGACACGCTCGGGGACACAGGACGCATGCACAAGACCTCTGGAGCATACACACATACACACACATACACACACACACACACACACACACACACACTCTCTCTTACACACACACAAACACATATGCACACAAATACAAAACACATATGCACACACATACAAACATGAACACACACATGCAAACACATACACACACATGCAGACACAAACAAATACATGCACGGGCGTGCACCCACACACATACACACATACACACACACACAGACACACACAGAGACACATGCACACACACACACACACACACACACACACACACACACACACACACACACACACACACGAACCATAGTGTTCAGCCCACATGCACACACACAACAAACCAAATACACACAAAATATTTTTAGGACTAGCATGCTGAGTCGTAACACACACACTTCACATCGCGATTATCCACACTGTTAGCCTCCTCTGTCCCAGAAGACATCGGTGGCCTCTTTTGTTAGGCCAAACGCTTTGCACGCTTCAAATGATGCCCTGCTAATTGTGTGTGAGATATCAGTGGAATCACCGCCGCCACAGTGTCAAGGAAGGGCGGCCCGGGCAACCGCTCCAAGGGCCTGGGGACAGGCTCTGATACGGAGGCAAAATATATATAAATAAATAAATAAATAAATATATATATATAAACATGGCCATTAATCAATATTACTCATACTGTGTGTTTGTGAAAAAAGGTACAAGCAGCAGCGTTGCACTGTATAACCACCAGTCATATTATAGTAAACGCAACGTTTTATAGTGATTGAAATAAATACCTCCATGAGGCCTTAAAAAGCAGTTCACTGAATACATTTTGCTTTTACCGTACATTTTAGCACTTTTATTAGCTCAACTCAGCACAGCCATGTGTATACACCAAGGTCATAGGTTCAATAGTCTATCTACATATCTGTACAGCACTCACTTTAAGCTGGCAAAATGCGAATGGAAGGCTAGATACATTTAGAGCGCCATAAGCTGTTATTCGCTGCATGAATAAATGCAGATGTTTATGCAGCTATTTCTGACAAGGAGTTTGACATAGCAATAGATGACCAGGCTAGTGAATGATGCATACATCCATCATCGGTTTTTAGTAATATATTCGGATGTAAGTAAATGACATAGGCAGCCATATTCAGCCATTCAGTAGGCAGCCATGCTGCCATATTCAAAATACAGCACAAAATTCTTCAAATAAAGTCTTCAGACTGTTCAACACAGAGCCAATTCCACACAATATGTCGATAACATTTACATAATTGTGTTATATGGACCATATTTAATGGTACTGGTTTCCAAACTTTTAACTGCCACGTACCCCACTGAGATTATCTTATGTCTTATTAAGTATCCCCTGCACCATGGACAGCTTGCTATAACAATTAATATTTTTGCATAATTACTGCTGCATAAACAATGAACGTTGTACTGTAACATAAACAAAAAATGTGAACACATACTATATTCTATATAATAATGTAGTGGCAATTGTTTTGGGAATAGTTTGGATGTAAGATCTTTTTTCACATATTGCCTGTACCTGAGCTTTTATCTTGATGTTGGGGAGAGCTGTGAACCTATTGACAGATTTATTTTCCAAACCCTGGAACTCATCCAGCTTCCCACAGCAGGGAACACCAGTTTGGCAACCAGTGTTTTATAATAATGGAATGGTACTGTGGCTACATCATATCACCCAAATACCAGCATTTTGTGAGTCTACAAACTAGCTAAGTGTTCAGTCACGATATGTCAGTGTCTAAAAAAACTGGGTTTAATATTTCAGGGCACACTCTAAGGCTAGTGGGTGAGTTGTCACTACAGTTCAGCAAAAGCTTGATTCTAAGAAACCTCTCTGTGGTATCCATTCCTGGAACCACTATTTATATTTTACATGCTCCAACTGAACCCACTATTAATAGCCGGTAAATGAAATGTCATTCCTTCTGTAAAGAAATTAGCCCATTATCTTAGTTTTAATGTATTACAAAGTCTATAGTAAAAAGTATTTTCTTTAAATTTGCGAAACCAGTGTTCCCCATAAATTGACGAGACTGTGGCGGCCCAGAATAGTCTAATTTGCCTTTGCCATAGTCTAAATATGAAACGTTAAAGAATATTTCCGCCATACCAACGCATACTGACGTTTCAGAAAGTTTTTTTTTGTTTGCTTTACCTTTAATGACTTCAGTTAATTAAAAAATTCTATATAAATTATATCAGGCCTATTTTGGTGTACAAAAAAATGAACATGAAGC
>CM059267.1:12111792-12196792 GCA_030347295.1 Setipinna tenuifilis | reverse complement strand
TAGCGCAGCCTGGGGGGGGCCGGGCAGGAGTCGCCGTGGCGACCAAGGCACGTCAGGGCCGCTCAGCATCAACGTCAGACCCCTCGCCGGCATCACGTCTCTTGGCCTGGGTGGACACGCTCCGGGGGTAGTTGTGACACGCACCATGATTGCCGCTGGAGAAGTGCCGGATGCTCACTCACGCCCCGACTCTTTTGCCGCATCCTCGGCTTTTTTCTAATTTAGACCTCTCTCTTATTTTTGGGGCGGCTCGGGTGCGGGTGTGGGGGAGTAAAGTTTAATGGTAGGAGAATGTGTGTTGACAGTTTTGCTGCTCCTTCTTGTGACTCAGCACTTGATGAAGTGGGAGTAAAAGCCTCTCCCCATTTTTTTTTCTGCCACCAACAGCAGTTTGTTACCTTAAAAAAAAAATCTTTATTTCAAAAAACTATAAAACAAAAAAAGAGAGCACCAAGGTAAACACACCTACAGTACACAAGACACCTGAGAAAATGTTGCTTGGTACAAAAAAATGTTGCAGGCCTTAGCCAAAACTCCCTGATAGAAACCAATGAATAATGCATAAAAACATTCATAAATAGCCTGAATATCATGACAAATTTCCTAACTGTAGACAAAACATATGCAAATATGTCTAAAGGCTGTATTATTTTGTCTGATCTGTAGAGAACAAGACTACAAAAGAGAGGCATCAGTATTATTAATTGCAGTTTTACAGGCCTCATTTTCTCTGGCTCTGTTATAACATGACAAAAAATGATCATCTAGTTTGAGATGAAACATTTCTTTAATTGACAGCTTCCAAAGGTCTCATCTCCTATGAGTCACCACCAGACTCATTGCACAAAGAGAGAGAGAGAGAGAGACAGAGAGAAGAAAAAAGCCCTTAAGATCTGACAGTCTAAATCAAGTCTGAATAAAATCACTGCGGATCCACTCTCCAAAAAAGCCCCATATGGGGCCAGACCCTAATGGAGCTGCCTAGAAAAGAACAAACAAAGAGGGGAGACTGCAGTTATGCCCTGTTGAAGAGGTCGCCGAGTGAAACTAAGAAAAAGCTCCACGCTGCTGCAGTCAACCACAAAATTCGACCCTAAATGCCAAAACCTTTTAGACACCTGAGTGTGATCCTCCAGACTCAACAAAAACAACCTTCATCTGAACCTTTAAACGTCTGACATCTTTTTTGGTGCTGTAATGGCAAAAGCAGGATGTTAGATGTAATGTGTGATGTTATTTAATAAGGACTTGGATGTGTCTGCGCTATATACTTCTTCATCTACTTTTTTGCTCTTTGGGCATAGTCTGTGGAAATGTGGCAATCTCAGTCAAAGTCAGCAAAAGCAAAAAAAAGGGCCTCTTTTTAGACCTGCTTATAGATGGAGGGCCTTGGGGAAGAGAGAGAAGACGAATGGTCCGATATCTCTGTCTCAAAGTTGTCAGCGTGCTAATTCACAGTCCGACTGCCAGGCAACTCATTAGACAACCACGAGCTCGGGCTGCTTGAGATTTTTCACACACACGCACACACGCGTGCACACACACACACAAGCGCAGACCTTTTGAAAGTGCATTTTTGCTTTGCAGCCTTTGTTGTCTCTGCTGTATAGCTACTCCAGTGTTAAACGAATGAGAGGGAAAGTATTTCTAAGGAGGGAAAATCCCTGAAGCAACATGCTCACACTGTTGCCTTGGCTCCATAGAAATATATTCAAAGAGTCGCGTGCTATGCGAGTAAACTTTTTTCTTTTTTTTTTTCTCTTTTCTTTCTTTTTTTTTTGCGCAATCTTCCTCCGTGCAAAATACAGATGACAACCCTGTGGTACTCTGCAATGCGCTGATAAAAAAAAAGTACAGAGAATCTTTTTTTCCCCTTTTTTTTTTCAAGAGCCGCCAAGAAACTAATCAGATAGTCTTTTATCTCCATGGTCTCCTTTGACGCTGTTCACACACTGTCTCAATGTTTGAGGTCTCATCCATCAAACCTGCTTTGTCTCCACCGATAGGCCTTTCCACTGTTCAGGACACACCAATTCCAATTCCTATCAGCGGGACATAATGACACACTACACCTACAATTATAATGAAGCGAGAAAAAAAAAATGAAGCAAAAAAAAAAAAAGAAAAAAGAAAAACACCTATGTCAACAAAATGTGATGGATATTTGATGAATATGCTGTTGACAAAGGCAGGGTAAAACATGATTTTCTTTTTTAGTTTAGCATTTTTTATGGTGGTGGGGCTAGCTGTAGTTCTCAGCACCCAGCTCCCAGCCTCTGTGTTAGTCGGGTTTCAAAGCATTAATACGCATGTTAAGCCTGCGATGGTGCCACAGCATCTGCATATGGAGTTAATAAAGCATTTTTGACTGAGCCACATTGCAAGTGCCATTAATAACTAGCTAACACACACACACACACACATAGGCACAAACAGAAAGACACACATACACTTGCATGCACGCATGCACACACACACACACACACACACACTGCTGTGTTAATTAATTGAGGCCATCAAGCAGATAGGGGACTGTAAATGAACGCCTCTGTTTGGTGAGGTGGCTATGGAAAGCCAATTAAGTGCGGAGCATGAGCCTGGTGGTGGAGGCTATGTCCAGCTTGAGGCAAGGGGAGATGGGAAAGGGGGGAGGGGAGAGAGGAGAGAGAGGGGAGAGAGGGAAGAGAGGGAAGAGGGGAGGGGGAGAGATGAGGAGAGGAGAGAGAGAGAAGAGAGGGGAGAGAGGGAAGAGGGAAGAGAAGAGGAGTGAAGGGAGAGAGGGAAGAGAGGGAAGAGGGGAGGGGGAGAGATGAGGAGAGGAGAGAGAGAGAAGAGAGGGGAGCGAAGAAAGGAGAGGGGAGAAAGGGAAGAGGGGAGAGAAGAGGGGAGAGGGGAGAGAGGAGGAGAGAAAGTAAAGAGGAGAGGAAAGAGGAGAGGAGAGAGAGAAGACGGAAGAGAGGGAGAGAGGAGAGAGGAGAAGAGAGGAAAGAGAAGAGGGGAGAGAGGAGCAGAGAGAGGAAAAAGGAGAGGAGAGAGAGAAGAAGTGAGAGAAGAGGGGAGAGGGGAGAGCGGAAAGTGGAGAGAGACAGAGAAGAGAGGAAAGAGAAGAGGGGAGAGAGAATAGGGGAGAGAGGAGGGGAGAGAGGAGAGGAAAGAGAAGAGGGGAGAGAGGAGAAGAGAGAGGAAAGAAGAGAGGAGAGAAAGAAAAGAGGAGAAAGAAGAGGGGAGAGGGGTGAGTTGAGAGGGCAGAGGGAAGAGAGACGCTTGGGTGAGCAGGATCAGCTGGATGTGGCGGGTGAAGTGATGCCCACCACCATGGGGAGGAGGGGAGGGCTAAATAGAGAGAGCTGTGACTTAGTCGTGCCACACGAACGGTGTGAGAACTTCTCTTGCCACCAGTGAGGAGTGACGAGACAGATCTGCACACACACACACACACACACACACACACACACACACACACACACACACACACACACACGCACACAAGCACACACACACACAAGCACACACTCTTCACATATTCAGACACAAACTTTGCATATATTCTACCACAAATTCACCTCACTTTCACCTTCTCTGTCACCTTAAACTACCCCATACGAGCACACACACACACACACACACACACACACACACACACACACACACACATTACATACATATATGCACACACGAATGTACACACATATACACACACACACACACACACACACACACACACACACACACACACACACACCTACACACACACACACACACACACACACACACACACACACACGCACACACACAGGAGCTAGCCGGCACCAGCAAAAGGCAGGCAGCTCCATGAATTAACAAATACAGCAAGGCACTGACAAGCCTGCCAAGCCAGAGCTTTTGCTGAGGCCTCGGTACTTCCAGTACATCTGGCTAAAAGCAAGAAATAAAATGTTTTTTTTTTTCCTCCCAAATTGAGATGCGATTTTGAAATATGAATTTAAAGAGGGGGGAGAAAAAAAAAAAATCCTGCGAGCAGCACAGAGGTCTTTGGCAGTCAGGAGTCGGACTCATAAATCATGTCCGGCTCAGGTTGTGTTTACCTCCAGAGTGGGAGGGAGGTCCGCATAGGAGCACCACGCCCTGTCCTTCACGCACCGACACCGAGCTTCGTCTGTGCGTCTTGAAGTTTTCCAGGTCTGTGAGGAAAGAAAGAAAGGGAAGAAAGGAAGGAAGGAAGGAGGGTAGGAGGAAAGGATGGAGTGGAGGATGTAGAAGAAGGGAGGACAAAAAAAAGAGAAAGAGAAGTGGGTCAGTCATAAGAGCAGTGCAAATGCAGAGAGACTATTCACAGAATGTCACACACGTAACCTCACTCCAACGATGACACACACACACACACAGCACAGCCAAACGAGGGGACTGGCACACCACGTGTTAAACATATGCACAGACACACAATTACATTCTAATGTGATCTTTACGAGTCGCACATAAAGATAAAACCCAATGAAATGGCGCAGACAGAATTACGAATTCAGGCAATTAGCATTTTGTGAAGGCCAGCGAGGAGCCATACCATGAGGCATGCTGAGCAAGAGCTGACTGCTGTTGTTGTCTTCACAGAAAGGAGAAAAAACAGCTCAAGGCTCTGCTCCTGGCTACATTACCCCCTACCGTGCGAGTTTATTGAGAGGTTCTCTGGCACAAACGCAAAAATACACAGACTGCTGCTAGAAAGTTGATAGGAGCCCAAAGCTTAGCCATAAAAAAATTCCTAGTGCAGGTGGAAGAGGAGGAGGAGGAGGAGGAAAAAACGTGACATGAGTCATCACCCCAGCACACTTCTTGATCTTTCAATAACGCTTTGAACTTTTTTTTTTTTTAGCTTAAGGAGCAACATGTGATCTGTGCAAAGCAGAGTATGTCAAAAAAGCAAGTACAAAAAGAAACAACAACAAGTATAAGAAAATATCTTGCTTTTTTGGCCAAATGTGAAGTGGTAGACTAAAACATTTATGGACAATTACATTATATGGATTAAGAAAGGAGGGGAAGGGGGTGTAAACTAAATAACTAAAATAACTGTGTAAAAAAGGTGTTGTTGTGGCATAAGCCCTCACGAAATTTAGATTATTTGTAAAAAAAATGATGAATTTGATGAATTTGATGAATTCTGTGTGATCAAAACAAATAAATGGAAACATTAATTGCATATAGTGTGGCTCCATTGCATCCAACAAGATGGGACAAAAAAGGGATATGAGTGCGAAATCAATATGAGTTGCAAAATACAAACGAGTGCACTTGCATTACGCTACATTCTTTGGTATGCAGGGAGTATTTTTGCCAGGCATAAGTCACACATGAATGATTTTAATGGCTCCAATGGTTATCAGGTTTCCTCTGAGTCTTATTCATTGGTGCAAAAAAAACCTCAACAACAAAACACTGCAAACTCATTCCAGAATTGTTAAGAAACCGAAATTACCTTCTCAAAGAAAGTAATTTATGTTTGACAATTGATGGAAAACAAAAACAAGGCGTAGAAGCTTCCTGTGTGTTGCTCTGCTATTGTTGCTCCTGAGTCTTTGTGCAGGTAATCTGAATGCACTCATAGGCCAATGGCAGCCTCAGAAGAGCTGAGGGAATAAACATGTTCAAATTGGAAAGTACACAGAAGGTCTTCGGTAGGCACGGTGTGTTGATTGCATATAAAAAAAGGCATCAGCACCTAAATTAAAATATCAGTGCTAAAAACCTCTAAATTAGTTTTGAGAGGACGCTGCATGCAAAACACAAGCCATACACCCAGCTAATAGAACTGAGGGCTGAATATTGTTCTTCCATCCAGGTTAAAATGTGTAGACCTTGGACTTATAAAACAAAACCAGGCATTAGAAGAGCTTACTGAAGTAAAAATGGGTTAAGGAAGACTGTTCAACTAAGCAAATAGAGGTAAAGAAATCTAAAGCCCTGGAACACACATGAAAAAAAAAATTTTTTGGCATGGAATCACACTAAGGGTGCCTTTTGAAGAACCAGCAAGTGAGCACAAGCATTATGAGTGAGTAATGACAAATGCTACCTCAATTGGAAGCACTCATGCTGATAAATCCTCCAAAATATTAACTCTAATTAACCCCCGGTATATCCTCCATTTTGTAGACTCATTTGAGTGCCGGTGGAAGGATTGAATGCCTTCCATCTGGTGTAGATCAATGGCGAGTCTCTTGTACTAAAGATCTCTTTAGCTGGAAGACGAGACGGCTGATTGGGCCTGCTTCAGGAGCAGATTTAAATGCAAAAGGACTAGCCTCGCTGATTTATGAAGACCACTATAAGGTCAGCTCATATATGTCATACTGGCCAAGGGACAAGTCTATTAAGAGCCCAGCGTTAATTATTTCTTAAAACATAAATTACCTTTTCCTCCCAGGAAGCAAGCTTTGCTAATGGTAATTTGAGGCTATTTAGGCCTATTAAAAGAGAGTCATTTCTTGAATTTCCTTACAGATTAAAATGAGATTTTCGTGATGGAGATTCCTTTTTCCCCATTCACCTCAGCAATGAAAATGTATTAAAAAAATAATCATGAAAAATCTAATGGCCCTTTCACTGCTAACATGTAGCCTCAGTTATCAGCTCAAATCACCACGATACCACCTGTGTAAAAGGGAGAGCCCTAAAGTTGCAGTATTCAAAGGGGTAGAAAATTATTTTTGCCTCTGAATTTATGTTATGTCTAGCCATTAATGAAGATGTGTGGCATAATGGCGGTAATATGTTTAATGTTTTATGACAAAATTTCACGAGTGGACGTAAGGATGGAGATGTAAGATCCAGCTGGCTCACAAAGCTGCCAAAGATCTTTCCTGTGTAGTAAGTGTACTTATTTTCCACAGAATAAGCCAGGGGACATGAGAGATGACTCAAGAAAGAGTAGACATACTCCTACCAAATTTCCCCAGTAATGTCAGCCCTTGAGGTGGCTCTAACAGCGCGGCATCTTATTTGGGCACGGCAACAAAGGTTTCAAGTCGCACCGCAAAAACCCACTTTCATGTGATCGGGCAACTGTATGTTAGATAAAAGGCCCAACAGAAGTCAGAAAATTGTGAGCCAGGGAGAACAAAGTGGACAAAGGCATTAGACATCTGAGGTAGTGAATTAATTAAAATGAAGTATCTTTTTGGGGGAATCATTTTGGATGGAGATAAAAGCATCCTGGGGGGGGGGGGGGGGGGGGGGGGGGACATCACTCCACGGAGTGGGCCAAAGACCAAAACCACCCGACCCCCCACAACCCACCCTCCCCAAAAAAAAAAAAAAAAAAAACCCTCCGATAAAATACACCTCTCTGAAACCCCCTCCTTCCCAAAAAAACAGAGTAAAGGAACCATTGTTACACAAAAAGCTCAAAGAGCTCTTCTTCTCAGCAGCGGCTCTTGGTTTGGGTGCAGCTGAAGCCTTTCAAAAAAAAGGGGGGCGCCTGCAGGGAGAGGGAGGGCCAGCGCTGAGGACGTACTGTATGTTTGTGCCAAATGCACACCCCCCTCTGAACACGCGCAGCTGGACCGGTGTGTGCTTCCCTTTGGTCGGCGGAGATCATAAAAGCACACCCTGTCAAGTGCAGCCCTTCGAAGGGACACTGTGGAGAATCCTCCACCTACCCCACCCGCCACCACCACCACATCCCCCCCCCCCCCCCCCCCCCAACATAACACCCTCATACCAAATAAAAAAGCCGCAACCATGGATAGGGCTTAGTGCACTGCATTTTAGCAGGGCAAAAATAAAAACATTTAAATTTTTTTGTTCGTTTCAAGAGATGATGAAAAGCCCTCGATTCCATTCAGCTGATTGGCTGTGAGCGTCTGATTCTGTGCGGCCACCAGCTCATGCGACTCACTCGAGATTCGATATTTAAAAAATGATGAGGGATGTGTTGTTTGTAAAGATCAGCAGCACTGTCAGGGGTGGGATGCCATGAAAAATGGCTGCACCCAATTACAATAAATCAGCCACTATATATAAAAAAAAAAAACTAAACAAAACAAAGATGATGCCCCGGTGCCAAACTTGTCTGTCGTTGTCTAAGTGACATGACATTATAGCTCACGCGGCAATCTAAATTAACCTGATGATGGCGTCTCAGCAAAAGGATGGGTGCTAAATGCCAGCACAATGTATTATAAGTTCAAGTGAGCTGTCCTGCCACCGCGATGTGTGATATATTAAATCCACCCACATCCAGGCAGTTCTCCACTCCACTCTCCAAAAGCAGAGGAGTGTGTTCACTAAGAATGTGTGAGAGAGTGCTTTAAAGGCCAAAAAGTAAAAAAAAAAGAAATCTTTGGGTGCCTAAGTAAATGTGTCATCACTGACAGCCTTTAAACACACTGATGTTGGCACTCTAATACTGCCTTTAGAAAACTTGAGAAAATAAGGAACTTTTGCCGTTTGGCATTATACTTGGAAAGCTTTGCAGATACAGAAAAGTCTGCTGAGGGTTGTTAAGCCGCAGATGTTGCAGGCCCTTTAAGTTATTTCACACGATTCCAAACCTTTTGACACATTTTGCGTTCTGACAGGCATAGAATTGTACAAAACTAGAATCATATGATTACAATAGTTGTGTGATTAAAATAAGCTAATGGTTTTGGGACATAGGGATTATCTTCATGATCAGCAGAGGAACAGAGCCTGCTACACCTTCTGCTTATTTTTAGATATCAGACTCTGCTTAGATAAAAAAACAATACATTACAATGGTGACGACACGCTGATAGAACACACTCTAATTTATCTGCTGTTTCACCGAGGCAATTATATATTAAAAACATGATTAGGAAACTATGCATGATTTTTCACCACCAGCGCAATTTAAATTAAAAGCAGTCCTCAATACCCAGAACCTAATTACTGCATTAGAAACCTTGGTCTGATCAGCATTGTGTATGACAGTCTCATTTCCTATGCATCTACTGACAAGGTTTTCAATATCAGTGCAATTACAGCAACACAATTCACGCAGGGCAGTGAAAATATATCTCTCTCAAGGACGTAAAACATATCTCTTGTTCATTACTCTTAGTCCCGTTTTATCACTTCAAGCTGACAAGGTCAAACACATGAAAAATAATTATTAACTCTGCTTTTATCTCTGTACCACCCAGTTTGCTTTAAACCCATTCGAGAATTATGCATAATAAACTCCACAGGAAGAGCCGCAGCATGTTTCAACATCCGTTCAATCTCTTCGGTGGCTGAATACATTATTGATTGTACCAAATTCTTGGCATTAGTTATAGGGATTGGAAATGCCTTTGTGTGCAATACAAACTCACAAGCCCTGCCCCAGGACTACCTCTGTTCCACCATAATTTATACGGAGAATGACAATTTTTGATTAGCACTTCTCTGACAGATGGACAGTCCTGAATACAGGAAGTGTGGTACATGTAGGAGTTGAAGATATGCATACCGTACTTGGCCTCAGTGCTCAGAAAATGGACATGAGGTCTACTCATTCTCAATAAATCCTGCCACACATCTCAGACGTCACGTTCTTACAACATTAGCTGCTAGTTTTACATTTGGATTTAAAATAGTCTCTTGAACTTGTGCCATTCAATCATGCATAACTTAATTAAGCCGCACCACGAGCAATAAAGAAGATGGATGGCGCTCGGTCTCCAACGTGTGGCTTAAGGGTCGACGGCGTGCGATTGATGGAACTGTCCATCTGCCTGCCCGCTGGTGACAGTGGAGGGTCCCCAGTGGAGTCGGATTGATCTGACCTGGCGAGGAGGGAACGTCACCGCACACTAGGGGGGGTGTGGGGGTGGGGGGTGAGCGAACAGATGGCCGGCCAGAGATCCAGTGGCCTTGGTCTGTGCGGGTACGGACTCGGGATTCAATCTGAGCTGGCCATCACTCAAACTATTGTCAATGCCGTCATTTCAGAGGCAGGATGCTCTGTCAGTTAAGTAGCATCTAGTCGCTTCAAGAAAATGAATCACTGACTGGGAGAAGGCAAAGGGCTGTAATCCATTCACGGAGCAGTCAGCTAGGCCCTTTCATAATGATGCTTCAGCTAATTTCATCCTAGGGTTCAGTGGCTATGATATCTAATGCTAAACAACAACAAAGGACCTTGGCAAAGGAATTGCCATGCAGTATGTGTCTTGGCTTTGTCTGAAGTCAATGGGTAATGTCCATGCTGACTAATAATGACCACATTAAAATCAAATTACAGTGTGACAGCTTGGGCGTGAACCACTATTTAATGCCGCAAGTTGTTTTGAAGCAAGGCAAGCGAGCACAAGCCACAGCGCTGGACTATCATAAAAATAATTCCAAAACCTGGGAGGTTGTGTGACTGTAAGTTTAAACTGTCAGGTCTTTATGTGAGTGTCTCTCTCTCTTTCTCTCTCACTCTCTCTCTCTGTCTCTCTTTTTTTCCTCATCTTGCATCCATTTCTTATCAAGGAAGGGGATCTGCATGCTGACAGGAGGGCAGATTCTAGGCCACACCACTGCAAGCTATCTGCCCACAGGGAAGCATTTTCCTTTTTTGATCGCGTTATCAGACGGGCCGTGGGGAGGTATCAGAAGCTCCAGTGGCAACATGCCTCATGTCACACGCTCCGCCACATGGCATCTGGCACTCGTCTGAGCTGGGGAGGAGGGAAGGAAAGGAAGGACTTGAAGAAGGGTGGTGGGTCGGGTGTGCAAGTGGGGGTAGGTGGGGGGGGGGGTGGGCAGGTGGTTAGGGCTGAAGGACGTAATGGGTATTGTGACTCACATGCAAAGGTGAGGCTGGCCTCTCTGCTGATGATGGTTCCAAAGGTGTTGGTGGCGAGGCACTGGTAGGTCCCCGGGTCTCGGTCCTTGTTCAGTTGGCTGATGCGCAGGTTTCCTCCAGACAGGGTGTAGTGGGAACCCGATGCCGGGTCGATAATGGATCCGTTCAGCCTCCACCTTTAATAGTAATAAAAATAATAATAATTAAAAAAACACAGACATGCACCATTACACCCATTGGGTCAGCTGATGCAAATAGCTGGCAATGGTTCACCACTGAGCACACTAATATTTGCATCACTTTCCCTCCCATGCATCATCATCCTGCGAAGCCTGTGAACACATGCTTGATTGCCTGCAGGAAAGAAAGTAATGGCACTTTTGTGGCATCATTCCAGCTTTTATGTATTTATATATTTATTTATTTTGAAACAATCTGTAGACATGTTCAACAGTAGTTTCATTTAAGTATCTGCACAAAACCTCTGCAAAAAAAAAACGGTCTGAAGCAGAACTACCTCTTCTGTCATTCACCAAGGACATTTCTCAGGCAAACAAAATCCTGCATTATTTACATGTGCAAATTAGTACATTAACAAGTGTATGCTTTACTTTGTTACTGCATTTCAGTTGCACAGTGGGCACCCTTGGTAGTTTACCTGTTGTGACAGGATTATAAGACTGTTTGCAATACTATTACACCAAATGGACCGTTCGAGAAAAAAAAAAATCCCTGCTCCCAACTGACAGTAACCCTACATACACAAATGAACACGTTGAATGCCTTCATATATAACAAACAGTAAATCCTCAAAGGTCAACTGTAGAGTCCCCCTGGGGCCATGGAGAATATATGTAATTCATGCACGACTCCTGAGAGTATTGCACATCATTTTAAATACAAAGACGTGACCCCATTAACCTGACAGCAAAGGAGGCATGGGGCAGATACTTTATGGGCTCAATCCAAAATACTCAATAGTGAAAAGAATCTTCAAGGAATCCAGAAATGGCACGGGGCCAGGGCCTCTTTGGCTCTGATTATTTAATCAGAGGGAGTGAAGGCATTGATTTTCTTGATGGGCTCCAAAACCGATTAACAAATTACTCGAAGCAGCCTCCTCACTTCACCTTATTATTTGCCAGCCGTTGTGCAGTCTCTGGGCTATCAAAGGAGCGCACGTATGACTGATGCCAGTGACCATACATCACTGACTAATCAGCAGTTTACAGCTGCTCGGCGCACATACATTTAATCAAAACCTTCAGCCCCACTCCAGCCTGACTACCATGCGAACAGCACATCGATTTCAGCCTTTGGAGTTCCACGCTGATCCTTATGCCAAGTCCATGAACTGCGGAAAGGTCCAGTAAAAAAAAAAAAAACAACCCGACGATCTTTTATCCACAAGTCAGAATTAAGTCTGTCATCTTCTGAAGGATGTGCTAAATTGAGATTATAAAATAAAATAATTTGAAAAAGAATTTTTACTACCCCACAGTATCACATGAAATCATTACAACTTCAGTTACGAGCCTCATCATTAAAGCAGAACTTTTTTTTGTTTAAGGCCCTGTAATTTAAATGATCAGTAACTGCGGTTCAGTGCAGGAAATGTCAAATTGAGGAAGCCATTGTGAGGGGAAATGTAGCAGAACATTACACATATGCTTTGTCGAGCATCATATGCTAGCCGCACCCTAAAAAGTATCATTCACCATTACACAGGGACCATGAGGGAGTAGATCTTCATAATCACTCTCCCTTCATCTGCTAAGAAGAGCACAGCTCAAGCTACAAGATGCTCTCCAGGCACCAGGAGAAGCTACAGTAACTTGCTTAGTCCTCCCCCGCTGTGTGTAGAAATGCAAATCCAGAAAGTTCAGCTCTCAGTTTAATCATTTTCACAGGCCTCTTAATATATAGCCAATATAAGGGCAAACTGACACACTTTTACTACAAAGGCAGCATATTATAGGAAAAGCAGTAATACACACTTTTGGCCAAAAACTAGCAACCAAATGATGACAAATGACGGCAGTACGCATGTTATTCTATTAAACACAGTATATTATCATACTAAAGTAACACAGTCCTAAAATATAGTTTACCACACATTAACAAACAATTCCACTCCAGGTCACCAGTGAAACAGTATATGTTAGCTTGATTAAGACTTTTGATATTAAAAAATGTAATACAGTAAACATGTTCTACTGTTGCTTTCTTCTCTTAAACCATATTTTTTATTCTTGCACATTGTGTGAATTGTTACAGGCCCCCAGCTATAGCATAACATTGTCAGTCATAATATCAAGACATTGTTTGCCCTCGCAAATGCTAATGCATACTGATCACAGTACTGACTACCAGTCCAAATCATTACACTTCAAATGTTTGATTGACACTTCATGAAGATAAGTGCAGCAGTAAACAGAGTGATGCACGGACCTACAGGAGATACGAAATGGGCTGGGCCACAGGCAAAGACTCAGTGACACACAACTGCATGAAAGTGGCCATTGTGCAAATTGTTGATGTGGTGTGACTGTGTGAGGACAGACCCCTCAAAGTCACACTGATGACGTCCTTTTGGGAAACACACACACACACGCATAAAGACATGCATGCACACTGAAACATGAAACACACACACATACACACACACACGCACGCACACACGCACGCACGCACGCACGCACGCACGCACACACACACGCACGCACGCACGCACGCAAACACACACACAGAGGCCAGGCACACAGGGACACACACCAGCATTCACCCAACATGCACCCGTATACACAGATATAGCCAGAAATAAAAACTATTGCACACACCTGCAGCAATGCTACAAGAAGAGAAAAGTAACATTAACAAAACCACACCAGCATTCTAAAAACACCCACACAAATATATTTATGAGTAGATAGGCAGAAAAAAGTATAAAAATATTCCAGCTAGTTTAAGGTTTAGCACCACTAAATGAAAGATGCCAGATAAAGAACTAATTTTTCATGACCTCTTATTACAGTCTTAGTCGGGAAAGACTAATGTCTTGCATAAAATTAGCAAATTTAGCAAAGTTCTTTTTTTTTGACAAAAAGTGTAAATGTACTTAATGTTACAAAGTTTCCTATAATGAATCTGCTGCCTGTTCCAAATCCTTTTGCTGTAAAAGAACAAGCCTTACTTATTGTTTTTTTTTAGGTACTGTAAGTGTTTTCGATCCATATAGCCAAAGATTAAAGAGAAAAAAGGAAAAAGAAAAGTTTTCCATATAAAGAGTGGGTAAATGCACATTAAAGCTGTGTTGGTCTTGGTGTGATAATTTTAAAGAAATTTGAAAGTGCTTATAAGAAGTTCTTTTCCAACAATTGATGAATGGTGAATTACTGGGCTATACAACAGACTGGTACTGTAAAATCTACATGAACTCCAGTCCAGCCTGTGCTACACAATATGCTACATTTGTTTTTTGTCTTGTTACTTTTATTACACCTTATTTTAACGATCCCTGATGCAGAGTACCTACATAATGAGGTTCATTGTAACCAAGTGTGTAACAACCTGTAACATTATATGCCTACACTGTACTTCAAGGTTAAGAGTAAGGTTTAGGATTAGGGTTAGTGTTAGGTATGAACTGTGTAAGTACATAATTGTATATGTAGATACACTGTAAAGTGTTAAAATGAAAGTGTTAGCTTGATTTTGTTTTTGTTTTTTCAGGGTAAGTCAGTATTACTTTGTCACAGTTCCACACCCTTTCTTGGAGCTGCCTCAACTATCAGGGCGTAAACACAATTTGCTTACTTAGGTGATCACGCTTAAATTGTTTCTTAGCCCCTTCTGTGCTGCACTCTCCTGAGAAACCAGCAAGCCAATGTGCAAAACATTGTTTTCAGAAAGGTGAACACATGTCTAAATGTCATGTGTGCCAGGGAGACTGCGAAAAAGTCTTTAATTGAATCAGGTTAATAAAATAAATGTGTGATGTACGATAATCTCATTACCCCACCACCACTGTTGAACACTGAGCCCCACTAACAGACCTGATTTGTTAAGCACATGCTTTATGCAATCATGCTTTAACAGGCATTACGCCGCGTAATACGCAGCCATCTGGCTCCAGAGTCTGTAGACTGTTTGACGATCTGTTCCTCATCTTTAGCCTTCTGTGATGTAAATCTATTGCTAAAATGTCAGAAGAGGTGGTGGTGGTGGTGGTGGTAGTGGTAGTGGAGTAGGGGGAGGCATACTCATTTAGGAAGTGGGGAAAAGAAAAAAAATCTCCTCACAGCGGACGATGAACGCTTGGAGTCATCTGGCCAGCTTGCTGAGGAGCCACATATTATCTAGCATTGAGTCGGCGTGATAGGTAGGTAATGAACTCTGAAGGAGTCGGTTATTGCCCACAGGAAGGCATCTTCCACCGGAGACGGGGGGTGGGGTGGGGGTGGGGGGGGGGGCCCTGACAGGATAGTGAAGCAACCTTGACAGGAAACAGCTGATTAGGTCATCCGTTAAGCCGGCCGGATCCCAAGTATTAAACGTTCCAATCCCTCTAAATCTCACAGCTGCAATTTCAGTGAACAAACATGATTGATTTGAACCTTGTAGTTGCCGGAGATACGACATACTAACCTATCGATAGACTAATGAACCATACAGACGAGGGAAGACCAAGACCCTCACTGGAGGTAAGGAAAGGGCCCACTTTATGTTAGATTATAACACTTTATATCCCTCTTCAGGGAAAACACTATCAGATGTAATGTGAGTATAATCTTACACTAGCATGTGGATATCAGCAGCAGCAGCAGCAGCAACAGTGCAGGAAGAGAAAGTTAGCACTTTAAAGGCTTTGCTAATGCTGCCTCTCAGGAGAGCTTTTCAGACAATAGCTCATCCTGTCTTCTGCCAACACTCAGGGAAATAATCGGAAGCTCCTCGCTGAAACAGGACCTCTACACACTAAGTAATCTTTTAGGCAAGTAATTAGATTTCTCGATGTCTCCCTCCATTCGAATAGATATTGTTTTCAAAAGAAATGTTTCACAGAGCTATATATTAGCAATGAATGATGAGCGCGCCATGAGCTACACTTGGCCTTTTGCTGCACCGTCAGCTGAAAATGAGGCTCAATTACAAGCGCTGTCGTGATGGAAACATTTTTGATGTCAGTTGCAGAGATACTGCAGAACCAGCAGCAGCAGCAGCAGCAGCAGGAGCAGTAGCAGCTGCAGGTCCACCTCAGTCCAAAGTAGGAGGGTTTGGGGGATTTGCTGAAAGAGCACGGTTTAGAGCCAAAACATCAAAGCTCTCCAGGAATAGTTCATGCAAGAGACTACAGGGTGTAAAGGGTTATGCACCACAGTAGGTCCAAAAAAAATAGAGATAGAGGAGCAGAGGAAGAGAGAATGAAAGAGAGAGAGAGAGAGAGAGAGAGAATGACAGAGGGAAAGAGAGAGAGGGAGAGAAAGGGGGGCGGGCGAAATGAGACAGAATCACATGAGAGAGCAAAAATACTCAACCAAACACCAACAGGGAACTCGCATATATATATATTTTCTTAGCAGATTGCAAATGGAACTTCTCATTGTGTAGAGTAAGCAGTTGGACGTGGAAGAGAGATGACGTGGTGAGAGTGACCTGTGAAATGGAAGTGGAAGTGGAAGTGGCAGTGGAGGGGAGTGACGTGAGGAGACTGACCTGTAAAATGGAGGCGGGCTGCCCTGGGCCTCACAGCTGAAGACCACCTCTCTGCTCTTCTCCAGGGAGTCCACTGGAAACACGATGCTGCCGGGCTGCTTGGTAAAGACAGGGCTCTGCAGGCCACTGCCCACTGCAGGACACAAACAAACAAACAAACAAACAAACAACATCAGTTACACTGTGACAGGGGCCTGCTTTGTGTGCCCCCCCACATCTGACAAAACCTTGACAGTGATGTAGCGTGTAGACTGTATGACTGCACTTCAATTATGTGTTCCCAGTCACTGTGAAATATACAAAAAAGGCATGTATACTCAAATATGAGCTTAGACACACTCACACACACACACACACACACACACACACACACACACACACACACACACACACACAGTATACATTTCTACTTGTAGCCTAGCAAAAATGACACATCTCCTGGTCACAGAGCAGCTCCCAGCTTTCAAGGTTCAAGCTCAACATCCACCAAAGCAAACAAGCTGTCTAAAAAAACAACACAATCGGCTCACTAGCACGCACAGACGCACACACACAGACACACACACACAGACACCCACACACACACGCGCGTGCGCAAGCACCCATAAAACACCTACATGGGCAAGCCAAGCATGAACAGCAAATGTCCTCTCCAAAGTGAGCTGCTCTATTTAGATATGCTGACAGCCCAGCCGTCTGCACGGAGTCAAAACGTGCCGCGCCTGCACACACACACACACACACACACACACACACACACACACACACACACACACACACACACGCGCACACACACACACACACACACACACACACACACACACACACATCCGACATCGAGACCCACTCGCACAGACAGACAACAGCAGCAGACACCACTTACACACGGAAACAAGCAATTACTCAAGGCCGGCAAACAGGGGCCGGGCTGGTAAACCATTAGAGAATCAAACCGCAGGCAGACCAAACTTATCAATTAATTCGGCCCTGCCAAAGCAGCATGCCAGCAAGCGAGGAGTTATTTGAGGTGCGAACGTGTCTTCAAAAGCTCTTTAAGCTGTAATAGAACCAGCTCTGATTTATACCGAACAACGGCGCCGTGGCTGCGTAGTCATTTGCCTTTTGTCAACCTGTGGCCTATTTTCCCACAGCAGGCACCGACGCAAGCAATTAGGTGGGTGGTTAGTGTTCCTCTATTGTGGTTTTGCACTCGCCGGGGCGACAGACACACAGACACAGAGACAGGACATCTTCATTTGTCCGTCTGCTGCTGTCCTCGGTAACATTACCATCTGTCTGCAAAGCACTTTGTGGTGTCTACGTTTCTTTGATGAAAAAAGGGACCAAAATTACTGCTTTTGTCTCACTGTGGTCACATAATGCAGGAGCAGGTAAGGCACAAATGTAAAAAAAATGTAAAAAAATAAAAAAACAATGAAAGCACCTTGACAAAGCAATCATCTACTTTTTAAACAACAAAAGTTTAACTCATCAGTGGGTTTTGATACTTGTAGAAGGACTGGAACACCAGAGGTTGACGGACATGTACATCCACACCAGACATCAACACCTATAGTACTCTGTTACAACTTATACTTGTGCCTCTGACAACACGACTATTTAATGCATCTTGGGATAGAACAACAAAAGGCCTCCTGGCAAGTGTACACTACTGTTGAAGGACATCACAAAGCCAACTACATCAAAAAAAAACAAACAAACAAAATAAAATTGCAAATTGTTTTCCATATTGGAATACAAAGTATTATCCAAGCGTTGTTTAAGCGGGCAATGACGGGAAGGGCCCGTTATGGAAATCCTTCAGGCCCCTACCTTTGTGTGTGTTGTGTGTCAACCATTACCAATTGCATGGTCCTGAAATTACAGGGTGCCTTTTTTGATCAGACAGGAAATACTCTTTGTGTGCGTGTGTCTGTGTGTATTTACGTGTGCATTTATGTGTGTGTGTGTGTCTGTCCGTCTGTGAGCCAAAGGTGGGTTTGGGAGGGTGGGGGGCGTCGGTGAGGAAATTCCATTTGTATTGGATTCTTATAGAAAAAGTGCTTGCAACATGAAAATAACTGTTATTTTGCTTGATTTCAGGCTTCCATCCCACGGGAAGGTGAGTTAGGACGACAGTGTGAAACGGGAGTACCACTCCAGCACAGGGATGGACGCCAGGACAGATGAGCTCTGGCTCCCTGCCTTCTTTGTTCGTCTCGTACGTGCAAAAGTGGCCAATGTGACATTTAAAAGTTTTTGCCTAATTGCAGCTTTGTTTGAAAAGAATAATGGGGTGTGTTGCCCGGTGACAAAAGCAGCTTGCATCAAGCTTTTTTTTTATTAAAAAAAAACAACAAACCTTCATAGAACTTTAACCAATAGAGCTGTCCCATAATTGTTTTCAATGATAATGTAAAAAATCTGAGTAAGATGGGTGACCAGCCTTCACACTCAGTTCATCATGGTCCATCTGTTGCCTAAAAATGTGAATTATTATTCTAAAAACAGATGATGAAGGCTGACCGCAACGGCTACATTTTCCTGGGAACACTCTAAATATAAAGAGGACACTGGGGCAGGCTCCCAGGAGACTGGACTTAGATGCCACCATCGCTGGGCACATTTGTGGCTAAACAGATGAGCTTCAGCAGAAGGGCAGCCGGTGCACCAACAGCTCCAGAACACACAGATGAGACCTCATAGACACAAGCAAGACATAATCCCTACGCCTCAAAGGAAATGAATAATCAGATTTAAAATTTTTTAAAGGATTACCCTGGGCATCTGTGAGTAATTCAATTTCCTTGAAACAAGCAACAGTTTGCACTTTTCAAGGACACATGGGGGTCACAGACAAGGAGGGGGGGGGGGGGGTGGGGGGTGCGGTGTCACCAGAGCAAATGTGCCCAGTGAAACCCCATTATGGAGCTTCTTGCACATTAAATGGAGATGAGACTTATACGTGTTCCCCCGTGTACAAGCAGCAAGCCTTCAATTGGCTTTGGGTTGTAATATGTGAAGTGGCAAGGGTAAAATGAAACAGACTGTCGATCAAGAAAGTCTCGGAGAAAAGTGAAAAGAGTGTGGCATTAATCTGCCAAAGTGAAGGGGCCCAAGGATAAAGAAAACGGTGCCATTAAAAATATATCACACTAGTAATGATATTAAAGTTTTTTTTTAAAGCTTTTATGGGCAATGTCACCAGTTTAACATTCCTACTCCATAAAGATGTTACAGAAGACATTACACACACTCTCGTAAGATTGTACCAAAAAGAAATTCAAATGTTACATGATATCTGTGATGCTCTTGACAGTTTCAATGACATCTGATATTGTTACAGCACTATGTCATGTCATGTCATGTCAACATGACAGCTGATATGACAATTACACAAAATGCCAGTAGGACGCTGATCTGTCATTGTACATTAAATGTTATATTTTTTTGTATGATTTATTTATAAATTTTCAAAATAAAAACAAAGCATAGGTCATGGGTCCTCATAGCTTGGAGTACAAGCAATACAACTTTATATATTGTAAAAAGAGGTTTTTTTTACAATATATAAATTGTAAAAAAAACAATTTATATATTGTAAAACACACACACACACACACACACAAACACACCCCACCCCACACCGTTCAGTGTGACCTCAAAGTCAAGTGAATGTCTGTACAGTGGTGATACTAGGAGTACAATGCTAAAGTGCATAGTGCTAGATACAGATACATGGCATACACACACTCACGCCCCCCCCCCACGCACATGTACAAGTTGTTTGGCGAAAACATGCCATTGTAAGAATCTATGCCAGTCGGCAGTGCTTTTTTTTGCACATTGTTGGCATATCTTCATGTGTATGTTTCTCTCTCTCCCTTTCTCTCATTCTCTCTCTGTCCTATTCTCTCTCTCTCTCTTTTTGTGTGTACACGTGCCTGCGTGCTTGTATACATTGTTTCTTTTCATCTCTGTGTGATTTATATGTTTTTGAGTGGCTGGTGGGTATTCAACTGTGGCAGTGAACACGGTGAACAGAATGCAGATAAATCCAATGAGTCATTCCTTATTTCAGGCTTTTCAACAGGTAGCTCAGCTGTGCGTTACTATTTATGCATCAGTAGAAATGAATGCTCATTAGAGTATGTGTGTGTGTGTGTGAATGTACATGTGTGATTGTAAGTCTGTATGTATGTATGTGGTGTTTGTGTTTGTCTGCATGCGTAAGATCCTTTAGCTCATGTCTCTCTCTCTCTCTTCCTCTCTCTATGTCTCCCTCTCTTTTTCTGTCTGTCTGTCTGCCTCTCTCTCTCGCTCTCTCCCTGTCTCCATCTCTAGTTCTGTCTGTCTGTCTGTCTGTCTCTCTCTCGTCTTTCTGTCTGTCTCTCCCTCTCTCCCTCTTTCTGTCTCTCCCTCTCTCTCTCTCTCTTTCTCCCTGTCTCTGGTGTAGTAAACTAAAGCGTGGAATGCCTTCCTCCAAGCCCGCTCTTCCATCAATAAAAGGGAACTCTCTTCAGGTGGAATAATTGGCGCTGTTTTCTTTCCACCCAGACAGGCGCTCCAGACGTGTCCATACTGGTTGGCATAATTCCCTAAGTGAAGCGCCACTTGTTTCCACGTTTGAGCCGCCCATGTCAACACAGACAGACTGGAGAAACAGCACTCTGAATATGCATGAAAGGTCAAGAATGGCTTGCTGCAAAAGCTTGGGCACAGGAGAGGGGCGAAAGGGGGGGGGCTACCAGGAGAATGGACAAGCAGACCAGGGGACGCAGCACACTGGGAGTTGCTTGGAACTTCTCCCACGAAAACAGAGGCTGTGTTGTTCAACATTAGCTACTAACATGGCTACAGATACTACACACACACAGACACACAGACACACGCACGCACGCACGCACACACACACACACACACACACACACACACACACACACACACACACACAGGCCACACAAGTGGATTACTCATCTATTTGAAAAGCTTGCATCATGTCTTGTCCCTTGGTAACTCTCAAACGGGCGGAGTGCACAAAACAAAAGCAATACACCTCAAGTAAGCCCTAGGGTCCAGACATCCATCCATCTATTCATCTATCCATCCATCCATCCATCCATCCATCCATCCATCCATCCATCCACAGACCTATCTATCTATCTATCTATCTATCTATTAGGGCTGGGTTAAAAAAAACGATATATTAATACATATCGATAGAGATAAAAAACTTAAATATCGATTTTAAAATGTGGGTATTGATACTTTAATAATGGGTGTCTTTCAGTAGATGCTGGTGTCATTATCTATCTAGATCTATCTATCTATCTATCTATCTATCTATCTATCTATCTATCTATCTATCTATCTACTTGCTAAATAAATCCATGCAGATATACACCTCGTGCAGACACATATGCCCACATACATCCATACATACATAGGTCTTCTGCTGCTGTAATGATCCATGCAGGTAACATGTATTATTTACTGCTGACATGATGGGATGCAGCACATTTACAATTTCAGCTGGGCCTCATATCTTTAGCGGGATGCTAAATGGGCTAGGCAAGGCCATTACTCCTGAACAGGTGCACTCGCCCTTTGGGAGCCTGGGCTTCGCTCGCCGCTGTGAGCAGAGAGCACCTTCTGCTCACCTCTTTCATGCCGGGCTTGATGTGAGGTTTTTTTTTCCCTCCCTCCCTCCATCTCTCTCTCTCTCTCTCTCGCTCTCTCTGTCTCTACTACTATCTACTGTGTTATCATCAGAGTCTCATTAAAAAAGGGGACCCGTCGTTGTCCAAAGCTGTTCTGAAGCACGGTGAGCACGGTCTACAGCTGTCACGCTCTTCACAGTGGCAAACGCTTTCATTCCCTTTGCCCTCTGGCCAAGTTGCCTAATTGCATTGCCTTTTCAAAAATGGATGAAAAAAAAATTAATAAATAAACACAAAAACATTCTTAAATCACATACACACAAGGGCATGTTCACACACACACACACACACACACACAGATACACAGACACTGACACACACACACACACACACACACACACACACACACACACACACACACACACTAACACACACACACTAACACACACACACTAACACACACACACACACACAAAAACAGGGTCTGTGCCAGGTTGCTAAACAAGAACAAGGGCAACAAAGGCGCGGACCCAATTGTACCGATCATATGAATAAAACATTTATTGATATGCATATCTAAGGAATTTGTTGACCAAGCAAAACAAAACAAATGTGGCCGGTGTGGAGGTAGTAGGTGTAGGGTGGTGTGGGACGGGATAGGAAGCCTGAGGGGGTTTGGTGGGGGTGGGGGAGTGGGTGTGGAAGGTGGGACTTAGGGTGGCGGGGTGGGTGCGATGGGGGGGAAAAAATGGGAAGGAGGGCTAGAGCAGAGAGCGACTCTGTGTCTCTGATTTGCTGACATCACCAATTAGCAGGGGCTTGGCATTGTGCTCCCCCTGAGATCTACCACTCCTTCATCCTGCCACGGGAAGAGTAATTGCTTCTCCAGAGAGGGAGTGAGAGAGAGAAAGCGAGAGAAAGAAAGAGGGAGCGATAGAGAGAAAGAGTGAGGGTGTGAGTGAGCAGGGAGGACCAAGATAGAAAGAGAGAGACTGAGGGAGGATGGGGAGGATGGGAAGGATGGGAAGGGGGGAGGGGGGGGGGGTGATGTAGGTGAGTCCACCTGGAGATGCAGGTTGCAGTTACTCAGATACAGTGTTGGTTTTCATCACCAAGACCCCGGTGTCTGCTAATACCGCCATCGACGTGATCTCGGTGCTAATGAAGGCCTTAATGGAGTCACACTCGGCATCTGGAGTGACACAAACCCCATTAAGAAGCCACTAAGCCACTGTGTTTGTGCGATATTGTTCATTACACAGTCGGGGAGATCTTAAACTATCATAAGCACTGAAGGTACTGATAGCTTGGCTCTGCACCCCACACCCCACACACACCCCCTCCACCCCCACCCCCACCCCCAACTCCATCCCTCCTTCTGTCCTGCCACAGTGCTGTACGTTTCCAAAAAAGAAGGACACCTTAATGGGACAGGAGGGCCATGGAAGATTACGTCCCTTTAAAAACCCTCTCATGAACAGACAATAAAATGTCAGATGCCTCCCGTCCAAAGTCGACCTTCTGGTCATAATCGGCTCTCGCAGTAATGAAGCGGGCCCAGCTGCACTGCTCGTGATGTCCATACGGTAGGTCAAAGGGGCAGAATGAGGGAGGGGGTTTGTGTGTGTGTGTGTGTGTGTGTGTGTGTGTGTCTGTATGTGTGTGTGTGTACATCATGGGTCGCTAAGGCCAGAGCTGGGCCAGGGACAGAGTGTCCCTGCTGAGGCCAGGCACCAGGAGGAGGAGGGGGGGGGGGGGGGGGGGCGAGGTGTGGTGGGGGTGGAGGAGGAGGGACTGGTTGGTTGCTCGAGACCCAGTGGCCTCGGAGGGGTTAGAGGTGCAAACATCAACAAAGGCCACACCTGAGAAACAGCACCTCTGGGCTCAAAACACACAACACACAACCCCCAACACACACCCAGAGATAAGACTTGGTTAGGCCCCGCGTCACAGAGCCCTCTCTCCATGAGTGCTACTGTATAATATAAACAACAGGGGACCGCCGTTCTCTCTTCAGCTCAGCACTACTAAAATATGTATGCTGTTTGAGACAAAGTACCCCTAAAATGTTCATTTGCATTTGCCATTTATGATGGTGTTATTCTACGCTTAAGAGGCTGTTACAAAACTGTTTAATAGTGACCTGTGCCTTCAGATATATGTGAAATTTTAAACTACTGTCAAGAAGATTTACTCGAGGCAGTCGAGGGATAGCTGTGTGTGTGTTTTTTTTATTCTCCACAGAGGAAAGAAGGAGCTTTAAAAAATGAAACAGAGCTAGATTGGGATCAGCATGAGGCAGCCTGTAGTTCATTATACTGGCACTGGGTGTGGATTCTTTGGGAGATTTCTGTCCATTGCTGCCCTGTTTATTTTGTCCATTGCTGCCCCTGAGTCTGGATATGAGCGTTTGAGGCAGACTACACAGTTAACAAGCTTCCCAAACAGCTGCAGGTAGGTCTGATAAGCCATATTTGGTCTGCTGTGCAGGTGAGATATTCGCTTGCAAAAAGAAAAAAACAAAAAAAAAATTATTTTGTGAGGCCCAGACCCACACAGCCTATGGGTGAAAAAGGGCCTTTATGTTTAAGTAATTTCAGTGTCCTTCTCTGCTTCTCTCTCCTTTTCTTGCTGCTCTCTCTCTCTCTCTTTATTTTCCTCCCTCATGCTCTTTCTTTCTCTGCTTCTCTCTCCTTTTCTTGCTGCTCTCTCTCTCTCTTTCTCTCTCTCTCTCTTTGTTTTCCTCCCTCATGCTCTTTCTTTCTCTGCTTTTCTCTCCTTTTCTTGCTGCTCTCTCTCTCTTTGTCTGTCCCTCTCTCTCTCTCTCTGTCTCTTTCTTTCTATGCTTCTCTCTCCTTTTATTTCTGCTCTCTCTCTCTTTGCCTGTCCCGCTCTCTCTCTCTCTCTCTGTCTCTTTCTCTGCCTCTTCATTCGCCCTCTTCCTGCCATGTCACATGCAGTTTGAGCACTCAAGTTCACTGCCTCCTTCTCTGCCTGTCCGGGCCAAAGGGGGTGGGGGAGAAAAATTAATCTGCGGCCCAGTGCTGGATGAGAGCAAATAAGTTTAGCGCGCCTACCTCAGCATTACTCAAAGGGCCTCTAGAGGCCGGCCTGAGGATCTGAGAAGCCCACATCCAAATTAATTTCATACGTCTGACAGACTATCGTTTTCCAGTTTATTCACCACTTTGAGCACAAGCTTCTTTTTGAAGGCGTCGAGTGCCTTTTTTTGTCTTAAGTTTGTTTCTCTCCGATGCGATGCGTGCTGTTAACTTCAAAAGATTTATTTCTTCATTTCCTCGTCCTCGTGGGACGAATTTGAACTGTGAGGACGGACGGTGTGTTTCTCTCCTCCGCTAGCTCTGTCATCTGGGCGTGCATCTAGAGAAATGGACAATGTGGAGCACAACATCAATTGGTTCAAGGTCAAGGCGAAGAGGAAGCCTGCTCCCATCCTTTATGCTTCAAAGGAGCTATTAGGATAAGCTCAGCTCCCCTGCACCGCCGTACCTCGCAGGGACATGGCTATATTCATCTTGCACAGATGAGATACTCTGGGCTTATACAGAATGCATTAGCCAGTGATACCAGCCATTCCCCGCCTCTTACACACACACAGACACACACATACACAGACACACACACACACACACACACACGAGACACAGACACACAGACACACACACACACACAGGTTAAAAAAACAGGCCAGTGGAAGGTGGGTGGCTAGCTGACTGGAAGGGAGGGGTGGAGGGGTGGGTGGTTGGTTGGGTTGGTGGGATGACAGGGGTGAGAAAATCTCCAGACAGGAGGTAGCATACAGTAAATATTTCTTCCGTTGCGGGTCACGGGAGAGGATGGATGCCGCACTGAACCCTGACCATGATGTCCCCTGGCTGTGGGGCATCCTCACCTAAAGGATAAATCTATTTGTGTCATGAGGTTCTGGACAGTAAGTATAGGGTATGTACCACTGCTTTTCCCTTTTCCTCGGTCTGGCAATAAAATGACACAGAATTCTATGTGAAAAATCACTGCAAACAACAATACACGGGCAACATGCCTGCTGCCTTGCTCACCGACTTCAGCGCTACTGATTTGAAGATGTTTTTTTATATTTTCCATCCATTTAGTATGTGTAGTGTACAGTAGTAAAGGTGTGGCTAATACTTCCTCAGTCAGTCAGCAATTAATACTAAAATGAAAGATTATTTAAAAAATACTGGGCCTCTTTAATGTCCCTGAATGAACCATAAAAGGAAGAGCCTGCCAGACCAGCACAGAACAGCTCCTCTGAATATCAGAGATTTTACACATCACAGCAGGGAGATTTCTTTGTTTTTTTGTTGTTGTTTGTTTTGTGCGGAATCCTCCAGCTATCTCGGACTTCATCTCTTCTCATTGGTCTTCCCCGAGGATGAAGGTCTCAGCTGCCTACTCTAGTGTGTCCACAGACCACACCCTATAGAGCTGTCCCTTTAATAACAAAATCGATCATTCCCAGGGTGTGTATGTGAGAGAGAAGAAGAGTAAAGGGCTATGCTGCTTACCTGACTAGATAGCATTTGCAGAGCCATTTCACAAAGCCATCTCACTTCACATTTCTTTAGCCTTATTTGGACAATATGGTTTATTTTTTTTTTCAACTTAAAACTAACAACACGCAGTACTACAATACCAACAGTTAATGTAGTCAACTGCTAAGAATGTACTCCCCCCCCATAGTAATAATGCAAATACTGTTAATTTAAGGGGTAATGGATAATGGAATGTAGGCAGTACTAAACTGGCAGTGTATTACTGTGTGTTCAGGTTGCATGAGACTTGCATAACACATTGTTTCTTCTTAAAAAAAAAAAAACTGCTAACATACACACAATTGTGCTTGCGAGTGCACATGCACACACACACACACACGCTCACACACACAGCACAAGTATTTCTTTGTTTGATTATCTTGTGTATGGCTAGACTTTTTTTTCCAACCTTGCCTTTCAGCCATTTGGGTACCAAATGAAGTGCAAATTCAGTCGATTACATTTATGTTTTATAAAATGAAATCTGTGGCTCTTTGAAGAGGTTGCTTTGTGGAATAAAAGGACAACTGCTTCTTAATTTTAAAATATCTGTAAAAAGGCCTATTTTTAAGCCTGGCTGACCACTGGTTAGTGAACAAATCACATTCAACCTCCCCATCCAACACATTATAAGGGCTGTATATTATTACTGTGCTGTGCTCCCCTTACCCCTCCGCTCAGTTTGCCTACATAAACTAAAAAAAATGTGGCCAAGGTGACAGCAACTGAGGCCTAAATGTGTCATCAAAACATATGGTGACAGATATTCAGGCAATCATTAGTGTCTAAATTAAAATTAATTGTTATTTTAAATGTCCCATATTATGAAAACAAATCAGATTTGATGGCTTTTGAATGTCTTTTGGGTCTATAAAAAAATCTACAAATGGTTTAAATAATAAATTCACCAGCGTTAGAAACTGTGTGGCAAAAAAAAACATTTATTATATGTCTCCCCATCTTCTACGTCACAGATGGGGATATCTCGCAAGAGCTGGCATAGGAATTCCTATAAAGAAATCTTTGGGGCCATACACAAAGTTTTATATTATCGGTTGCAAAGACCAATACAAGTGTCTACATCTGTTCGCACTCAAAGAGGGAAGAAGAGCAGCATGAGTGGATTGCATTTTGTAGGGCTAAGCACCAGAGGATATTTGTAAATGTCTGCTGGTGTGCTCTAAACATTTCAAGGACGACTGCTTCATCAACCATGGGCAGTATAAACTTGGATTAGTCACCAAACTTTACCTTAATGAGGGGTCGCTTCCGACTATCTGTGAGAAACTCGAGGAAGATGTATATACCTATCAATGTGTTTCTTTTGCAGTTTAGCACTAATTAACCAGTTATCTACTGGTGTTGTGCCTTTTAGCACAACTGAACACTAACAGCATAACACATTGCAAAGCAAGCCGACCGAGCTATTCTCACAATTGGGAATTTATAAAAATGCATTTTAAGATGCTTGCTGTACTGAACTATAGTATGTTCTAGACAATGGAGACGTGGGCAGTAGCAGCTCACTAGCATGTAGGAATTCTAATGAAAAACAGACTGTTCTGAACCAAAGGGGTAGAGAGGGGGGTGAAAATCTGGGAGGTATTTGCAACAAACTACTTCGAAGACATGTTCAGTACTGCTCAGAGAGCTATGTTAACTTGTTGTAAAAAGGACATAATGTAGGACATTAAAAATGCTAAGACAGCTGACAGACTTTGTAGATCTTCATTGTTAGAATGATACTGTATGTACAGGACACAACATGAGGGAAACAGAACTTATAAGCAAACTAAACATACCACACCAAGACAACCAGCTGACAATCTCCAAAACATGTATCATAAAGACAGCTTACTGTAACACCAGAAATTTCTTTAGCAACATTTCTGAAGCCATGTTGGGGGTATGTTCTGTATATGGATTTGCATTTTTGAACTTTCATTTGTTTAAAAAAAAAGAAATCTGAGAAACACTAATGGACTATACTACCTAAAAGTCAACATTTTAGGTATCGATTTAATTAAGTTTACCATAAGATAACTTTGAGTTGCTCTGTCTACTCCTAAAAGTAACCACTCATGCAACACAGTGATGTGTTCTGTAGGACCATTATCATGTCTTAAGAAATATCTTTTATTCTAGTTTTAGTAGTGGTATATTGTTAACCTGAGGTAAATTAAATTCATCCATAGAAACTAATAACTAAAAACAATTTTATAGAAAAGAAGATGAATGTCTTGCGACCATGAACTGAACCAACAACAGAGACTCTCTGTCTCTGTCTCTCTGTCTCTCTCTCTCTCTTTCATGTGTGTACATGCACCGCGTGCAGAAAGTGGATGCAGTAGGCTGCATTGTTTGTCTTCTTATGTTACCTCGCATGCATGGTTACCTTGACACTACTTCATATTATACTCATTTAAGGCTCACAGATAAGTAGTTTAGGCTCCTCTTCATGATGATGCAGGGTTACATAAACCGCAGTCAATACGTAGAGGGTGGTCAATAAGTGGTTTTGCTTTTTAAAAATTGCTTAAAAGGACATCATGTGGTTTCTATAGTAAGTAGCTAACAGGCACAAACATGGTACATTTTCATACAACCTTTCAGCAGTCAAGTTAGGTATATACGTATGGCCAGGATTCATTTCATAGCCCCTTTCTTTACCTTGAAAGACCCAGCTTACTTCCTACCTCTATGCCCTACTTTAGCCAGCTCCGGGTACCCTCTCAGAACCTCCCCTCCAATAACCTTTCACATGTTTTACAATATAAAGCACAATCGTGTGATTTGCACATCTGAATGTTAGCAAGAATATGTGCAGCAACTAACATCCTAACCACTGTTTTGAAATTGTGTTACAAGTACTGTACTTTCATACAGCATATCCAAAACTTCACAAATCTCATCTGCAAGAACTGAAACAGAACAGAATATCTGTGAGAACTGGAGCTGAGATATTCATTTTAAGATGAATGTTGTCTGTTAGACACATATTATTTTTTCTGCATTGTACATGATCATTTTAAGGCAGACAGAGCACGTACACTATGTGCAAGTGAAATGTGCTATTACAGATATAAACACAGTGGGGCACAGATCACTACATAGCAATAAAAGGGAAGTTAATTAGTTTTTTTTTAACTACGCAATTAAAGAGGACATGTTGCGTTAAAATAAATGGTGGCCTTTGTATCTGAGGAGAAGCCATCTTTAAAGAGGTGTAAATATCCTAATATGACAGTCACAGACTGAGTGTCTCTTTGCAAACATAAATGTACTTGTGTGTGTGTGTGTGTGAGAGAGAGAGAGAGAGAGAGAGAGTGTGTGTTTGTGTGTTTACATGTCTGTGTGTAGGTATTTAAGCATCAAGATATGACACCGATGCTTATAAAGCTTATCAAGCGACAAGTTTTGAAATCCAAAGAGAGAACAAACATGAACTAAACTGTATGTAACAACACTGCCGGATATCCACATTCCTGTTCTGTTGTTTACTGCAACACAAAAGATATCACAGGAGAGTATTCGAATGGAAATACACAGTTTGTACCCTTTCTGGGCTCCATGTCACACAGAATCAATTAAGATTTCCATTACAGATGTATACCAAGAACAAGAAAAAAAGGGGGAGAAAAAATAACACAAAAAATGATCAAAATCAGAAAAACACCAGATCTAACATACTGGTATGCTCTTAAGAGGTATCAGTACAATTCACAAACACTGCACACAACGCTATGCCTCTTCTTGTAAACAGCCTGGACACGATTTTCAAAGTGTGTGTGTGTGTGTGTGTGTGTGTGTGTGCGTGTGTATGTGTGTTTGTCAAAGACATTTGGAAACCACCACTGTGGTTGCTCGTAGAGTGTTTGTGCCATTTTGTTCTTCATCTCCTAAATCAGAGGAAAACATTTTTTTTTTTTTTTTGCCGAAGCATAAAAACCTCACAGAAGACAAAATAGCTTGATGAAAATGCATTGTTTGCGACTACCCACTGGGTTTTGCTTGGCGATCCAGGGCATGAATAACGCAGGTCACCAAATGACTGCTGCAGAACCCCGCTGCGTTACTTTGTCACCTGGCAGCTACGGCCATGAAGCAGTTGGAGTGAAATGAATAAACACAGCATACGAAATGGGCTGCCTCACAGCGGCATCCCATAATAGCCATGTGCCAATACATCAGGAGTGACTAATCACAAACTAATCAGTTTCAATACTTTCCAGGCATGTAATGGCTCGGCTTTTTGGTGCTGCTGCTTGGTCATGCTGTCTGAACTGAGGGAGAGGGAAGGAAACAACTGGGGGGGAACAAAGAAAAAAAGGGGTCTCCTGTTATTAATGTGATTTCATTCTGTCTAAACTAATGTCACAGATGTCAGGTTTTACGTAAAAGGCAGACATTCTAAGAATTAATCAACTCAACTGTCCAGATGACGCTGTACTATGGTCACTAGTCTTCTGAGACGTCATAAAGATGGACAGCAGATGGTGTGGAGCTACAACGCAGTTATCCCTGGTGCTTTGGTTAGTTAAGTGACCAGTGGATGAACTCTCCACAAGGCATATGACGTAAATAATGAAACGTTCTGATACATATATTCATTTTCAACATTTTTTTTGTTTTAAATACGTCTGAAATAATTAATAGCACAGGACTACTAAGCAGGTGTTTGGATGGCCCCAAGGGATTTGAGTTCTTAAGTTAATAAGTTTTACAAGAGTCTGACCTTAATTTTCTTGATGGGGCTATTGGTTGTTCACAACCATCATTGGGAAAGGCCAGGTAATGCAAATTTCAAAGCTTTATGAATATCTTGACTCCACAGACCTTGTCCCCAAAATCAGCCCCCACTGTCACCTCTCAGCAGCTGCTTGGCTCTGCTCAAAAGAGCAGCAGAAGACCTTAAAAAGTTGGCAAAGTATTTTCAGGTGGGTTTGTGGTATAAAGAAGACGTGGCAGTTAACAAGAATGGTGGAAGTCAGGCTGAGATTTGAAATACCAAGGAAACTTTCAGACAGAACTGCTTGTAGGCTTGTTAAAAAGCAAAATGAAACCTCTTGCTGGTTGAAAAAAAACTGTCAGCAAGATTTAGTGACTGAAGAGGTGGTGCATTGCACTATACCTACACAAATGTGAACTGAAAACTTTACTATCCTTTCTTTTCAATTCAATAAAGTGAAACGTAGATAAATTAAACCTGTAAAGGCTGACATTACGACAGTACCAAACAACAGTAATGACATTCCATAAAGCGGATTAATTGCATGTAAATATAATGGGCTTAGACTTCATAAATTATAATAGGACACAGTGATATATTGCAATTACATTGTATTGCAGGTTGTAATTTCTATGTATGACCCTAGTAAGAATCCCATGTTAAAAAGCTCTTAGCTTTATATATTTTCTCTGAAGCACACAAAAGAGCATTTTCAGATAGTACACAAGTAGCAAAACTTTTCAGAAACACTGTAAAAATCTAAAAATGGGATTTTATGCTCACAATGGTCACAGTCTAGGTGTTTTTACTTACTTAGCAACTCACAACAGATATTGTACATAGACATGCCCAGGCTTTTCCATGCCACAGTAAATGAAAAAAAGCAACAAACACAACAACCTCTTTTCAATACTTGACACACCAGCATTCTTCACCACCTATAGCAATAACATTTTCTATAGGTCACAATCAACAACCACCCCTGATCAGCCAAGGATCCTTTAGAGAGGTCAGACTCAGACGCAGACACAGACGAGCCACTGATTAATGTCCTTGCCCCTCAAATGCAGCCTGATGCCAAAATGTCAAGAGCACCTTTGTTTGAGAGGACAGACACTCTGGGCTCAGCATTTGGCACCCTACAGGTGGGGCTAGGGAGAGGGGAGGGGAGGGGAGGGGAGGAGAGGAGAGGAGAGGAGAGGAGAGGAGAGGAGAGGAGAGGAGAGGAAAGGAGAGGGGAGGAGAGGAGAGGAGAGGAGAGGGGAGGAGAAGAGAGCAAAGGAAAGGAGAGGAGAAGAGAAGAGAGAAAAGTAGAGAAGGGAAAATAGGAAAGGAGAGGAGAGGAGGAGAGCCAGGTGCTGGGGAAAACACTAACATCTCTACGCGCCAAGGTCACCCCTCTGGGTTAACATGCAAAGCTATTCACCATTTATTTTGTGACAACCTTCCCGTCGCCTCTGATGCCCTTAATCTCAGCTTTGCTTGTGTTCTGAGACTTTAGAGGGTTTGTTAGTTTCTTTGTGAAATGCAAAACCTATCAAGGGAGAGATACCATTTTTCTTTTTTTTTTTCCCTGTCTCCCTCGTCTCTGAAGGCGACGTCTCAGGTGTGTAAATCAAACGATTCTGAGCAGGAGAGATAGAACAAAAAAAATATGTCTACTGAGAGAGCTGACTGCATAAGAAAGAGGGCCTTGCATAAATGTGTTTCTTGTCTTCCTATTAGAGGAGCAGCCAGTGCGAGAAAGGAAGAAAGAAAGAGAGAAAGAAAAGAAAGGAAAAGATAAAGAAAGAAATAAAAAGAAAAAAAGAAATAAAGTGGAGATAGAAGGGAAGACAGGGGAAAAAGAGAGAGGTGGGGAGAGGAATCGTAGCAAGGCACAGACCAAGACGAGGAGCGAGAAGCGAGCAGCATGCAGGAAGGAAAGAAAGAAAGGAGAGAAGAGCGAAAGAAATGAAATTAGCATTCCGCGTGTGTCCGAGGGAAGTGTGGCTCTGAGGTAATCAGGCGCTAACAGGGAGGGTTAGAGTGACGTGCAGGGAGAACAGGAGGCTAGCCTGTCACTGTGCTAGGGGAGAACAAAAGAACACGCCTGCCAGAGGACAGGGATCATTACAGCCGCCTTCTCCGCTCCCCGTGAAATCCCTCCCTTTTCAAGAGGGGCTAACCTTCCCTTTCTCCCGCGTTCGGCAGGTTGCGTGACCTTTCCTTTCAGCTCCAGAGGTGGCGTTCGGCTTTACTGATTGTTAACGAGAGGCGTTTTACCGAGAGAGGGACCGGGGACACAGACACAGACGCAGAGGACAGACATGGCGCTTATGTAATGGAGTCACCGACCAGGACACACACACGTACAAAATGGCATCAGTTCTACACTATGACTGATAATGCCCCAACATGTAGTTCAAAAATAGACTCACGATGGAAGCATAGTCTGAGCGCATGCTAATTTTTCTTTGACTTTACTTTTGAGACTAGGCTAAAAATGTCTTTCAAAACAACTTGCAAAGACAAAAAAAAAATTCTCGTAAAACTGAAGTCTGTCCACCTTTCACAGATTTAGGTTAGGTTTGAATAGGGCTTAACAAGTGCTGATGAAATCTTGTTCTAAGTTGAATAATAGAGTATAACACCGACTCTTTATTCAACACTGAACTCGGCGCAAGACTGCGCTTAATCCCTCCCTGTAAAACTTGTCTCTGATGTTACACCAGAAGCTAAGCTCATGAAAATGAATACTCTCTGGGTAATAGACCAACCACAGGGGGGGGGTACATGTCTGTAATAGATCATGTCTGACTGTTAAGTTTGAAAAGCTGCGGATTGTAGAGGTTGTCTTTAACTGGACATAAAGGAGGTCTACAATGATCAGTATCTACCTCCTCTAACAGTCCAGATATGGACACAGTCTTTGATTAAGCTCTTGAGACCATTCCAATTATTGTTTTAATGTGACCCTGCCATTTTTTTTTAAGTAAGATAAATTAAACCTCTTCATCAAATCATGATCAATGCAAATGAGCGCGCCGCTATGGTGGAGGCGTTAATGAAGACGGCAGTTCGGCTCTACTGTAAAGACAGGAAGGATTCTTTAAATCCCAGACAAGATTATGTTATTTTATTTATTTTTTAATTAATTTATTTTTTGTGTTGGGCGCTACTCGTATCCCCTAGTTCCTCTGCTGTATATTAATTAGAGGCTAAGCCTCCCTAGGCTTCCTTCTTTCAGAGCTGCTTCAAAACAGAGAAAGGGAGTCTTTGTGCACTTCCCATGAGTTGCCGTTCGCTCTTTCAATATCACTAATGGCTGTGTGTACTGAGAGCTGGCCACTGTGTGCCTTTCAAAAAAAAGAGGCCTGGAGAGAATTCTTATCTTGTTGAAATAACGGCATAAACAAACACGTTTTTTTTATTATTATTATTATTATCATTATTATTTAACAAATTGATGACAATAACTGTAGTACAGAGCATTCTTTGTTGTATAATGTGAACTTGTGTAAGCTAATTTGTGTATAGGGACTACTGAACACGCCAGGGTCAAAAAGTTAGATAGTGGGTTATGCCTGGTTTTTACAGGTTCTCAAAACACTATTAGAGAAATCCATCAGACTCTGACCCATTCTTGATCTATTAGTGTCTCCTTATCTCCCAAATCCTAAATTATGCTGCACAAGTCACTGTATATCTGAATTTCTCCTAAGGCACACCTGACAGACAGCTGGGCCAAAAAACCTTTATACATGAATGAAACATTCTGCAGAACTGTTTTCTTCTCCACCGCAAGACAAAACCTTTATGGTGAAATGTATCCATCCATAATTCTATAATAAAGTCATAATAAAAGATAAGTTTACAATGATACAGTATACATTATTTTGCCAAAGAACCAAGGTCACTTTGGATTGTTTTCTTTGCTTGATTAAATCTCACACTTTTTTGTAATCAATGCATTCAATTTATTACTTTTCATCTTAGTTTCATATCTCCGCATTCAATCTCTCCTCATTTATATTCAAAATGATTAACCTAACAGCAGTCAGCCATTTCAGAGAGCCACCCCTAAGATCCAATTATTTACTTTAGCAAATGCCCTTTTTATTAAATAAATTGCACAACCTCATTATTTGTATCGTAATGGGAAATATCACTGGCGAATAGTAGCCTGTGGCTTGCGCATTTGAGTCCTCCCCTGTTTAAAAGCCCAGCTTTTCATACCTGCAACCTGCCCTAAATACATATGAATAAGGACAGAAACTTCACAAAGAAACCCTGGCATGCATGCGTCAAAAGTTCTTAATAAGATGCTTTACCTGCGAGGCACCCCATCAATGGCAGCAGCACCAGCAGTTTCCATAGCAACATCATCTTCAGTTTTGTGGGGTCAAAGTAGACTCACATCCAATCACAAATGTATGGAATCCTTTTATGCACTTCTTTTTGGCCCTCACTCTGTTAGAAGAAGAAGAAGAAGAAGAGGAAGAAATTAGTATCATTGTGAGAATGTGAGATACAATCTATCCCTTTATTTATGTTTGACAGGAGCCACTTTAAATGTATGCGGCCAAATCAATCCTCCATTTCCTGGACAGCCGATGTGGGTTTCGAACAGAGTTTTTACTCTGTCAAGAACCTCTCCGAGGTGCTTTTGTGGCGAAGGAGACCACTGCTATTCACAGACCACTTCAGGATGTCTGATAAATGATCACAAGGATTTCAGGGACCATTTGTTATGTTCTGCACCACTACCTAATACACTTACTGCTCTTACAAGTACATCAGGGAATAAAAGGATCTCAGTTCTTCTTGCACACTCCTACATGAATGTTGGCCTCATGAATTTTGGTCCTCATTACTGGGTACAGCAAACTATAATTGGTATGCTGAACTACTAATTGTTATGCAAACCACCTTAAAAAATAACAACCAAGCCCACAATACGAAAGACCATGGGTGCATCCATCATGATGTGTCACGATATCATGTCTGGTCAAAATTAAATGACTACTGATAAAGGCACTGATAATCAGTTTTCACACTATAAAAGAATATAATGTTGCCCCCCAATGATAATGTTGTAATTATGTGTAATATAGCCCCCCTGTCAGTGCAGGGCCCCCAGAGACATAACTCCCTCTGCCTGGAGAATACAAAGAAAACAAATTAGACAGTTTAACAAAATGTGGTGTCTGTGTGTGTACGACACAAGATGTCTGAAAAGAAGAAATGGCCTTCAATGCCAGTGACAGCATCACAGTGCTTAATCATTGAGGATATAAACCACTGCACTTCTAACTGAGTTTACTGACATGCCACAGGTTTCATTTGTTATTCATGTATGCCATACCTAATATGTGGACATATTTATTGACATCATCTTTACAAACCAACAACACTAGCCTCCAAAAGTCAAAAGCAATATGAAAAGATAAACAAGACTAATATAATCACGGCTAAACTCTATAGAACATGTCAAGACACAGCAAATTCCACAACAGTCTCTGTGTATACTGGTTAGCTGCATTAATAAACTATTTTAACTAAGCATTTTAGGACTATGCGGCCATTCTCCTTCTAGTAGTGTTGACAGAGAGTCCAAAACCTACTCTAACATCAATCCCTTATGCTGTATTTTAGGACACTATGGACAGGTTCTGTAAATGTCAGATATGACTTTTCCAGTAGAGTAAATACAAACAGGAAAACAAAGTTAATGAAATGCTGAAAGTCAGGAAACACTGTGTGACAGGCAGATGCCTTATGTTTCAATAAAAGTATTCTGTGGGTGTCACCATGGCATCACAACCCAAAGTAAAAAGGGGGCATTGTCTTCAAAGGATAAATACTACACGCTGCAAGCATCCTATATAGTAAAGGTACAAACATTGTACCTGAACATAATACATATATAAGCAATGACCAGAGCCCTTGGGAAAGTTACATTGCAACATACTAGGGCTGGGCGATATGGCAAAAAAAAAAGATCACAATATATTTTTCCATATCGTCCGATATCAATTTTAATCATTTTTCCCCCCTGAGACTCACAGTTTGAGAGCATCTAGATTAAAACCTGTCTTTGAAGACACCAACATATCTCACATACTGCTTTCTTCACTTATTGTCACTTTGGCCATAAACAAACCATCACTACACAACTAATAACCTGTTTTGGTCAACAATGATATTAGTTTTAAGGGGATAACTTCAAGACCAGCATTACTTTCCAGCATTATCTTGTTACCCCCTACTGCACTTTCATTACGCACTTTTCTAGCGTTACCTTCCCCAGCAACTTACAAATGGCAGTGGCAAAGGGAAAGGCAGAATCTGCCATGTGATCAACTAAAATTGCCCAAGGCTGATCAAGGTGATTGACCTGAACTTTATCTTGATCACGATTTGCGAATGATTAATTGCCCAGCCCTACAACATACTGCACATCAGATGACATATTGGAAAAGTTTTTGGTGTAGATCACATGAATCTATGATCATGGAGGTGTGCGTTCCTACAGGTTACTGTACTAAAAGCACAGGAAAGCCTGCATCCATTACAATTAGGTAGTCAGATAAATAGCAGGATATACAGTAAACAGTAATGGCTGGACTGGAAATATGATAACGCCGCATGATACAAACATGATATGCTTTTAAAACTATGTATATCTATTTCATAGGTCTGCTTTGTATGGTTAAACATCAGGGTTATAAAGCCAGTAACCTAATATGAAGAGGTGCTTTTTGCAAATCTCTTTAAATCAGTTGCGTGGTACTTTTTTTGCAAATCTGTTTAAATCACTACAAGCCCTCCAAGTCAAACACAACTAAGTAAACACCAGCTTAAATATAAGGAGCAGCCTCTGGCATTTAAAAACCTAGATTTTACACATCATGGTATTCACACTTCAAAGAGAAACTTGCGCTGTTTGAGCTGATGATGTTCAGTCTGGAGTCTGGGAGGAGTCATAGCCTTCCTCTGCTATTACTGTGAATGCACACATTAGTGAGCAGCTGCAGTATGGCCTTTTGTCACAAAAGACACGCCAAAGTTTCCTATTTTAAGTGTTGCTGTCGGGACAGCATCAAGGGAGGCTCAGAAAATCCTCCTATTTTCCGGTCCGGTCCTGTTTTCTTCCCGCATAATCTTTCATCAGCATCCAATTCACAGAATAATTTTAACTCATATAACATCAGGGGCCCTATTCACAAAGCATTTCATCTTGCCACCATGTCAGAAGGTAAAACGCCCCCCTCACCATCTTGCACAAAACTTTTTCCAACAGACTTTGTAACCACTGGGATCAGAAGAGAAAAGCCAGGAGACTGTTTAGAACTCTATAACTAACACACACACACACCAAACACACTTCTACAAACTCTGCAATGTGTGTTAATAAGTGAAAGCTGTCATCAGCTAGCCTATCACGTTTGTGTAATGTGTTTCATACACATGCAAAATATTGATGCGAGTTCTAACTCATTACAGCATTGCTGCAGTTAAACTTTAACACATTTCTTATATGAAGTTGCAACAAACACGCTAAACCTATAAAAGCTTTGTAAATGAGAGGCATCTACACCCCCCACGTCACACCCAAGGGTAAATAAAAAGGAGTAGGTAACTCTAATATAAAGTAAATAACAGTGATTGTTTATTTACAGTGTGCAGTGATTTTAACAGCAATAAACCAAAAAACTGAAACAACAAAAATAAACCAGCCTCAGTAGGCAATACAGGGCGTAATACTTTTCCACAACTCACTTTGGTACAGCATCACAGCAAGCTGACAGAGATATCCTTCCCCAAACAAGACTCTCCCAACACTGAGCTTTGCTCCTTTTTTAAAGCCCAAACAATAGTCACATAATTGGTAGAGCTCACACACACATAGGGGGACACACAGCAAAAACCTCCATAACACACACCATGATCATCATACAGAACACTAGCACACTTTGAAATACATTGGGAAACCAATACATGGTTCGTACACAACACTGGCAAAAATACATGTGATGTATACATTCATAACCGGCTAATTAGCCAGATATTACCCCCTGCGCCAACATGGTCCTTTTCACTATTCCGGAGCAGCGGATAAGAATCAGGCTCCGATGTGGCTCTTGTTTTCCTATCGGACCTGTTTGCTGACGGATCGGAAGAAAACTGCTATGCTATGCCACCAAGTGAGTGTATGTTGTTTGGCACGTGAAGCTGTTGTTAACGATGGATAATGAAGCTGAATCAGTAGGTACCTCACTGTTTGCTATGCTACTTGAAAGTAAATGCTTTAACAGAATGAACATGTACTTGTGGTCGTGTGTCTTTATTGTTTGCAAACCCCAATGTTGCTAGTTCTGAACATGCCGCTGTAGGCATGGCTGCTTAAATAGGCTAGGCTATAGCCGTTGCTACCTAGCGTGTGTGCGTTTCAGAAAGTGCTATCATGTGTGGCTTAAAGTTAAAAAATCGGCAGGTTTGGCCACCGCAACGTCATTTTTCACAGGCTTGTTATCAGCTTTCATTTTATATAATATCCTTGACAGGTTGTAATACTGATCACTTTTTTATGTCCTAACTCTTCATAGGATATCTATAGGGTAGTATGCATGCTCTAGGGTAGGATTTTACTTGTTTATTGATGAGGGATTTAAAGAAAGTTGGGAAGGTGTTATTTGGTTCATCGTAGCATTGGGTGTAGTGTGCCTCAATCGATTGGGTGTGTGTATAGCGATGTGTTTACATAGTACATATAATTATGGATATTTTGATTCTAAAATTGTTTGTTGGTGTATGGTGCAAGAAGTCACTGATACTATTTGCATGGAACTGTGTTGCCCTTGTTGTAATCGCTGCATCCAGGTGCCACTGATTGGTGCAATTATCACCTCAAAACCTGTCCCAAAATAGGGAGGCTGATGGCAAAGGTGTTGCTGAGTGCCAGTGAGAGCAGTCCTGTAACCCGGCCATGTTGTGACTCACTCCACACTTTGTGACTAACTCCACAGGATTTATTGTGTCGTTTTAACATCAATGTTTTCTTCTGATATACTGTTTTTCAACATTTTACACTTTGAATGATTTAGTTGCCTGTATTAAACAAATGTGTTGACTGCTGTTGACCTAAGGGACCGCCTCTTTTGTCCTTTCTTTCCTTCTTTCGCCTCTCCATGCAGTGGATCCATATCCATGTGGGCCATCCACTTTGACATGTTAAGAAGATTCCTAAGTCCCCACTATGAGATCTGTGCTCGCGCATTTTACTGCTCGGTAGAAGTGATGTCTGCGCCTGTGTAATTCCAGTGTTTTGCCTGGGGAGTAACTCCAAGAAAAGTTCAAGGTAAGGAATTGGAAGATTACACACAGGGGTGAAATAATTTCAATTTTTTGTGCTGGGATAAAGTGCCAAAGTGACAATGCACGCCTCTACTGGCACTTTATTCCAGTACAAGAATTTGAGATTATTTCACCCCTGTGTGTGGTAATGTCCCTTATCTTTACCAGAAATGTTTATTTTAAATCCTTTTCACAAGGCTGCTGAGACCTTTTTTTTTAACCAAGGTAGCTACTCAACCAACATAACCACTCTGTCACTGTGGCTGACATCAATTCCACTGGATGAACAACTTGCACGTGAAGAGCTTGGTGATTGGTTGAGGAGTGACAGGTGTGTGCTACGCCTGCAAGTAGCCAAGAGTCATAAACTGTAGCCTACAGCAAAAAGCAATAAATAAATAAAAATTATATACATGAGGCAATACATTAAAATACTAATGAAGTATACTACCCATGAACTCGCTATATTTCAAAATGCATTAGTATGACGAGATGTTCATAGAAAGGCATTTGTTTAATTTCCATTAAAATGTTATATTTAATTGAAATGTTGTCTTCCATATTTTTCCTTTCTTGACATTTTTGCATTCCTTATAAGCTCCATATTTACTCCTACACTAGAGCCATTCTGGTGCATGAAATTAATTCCATTATCGGTTCAACCTCCTAATAGGGCAAATGCTCCCATCACATGGTTTGGATGTCTGCTAGCTCTATAGAGGAGGGAGGAGTCTATATGAGGGCATATCTATATATATATATATATATATACAGTATGTCACAAAAGTGAGTACACCCCTAACATTTTTGTACTTTTTTTATTATATCTTTCCATGGGAGATGTCTAAAGATATAATACTTTTCTACAACGTAAAGTAGGCAGTGTACAACTTATATAACAGTGCAAATTTGCTGTTCCCTCAAAATAACTCAACACACAACCATTAATGTCTAAACCACTGGCAACAAAAGTGAGTACACCCCTAAGTGAAAATGTCCAAATTTCCATTAAGATTTCTGTGGTCAGAACAATGATATATTGCTTTTCACAAAGGACCTTTATTATTGTGTTTTTTAAACTAAGCATAACTGACCTTAAACAAAATACATTATCATGGGTCCTTGTGCCCTTCTCTAAGAAGTTAAGACTTGACAACACCGGTCTGGATTTGTCTGGGTTCAAGACATTTAATATGTTATCTGACTCCAATCACTAACCATGTGTTCATTTTCTCTTTGAAACAGCCAGTGATTGAGCATTTGGGGCCCTATGCTTTACCATGTTTACGGTCAAAATAAGCCCTTTCATTGATTACAAAATCTGCAGGATGCACACTATTGGATTCTTTTGCCAATATTCAATATGCCAATATTTGTGTATTCAAACCCATGTTAGCCTATATATATGTTATTATTCCAGTTCAGAGAACAGCAAAGCACCTTTGTATTGCTATTAACCTATACCAGTTATTGTGATTGTCTAGTTATTGTTGATACAGATATCGAACATTTTATTTGATTCTTGCTTATCTTGTTTGAACTAGATGTGAACTATGCCACATGACGATTTTTCTCAGTCTCTTCTGGAATCATGCTCAACATTTGCAAAACAGTAAGTGCATTTCTTGAAACAATTGGTACAAATAGCAAAACACCATAGATTGTGCTGAAAATGCTGAAAATCCTTAGTCCATCTCTCAAAAGTAAATAGCTGTGAACATGTCAGTGACAAGCCCTTGTGTCAAATTGCTTAGTCATGTTGTCAGTAAAACATTGTACTCTGTAGGGGATGTTCTGAAGTAAACAATGCCTAAAGTTTTGATCACAATTACTGTATTGTAAATTGTAAGTTAAACCTTAGTGTATGTGGGACATTGATTGCAAGAGACAACATTCACATGTATGTTATTACTGTTTGTACTATAATTTGTTGACCATGTCATTGCGATACAGAAAGGAAAAGACTAATATGTTACTATTATGTACATGCAGTACTGTAAGTGAAGGTTCACTTAGGAGCAATTTACCATTTATTCACTTGATTATTGAAAAAGACTGTGTAATACTTTGCCGAGACATTATGTGTCAGGCACACTAATTGTCATGAAATTTTATTTCAATTGAAATTTGAATTAAAGAAATAGACGTTTCATTTTTCTTATTCTAAGATGATGTTATGTCAACATTATAGTTCCATCCTTACAAAAATCTGCACTACACTGCACAACTATTTTGGTGTTAAGCCATATAGCCTAACACTTGTGTTCATAAGGTTGTTCACGGATATCAGGTAACCACACCCGTGAGAACATTCACAAACATGTTGCTTTTATACAACAGTTCGATTGCCAACACAATTACTTTATAGACATTTTTATTTGTTTTATATTTATTCAAAAGTTTTATTTCATTGTATTTCAGCTTACTTCAGTCTTCAGTCAATTTTCTCCAGGTGGCCTATATCTGTTTATGGTTATGAACCTTTCTACAGGATACTGTATGCTCATATGCAGAACATGAATGCATTGATGTGTAATTGTAAAGTTCAAGGTAATCTCCCATAACAAAACCAAAACCACCAGGTCTGCTGATTTGTAAGATGCTTTACATATCAGTAGAATGGATTTTTTTTCCTTTGCAAATGTCAGTGTTCCATAAACTGAAATTCTGAAATGGGTTATTTGTCAAACAAATAAAATGAAATAAAATGATTGATGGAGGCAAATGATTTGAAATGCCAGCACAGAAAAATAGCAAGTTACAATAAAGATGCTTTATCATTCATTAGTAGAGAAAAACAGCAGAAAATAAGCACCAGCAGAAATCATGTTTTAAGAGTAAAGTCTGCTCGCATTCTTGCTAATATAGGTAAAAAAACAACACAATAATAATGACAAGGTGCAGCAAAGATGCCTCATAAATTAAAGTGCTAAAAATACGGAGGAGCATTTTTCTACAGTGTCAGGCATTCAATTTTCTCAAAAGGTCAAAGGGCACCTAGCACATTTAGAGCAGAGCCGCGGGGCTTTAGCATCAAAGGGATCTAGATCTCCGTTTCGGTCGTCCTCTCATTTGCAGGTATAAGACTACGGTGGTCCAGCGTAAAAAGCGTATTAAATGATAAACTACAGAGAGCGCTTACCTCCCCTGCTTATTAGGCCGCTTGTAAAACAAATGAGAGCCACACGATCCCCCCAAACACATTACACAGTGCAACAAACGTGCCAGGCCTAGCCAAAAAAAAAAAGATGAATTAATGACTTCACTTTTGGAACTTTAAAATGATATTGGCTTAAATATCCACTGGGGTTAAGTGGAATCCTGAAGTGGAAGTGGAATCCTAGGTATAGTTTGTGATTCGAAAGTATTAAGTTAAAATATGAGTCAAATGTTACATCTTTACAGATATACTCTACCTGGAGTGAAGGAAAAGGTTTTAAAACTTAAAACAGCTTTGTTTTACTGTCATATCGACATAATGTACCATGTATGTATAATCATGTGTTACTGTCATAGACATTAGGAACCAGCGTCTAAAAGCCTAAAGCAACCTGCTTTATTTGTCTACAGCTGCCTATTCTAATAAGCGGTAGAAGCAAAGACAGCATCACCATCACAAACTGGAGAAGCAGAAACCATGGCTTTCGCTAATATCTGACCTGACCGCAAAGACAGTGACAAATTAAATGGTAATGACTTAGAACGTGTGCTGTGCTGAGGACATCCTGAGGCTGAGTGTCCAAAAGTCGTTACTATTTCCGCTACAAAGCACTTTGCATTTACTGTAACCATGGTGAGGCAAAACACCTTGCGTTTTTTTTAATTCCATACACAATTTACAGTTTATCATGTTACTTTACTCTGACATTTTATTTAACCACAACACATAGAACAGATCTTTGCCATTATAGTAAATGTACTGAAAAGAGTTTAGAGCTTATTATTGGTAAACAGAGCTCAATAGTGTGCAGTGTAAACAAACACACACACCACACAGTTCTTATGTAAATGTTAGACATTAAAGTTTTGTGAAGATGAGGAAGAAAAATGAGAAAGAAAAGGAGGCATGGCATCTGGTTTCTTGACAACACCTGAGGATAAATATGATATGCACACTTCTGACAACCTTGTCTTTTTGACAGACCATGTAAAAAAAAGTGAAGTTTGAAGAGTTAAAAGACAGTTAAAATAAGCAAACAAGGACCATAGGAGTCTTAAAAAGTTCAATATCTTCCGTTTGATTGGCACATGTTTGTGTGTTTCCCCCCAAAAAAGGGGTGGTGGTAAGTATGAATTCAATACAGAAGCTACACAATAAACAACATGGCTTTACAGGCATCCCCATACACTGATACCATTAAATCCTCTCTTCTAACACCAGCACGCTATATAACCATGCTTTGTGCAGGGACTTCATGGGGCGCTGAATTTATTCCGTGTGATGAAATTCACCACCAGCTAAACTACTTCAACAGCACAAGGTAATTCAGCCTCATGTAATGAGGTCATAGAATTCAGCAACACTTTCGCTGAGGTCAGACCATAGACTCAACATGAGTGGGAGGTCAAAACGAGGTTCAGAGTCAATTAAGTATTTTTTTTCCCAAAGCCGATCATCTGTAAATGTCTGAGTGGAAATGCTAAAAGCTTTATTGAATTGCTGCTTTCTTAAGTGAAAACACTGCCCATACTGCCATTACAATTTGACACAATGCCATGTTATTACATACACTGTATTAATAGATCATATATGGTTATGGCAGCTCAATGTTCAGGAGGCCTTAAGGCATTAAGGCATATTTGGTTCATATTAAATGAAGCAAAACATTTTTTTTTAATCTCAAAACAGATGTTTAAATGCTTGCCATTTGAGGCCTTATTTTGCTATTTGGTATGTAATAGAAATATGGTTCATTAATCATGGATCCCCAGTCATCTTGTAGGTTGCTCTAGGTAACATTGTTAGTAGTCACAGAGTTGTAGTTAAAGATTTTACTACAATTTAACTGGTCTTACAGCAGTTTTCACTAATCACTGAAGCTCACATTCTCTAGGACAGGATGCTGTGCATTGAAATGCACTGTGTCCTCCTTTAACAGACGTCATATTTTATTCCATGTCTAGCTCTAAAATAAACACTATCAAGTATGATGCTATGGAGCAGACGGCTAAATTATGCAACAACTAAACCGATCTCATTATATACAGAAGGACCATGGAATGCACATTCCACAGTTCTTGTTAGACTGTATGTCTAGTGATGTGTTTTTGTCTGTTTGTGTGTGTGTGTGTGTGTGTGTGTGTGTGTGTGTGTGTGTGTGTGTGTGTGTGTGTGTGTGTGAGAGAGAGTTTGTGCATGTGTGTGTGTGTGAAATGGTGCAGGTTTATCAGGCATAATAAACAAATTCATGTCATCAAATGAATTAATGAATAAATGAATGAATGAATGAGCCCATTAAACAATGGTATACTACACGACTCCATGTAGACAGTTTTGTTGAGACAACCATTATCAAGCTAAAGATAGCTATAAACACCAAATTCATCAAGTACGTTATTGTTCAACTGTCAACTTATTTGCATGTTAATCATGGCAGAAATATTTAATGGATATAACTACTAATCAAACCCTAATCATATATAATACTGGCACAACAGCTACATATCACAGAAGCTTCACTTCTGGGAGCTAGGAAAAGCGGTTGCTAATTAAATCAGAATGAGGAATGTCAATCACACAAAGACAATGAGAAGAATCTATTGTTTGCTGGGTGGAGAATGCCATGGTCCTTTCATCTCTTAAAGAGCCACTGAGACAAGATTATTTTCTTATTTGCGTGCAGCATTCTCGCTTTGAGGATGAGACGTGTATTAATCTTTCAAAACGCAACAGGAAATGTCTAGACCAGCACATGAGAAATGCAATGAGAAACTCTTTTGCTAGCTGCTCTATAACCCATGCCATTCCATAGAAATCCAATTTCCTTCTTAATCTCAACAAAAGCAACAAAGAAAAACAAAAGGATTTCCCCGGAATTTTATTTTCTGTAATAACGCTAATATGAGAAAACATATTTGGTCCTGTGGCATGAGGGTAAGTTTGAAATGCCTCCTCTGAACTGTGGTTATGTTAATAGTGTTATGCTTTGTCAGACAACACCGTTAGCCATTCGCAAGTAGTTGTAAAACAAAACAATCCTCCCCTCGTGGTACGCCAAAGCATTAGAAAGTATACAAGCACTGGTGTCTCATTGTGAGATTTAATAGACTACAAATCTGAGGCATGAAAAATGTAAAGCTGACCTTTCCTATCTCTGCCTTAGAGCCAATTTCTTGTTACTAGCTTGCTTCCGCCGAGCTTCCATTGGAGTTAATAGTTCCCAAGATCTGTAAACCTTCACGGGCTAATATGTTTTAACTTGTCTCATTCTTTTCCACACAGCTTCATTAAAAAATGAGGCCAGTGATGTTAGGATATGACTTTGGATGCACGGTGAAATGTACTGATAGAGATCACTCCTCCTGCCTCCAGTAACATATATTAAATTGTAGGCTCTGATGTAATGGTACAGAAAGAAGGGTAATATTATGCAACATTTTATGTGAATGGCAATCAAAAACACAGTTTTTTTTTCCACTGACTCCATTTCCCTTTTTCTATCACAACTAGATAAGAATCCAGGACATGGCAACATGGACAGAAGTAGCAGTTATTCTAAAATGTGGGTTTTGAAATGTATTGGTTTGCCAAGTTTCCAACTCCCTAAACAATCTTATCAATCACAAATGTCTCACTTGCTAACTACTGTACATCCATGGTATGACAAAACACTATAATAATAACTAGATGAAAAAACTATTTTCAGAACAACTTTTGTAAGCCCCACTGTTGACACTTTTAATTTAATTTACTGAGGAGATAATTAATTTAAAACCAAGCACAACTTTATGCAAAGGTAGCTCTTATTAAAAACTATCTAACTACAGTATGTTTTCCAAATGTTATTGTAACCTTTAAATGAATATTTGTCTGTGACACCCTAAACACCCTAGTGATGTGTTGCCAATAATGTTTGACAATGTTTATTTTTAAGTAGTAAGGTCATATTTTAAGTGCATGTAGCACACTGACTTAACTGTCAGCACATGGCATCCAAATAATGGTCATTAAATGGTTGGATAAAGAAATGTTTGTACAGCTGCTTCAGCTTTTACAGTGGTACAAATCACAGAGACAGAAGCCTCCACACGCACAAGCCTCCTCTCGCTCTGAGGATTTTAGGGCAGGTGGCCATTTACATCATTTGGGGGACATTTTACACTGAAGGCCACATTACACTACACTGGCTGTGTGACAAATACGCTGTGTATGTTGCCTGAAATAACTGAAACAGGTTAAAAAGTCACTGTTTTTCTATCATTCTTTAAAACCCCAATCTTTCCCAACAGTTTTTATTTAGTGTAAGGCCTCCATGTTTACCTGATTCAGGTTCACTTCATCTTGGTGTTTTTGGTCTGGCTTTAAGTTCAAACCAAAAATGAGAAATGTAATAAATCTATATATATATTAGGTCTGAATGTAATAAACTGCATACTATAAGCAACAAATGGGCCCTAATAAAAGCAGGCTTTTTCCAACAAGGTACTTGGATCCCACCAGTGCTTGCGTTCGATGGTGCTTAACCACAGTGAGCATCACATGGTCTTTATATAGTACAAGAGGGCTTCTCCATAAAAAAATAATAATATGGGTTATATGCAGCTGTCAACAATTTTATACTTTCAGGGATGTTTAGAGAAAATCTCTGCACACTTAGATCCCTGCTAAAAGTGGTTATTCCTTCCAAGCTTTGTGTGTGTGGGATGCCCATTAGGGCATGTCCTGTTGAAGGTCTCTTGACCAAAAGCTCGGAAGGAATAAACACTTTTTTGCATGAATTTAAGCGTGCAGAGATTTTTTTCAAACATTTTATGTGTGTTTCTCTGGCATCTTAGTGGCTGAGAGTGTGGTGTATAACCCTAAATCTTATCCTTTCAGGAAAATTAAATACCATTATATATGTATGTTTTGCTTAACATCTAAAGACCTAGAGACAAGATGTTCCAAACTAAAAGTAATGGACTTATTTGTTTTTCAGTGTCAAAATGTACATGATGTATGGAAACTAAATAAAGTTGAAAATAATAGGATGAAAAACGTTTGTTTTCTGCTCTCTATGAAAAACAGATCCTCAGTTGACTCCTGTTGGAGGGTTCTTGAGTCCCAAAAGGTTTTACACAGACACTACTTCAGTTTAAGGACTAGTATGACAACACCCCCAAACGCCCCCTCACACATAATGATGTTTTGAAAAATGGTATGCTGCTGTATACTTTTAAAAAGCAGAGGACAGCAGCAAAAAAGCGGAGAGCACTGCTGTGGTGCCGTCGATTGACACTGGGCTATTTGTCTTTATTTGTGGATCCCTGCTATACTTTACTCTGCCTCTAACTGTTCAGCTAGAGACTTTAGCATGCAGACTCCACCAGACTCTCAATATCAGTCTCTAAACTATCTAAACTGCACCAAAGGGTAAATACTAGTTTTTTAAATAGCTTGTAACCTAAAAAAAATGTTGCAGTGGTCAAACATGACTGCATGGAAGGGGTGAATGAGCAATGGGAATGGGTCGTTTGAAGAGAGGGGAACGCTAAATCACTTACTCAAATTGTTTTTTGCTATGTATTCTCTGAGACAAAAAGGCTTTTAGAGACCGATGAATATTTTAACTGATACTTTATCAATTGTTTCATTTGTTGCTTCTACAACTTCTGCTGTCATACACATGCATAGACATGAATGCACACATACACACCCACAGACACACACGCCCACTCACACACACACACACACACACACACACACACACACACACACCAAGAAAGAGCAGTAACGAAGCCGTAGACGAGCAGCACTTTTGTTTTACAATAATAATACTAGTTTCAAAAAGTCTGAGTCACTGATAAAACTTCACTGATAAATCATCCTCCATCCTTCCACAGCAGCTGCTGCTGCTCCAGGAGATAAAAGCTGCAGCTAGCGGATTTTTCTGTCACCGTGTACTGTCTGTTTCTGCGCTGAAAGGAACTAAGGAGTTTTACTGTCAGTGTTATAAAGCCTGCGGTGGTGCAACAGTAGATCTACACCTGGAAAAAAATTATTTAAAAAAAAAAAAACTTCAGCTGTCACATGGCCTACAGCAGATGCAAATGGGTGCAAAATTATTTGGGAGGTTTCTCCCTCTCCAAATACATTTCCGTCACGTTTTCTTCGACAGAAGCACGAGGAGCATGAGGAGGAAGAGGAGTGAAAGTATAACAGGAATGCCCCTGATGCCACATTTTCTCAAAATGTCTACCAGCAGAACCCATCCAATGAAAATTTTATGACATGTCTCTAAATGTAACTAGCCCAGAACCTTTTTAATGTCACTTTAGCAATACATCACTTCTGACAGGCTGCTAGGCTGCAGTGTGCTTACCATCAACCATTGCCTTTTCCCCCCTTCTTGCCATCCTTGCTTTGCTATGTTTGTGTAGCAACTGCCATCCCTGTCTACCAAATATACCCAGAGGTCATGGCATATATGACACACTTTCTCTGGAGACTTCATGTGACACAGGTGTTTAATGGCTACATATGTTAAACCAGTAAATTGTGGACTCATGAGAATGATTATTGCAATAAAACTGTTTTTTTTTTTGTTTCAAATTTCTCTGTTGTGTGTTATTTAGTCATAGCACTCTACTGGCAAACTGCCACAGGAACTTCTGGTTTGGTGCGTAATAATCAAACTGGTGTGTCTATTCAGACGCTACACATAAGCAATAAGCACATTCTAACATATCAGATCTTCTAGCAAACGTGGGCCATTTGTTGTATCACCAACATACCTTGTACAGGCTGAACAAAATTGTCCTAAACATGAAATTTTGGGTCTAATGAAACCTCGCTTAACAGCGATTTCAAGTGGATAGTTGACCACCTTTCAAAAACGCTAAAGAGAGTTGCACAGACTATTGAAGCGGTTGTGGCACAGGGACAAATGTGGCAATTCGCCAAACCCATCTCACTGGTGCAACTGAGTTTTATGTACAATATTACAAATTCCAATTTTGGCCAACAAAAGGAAAGAGCTAGCAGATCAGTGCAACGCCTTTTCTTTCCAAAATATAATCCAGTCGACAGTAACCATAGGTCTGTAGATTGCACTTGAATTACAGCATTTATGTCCATGCTGAATGTCCTCACGGTTAGTGGTAAAATATAATCATGAAATCCACCCGGATTATACCATACAACGCGTGAGAGTTGAAGATTAACGAACATCTGCACAGATCTGAGTCGCCATACTATAGCGCCCACTTTAACCGAGACACTTCTCAAACAGCCTCAGAGACTAGGGCAAATAAGATCATAGATCAATTTCACTCACCCTACAAGTAAGTCAGCCCTTATTCTACCATGCCAAATGTCCCAAATGTGTCAGTCCTGGGCGACCATCACAAAATCCAGGACAACTTAAATTTAAGTTATCCCTCTACCAACAAATGACTATGACAGACTTTCAACTGCATCCTGCACAGACTTCAGACAGCTTAATGGCAGACAGTTTGGTGATGCATGAGTAGCCTTACACTTTTGGCTATATTCAACGTACAATGTCTCAGCTTCTTTAAGATATCCGATAATAGCCAGCGACTGTAATAATAATAATAATAATAATAATATAGGCGTTTACGCTAAATCTTCTTACAGCCTTATGGCGGGTTGTTATTATGAATCCCGGGATTTCTGGACATTCTTAAAGCGCCAAGGATAGGCTACCTTTCCGGAGAAAGTGAGAGACCGTGTCCCTGGCAAGCGAAAACATTCAAAACGTGCAGTGATTTACTCACAACATCCATATGTCTCGCAGTAAACGACGTAGATCGTGAGCTGGCAAAGTGATGAGATTGGAAACATGGAGCGCCCCAAGACTGTAAAGTAAAGACGCACTTACTATAATACATCAGTTGGACTCCACTCCTTGGAGCAACGCTGGCACAGGAGCAGTGTCTTGCCGAGGCTCTCACTGAACCGATCATTCAAGCGGAAGAGACCCTTCTGGGCTGTCCAAGCGGTAAAGATATAATGGACCGAATCTCTCAGCTGGGACTGAGCACCAAACAACTACCGCGATGTAAACCAATCCAAGGCAATATTAAGCAGGAAGCTCTGTACTATCCGGCGCCGATGGAACATTCATCATATCGACATAGCCCCTGAGCTCGCAGTGGCATGAGGTGGGCACCTCCCACGTTCTCAACTCAGGGGATTGGATGAAGCGCATCACCCTTGTGAAGAGTCCACTATCTCAAACGAGTCGCTGTTGACAATAGCGTTCAGCTAAAGTCAAGTCAGTATAGGTAAAATCGCATTCTATGTCTGGCATTTGTAATGCATGTATGAGGTCTATTTGCTAACCTTTAGGAAACAAATTTATCGAATGCATTTGTAGTCAAATATAATTGATGCGCTAAAACAAATTACCCCATATTTAAATTACAGCAAGACTTGGTACACTGAAAACTTAGTTTGGGTTCAAGCCATTAGCTGCATTTTAAATCGTTAATATCGTTTTAAATCTTTGTAAAAAACATTTTCTATGTTTTCATATGCAAACGTAATTCTTTTAGGGGCATGGAGAAGACTTTTGAAGTTCTTGATGACATTTGCATCACTGTTTCTCTTTTTTCTCCACATTTTACTGACAACTGTAACTCCTGGTGGCAAGGTTCATCTATAGCCACAGCCCTTGGCTGCCTTGACTGTGAAATGTTTTGACAACCCCTTGTCAACACTGCTGTGCATATTCAGTGTGGAAGGACCACAGACATTTGCATATGGCACAGCCAGTCAAACCAGTGTGCGGCTCAGTGTCTCAGGGAGGGGTGGGAGATAAGATACAAGAGCTTGCTCTGTACGTCCTCCAGCACCACATACATGGTGGCGCAGAGATTGTAAGACGCATAGCTGTGTAGTTTTTGTCACACACACAGACACACACACACACACAGGCACAAAGGCTGTTGTTGTGCTCTCTATAGTGTTTGTGATTAATTACCAGTGATCTAGACTGTCTGCCTTGTGCAAACAGATTAAGTGAACTTCAAAAACTAAAATAGCAACTTGGTGTTGCTACATTAATTCATAGAACACGGTGTTAATGTGGACCACCGTCAGTGGGAAAGAATAAATAAATGTGTAAATATTCTAAAATAAAATGAAAGTAATGATGGCAGAGCCACTGCTCCACTAGGTGGCAATACTCAAGTGGGTTGCCCCTATTCAGGAGCAGAGATTATGGAGCAGCACAGGTAGATGTTGGAGAACCTGTACAGCATTGTAAAAATGCTATCATTTATGTAAGTATTATTAATCTTAATATAACATGCATAATATAATCAAGTAAATACAAAGATATATATATATATATATATATATATATATATATATATATATATATATATATATATATATATATATATATATATATATATATATATTTGATATATAGATATATAGATTTTGGGAAATCTACCCCTTTTAAAATGGTTAATAGGAGGAGACGATAATTATGGAACAATTAAATTCAATTCCTGATAGGATTAGTGAGGAAGGAGAGAGGGGAAATGCAGTAGCTAAGAGGACAGGAAAGAATTGTGCCTCCTTAACTGGGTCTTCCACAGTGTGGTATTAATTAATAATAATAATAAAAACCAACAACAATATCAGTAGAGTCTATTTGTTATGTATGTGTTTGGTCTGGGCCAGTAGAATTGTATTATCGCGTGTCATCATTACTGTGTTGTTTCTAACAGTCCTTTCATCCAGTAGACTTCTGGAGGTTTACACACAAAATGATCTCTTTGATACTGTATGTGTTAAATGCTGTCAAAACAGGTGTTTTAGAAATGTCTATAACAATTACAGTTTGACACTATTTCTGTCTGACAATCGTGTGCATTTGCTGCCAGAATTGTGCTGTGTTGTTTGTTGTGGTGAACTGTATCATATATCTATGGATTCAGCTCGTTGCATAAACCAGGGGCACATGCCGATTTAAAGTTCTCCGAGGATGATCTACACTTTCAGTGGCCAGTGAGTCTTCCATGCCAGCGGACGTGGGGCTGCACTTAACAAAAGAGGGCAGCTATTACTGCTGTCAGTGTCTTCTTACTTTTAAAAAAAATCATCTTCCTTATGGTAGGTAATAGGCCTTGCTTTTCCTTGTGTCAGCACAGGTTCACAGGTTGGTCTTGAGCTGCTGAAAAAGACTAGCAACCCCCACCCCACCCACCACCCACCCACCCCCCAGCCCTGGTCTCAGCTCGCCTTCCCTGATGCATTTAGGAGATCCAAACAAGGGCTGTGTGATTTATAAATACCTCTTATTACACAGCCATATGGAGAAAATTTGATTTGGAGTATGGTTTAAATCTGCTGAGATTTGTCTTGCAGGCAGAGCACTACCCAGCCATATGCAGGAAGTTAGTCCTTATCAAGCCTTTTTATCAACAGCTACCAAGTCATTACTGCTAATAGGAAATCTGTGTTTTTTTTTCTGTTACAATTACATTTGCTACTCTTTGTGTGTTCATTGCCCCAGTTTACTGTAGTCAGCCTAACTGCAGCAAAGGTTAGCTGGTGAAAATGGATCAGAATGCAGCAGAATTTGCCTGCAAAACATTTGAAGTCATACTAGTACTCAGAATAGTTACCTTGAATCTATCTCTTATCGAGCGATGTGCCTAAGGTATGCCTGTAGTATAGTGGATGCTGTCATAGATATAACCTTGGTTAGAAGAAGAAAAAAACATGTATGGCATACACATTTACTATGCCTACAGAACTCAAATATTAAACTTAAGATTCCCTTTTTCACAGTCTACAGTTTCTGACCATACTCCTAATGAAAGAGTTTGATGCTTGTGCTTAGCAGATATTTCTGAATTTTCTGGAAACACAGTGTCCTCAATTTCTTGAGTGACAGGGCATACTGAGGGTCTCTGGTGAACCAAGTCATGATCAAAAGTTCTGTCCCTGTTTTTTTGTACAGTATCCAGTTAGAGGAAGAATGTCTAGGCTCATCCTTCTCTGTCAAACATCACTAAAGAAGAGATTTCTGCCTTCCAGTGTCTCTGTGTCTTTTTTTTTTTAAAACTTGTGACTTTTGGAGTGCAGTGCTGCTGCAAGAATAGATTACCAGAGCTTCTCTTTTTGCTTACGGATAGACCCCCATCATGACTAACAATCTGTTAGCCTCTCGGTGATAGTTCTTAAAAAGCCCCTCCACCTCTCCAGCACTCTTGGGTTTCTCACCCATATTTCCTAAATCAACGCAGTCATTTGGGCTTCGGTCCTCCACTTACCTTTGAGGACAGATCTCCCCTCTCCCAGTTGTTGGTTTTTCTGAATTGCTGTGTGCTTTGCGGGGAGAGAGTCTCTCATCTCGAGATGCTCACTGTTCCAGGAGATGCCACCCTGGATGGTGGTGTTTTGGTTTTTTTTTTCTTCTTTTTTTCTTCTTTGCCGTGCTTATTGAAGCAGGCTTTGCTGGTTCCCTCTGTGACCGGGCCCCAGATCATCCGTCAGCACGGTCCACAGCTTTACACAGCATTACGCAAGCCAAAGATCCCCCCCCCCCTCCTGCCAGCTCAAGCCCCTTACGGTACGGTGGTGCAGAACATAACTCTGCCGATCACATCAATGTTCTGCAGTTGCCAATAGTAGCCTACTCCAAGGAACTCCAAAGTTCCCTGTTTATAGTGTAAGAAAAGGACATTTAATATTTGACAGAAGGTGATACTAAGGTGGTGTCCATACGACAATGTTTTTTTTGATCAAAACAGTGAAGTTTTTATTCGTTTGGGCCTTTCGCCCTTCAGGTGGCTGAAAACTGTGTTTTTTGAAAACGGGTTCCAAAATACAGAAATCCCCGCCCCTTCACCTTCACGTGCACTTCTCACAACAACAACTTAAAACTTTTACAAATGGTTGTTGTTAAATAAATTGTGATTTGATTACCCTGCAATGTAGGCTGGCTGTTATGCAATTGTTTCTATCCTTTGTCATTAAACAGGCTGCATGGCTAGTATGGTAGGCTTTAACAAATGCATGGCTAGTATGGTAGGCTCTTATTATGCTTAATTAAAGAGCAACTGTCGGTGCTTCCAAATCCCTAAAATATCAACACACATTGTTAAAATCAACATATGACATTTTTTAAGCAAATCACTGTGCAGTTGCTCAAGTTTATTTGCAGCCCTTTCTGGGCTATTTTTTTCCTTTCCCTTCTGTAGCATATCACTTGTAGGTGGGTCAATTCAAAAACATTAAAGAAAAGTCCAACCCATCTAAACGACAACACACATTGCTAAAATCTACATACAGTATATAACATGTTCAATGTGAATTAGTGAGGAGTTGCCTTCTCTCCCTGCCCCTGCACACACATTCTAGCAACGACAACGTTCTTATCCGGATGTGAATATTTATTGATCCGACATGAGTGTGGATGCAAATTGTTTTCAACCCGCACAAAAAAAATCTAGGAGCGCTGTCATGTGGATGTAGCCTAAAACCCATTTGCTCACTATTTGGTATTAGTTCACAAGGGCACTGGCCACAAAATCGGCTTTATCTACTAGGCCTATTACCTTAAGGGCCTTAAGGGCCAAAATCAGCTTTACAGTAGGCCTATTAATTAATTTTGGACTTACCATCACCAGTATCACTGCATGTCTATCCTTGTATCCTTGTATGCTTGTATGCTACTGTGCAAAACATTATATGCTGCTACTACTACTACTATTACTACTACTCGTAGACTCTCTGCTACTACTACTACTACTACTACTACTACTAATAATAATAATAATAATAATAATAATAATAATAATAATAATAATAATAATAATAATAATAACAAATACGTAAAACAAATAAAGAGCCCAGACAGTCCAGTACACAATCTAAACAGACACCCTCAACCCTCTAAATACAAGTATCAAGCTAAGATTAGCTGTAATAATAACTCTAATGGTCTTTACTGCATACATATTCAGTGCCACTGTTTCTGAAAGGGTTCCCAATGTTTTTTTTAATACATTTGCATCAGATATCACCTCTACCAGAAGTAACTTAATGAATAGCTCCTATTTTTATGCAAGGTGTGCAATATTTACCACTACATTTAAGGTGCCTTTTAGCAAGGACATTAGTCTGTTTGTACCATTAAAACTTTCATTAGAGTCAGAATCCAAAGTGAAGCCCAAAGGGCACCGTATTGGCTTCATTACTGGTATCCATCAACCTTTAATGTTTGATGTGATCAAATAGCAAAGTCAGCTGCACTTTTACTATTGCAATTAAAAATAAATAAATGACTCAATTCATAAACATTTACCACCCACCCGCTTTAAGGACAGTTTGCATTGTGAGAGATGTGTATCGTGATCCTTCCAGTTTCTAAAATGAGAGACATAGAACATAGAACCTCATTAACTGCCCTGTCGGCATATCATCAGAATATAACAGCGGGTATTATGTAAACCAGCAGACTGTGACAAAAAAACTGGGAGACCAAGATGAAGAACTGATTCTGAAGGCAGATGCTGCAGCTGCCGGAAAACGGAAGCTTGTGTTTTTCAGTAATCACTTCTAACTCGGGCCTGTTGCTGTTTGAAAGTCGTGTCATGACTATAATAGCACTTTAAGTACCCTCTCTTTGCACATAATGCAGCATCTGACAATGTATTAGCATCGGCCTCAACCTCCATTTGGGAGTGATTAATGGGAGCTTTCTTTTACAGCAACGGCAAGGAGTGTTGATTGAAAACTGGAAAGGAAACAACTGAAGAGCCATGCAAAAAACTTATAAACACCATCAAAAGCACGCTTGGCACTAATAAAACATACGTTACCGTGCCAAATCATATTGTTTAATGATATGGTCAGCAGTGTCATGCTGTGAAAGCTTTTTTATAATTATTTTTAAATATATTTTATGGGGTGGTTTCACCGTAGTCCTGCAGAGACTATAGCTCAGGCAGGAAGTTGGAGTAACACAATGATAACATGATGTAAGAGCTCCTTAGACCATATACTGTACTTAAGGTAGGTAGGCTAGTTGGAACAAGAGGTGTTTTCATCTCTTTTTCACAAGATCACATGTCATGACAATTGATCAATTGCTGTCACCAGGTCACGAAGATACCAGGGGTCTTGTTACCATATGACAACATTGTTCAAAAAGTGACACATTTTTTTCTTACTGCTACTTTAAATGTGAGAACATGGAGCAAGCAAAAGATGTTATCTCCAATCGAAATTCATATACAAAACGTGACCTAGCAGCAGCAGCCGGCAACAGTCACTGCATTGCAAGTTACAAAATAAGGCCTAGCTCAAAACATCTGTATGTCTTGTTTAAATTCCTCTTTATTGTGTCGACATCTTCCACCATGGCTGGCTCCAAACAACATAACAAGGCTGCGTGAATGCGTGCTGATTATCACATTTATTTCACCGGGCACACTCATCACTAGCGTTTGTTAGATCCACAGCTTTAAGATAAGTGTTGCATCAGTGGTGATTGAGTTTTGTGACCATTAGAAGTGGAGTCGGGGCACATGCATGTAATGAGGCCTGTCTCGTCGAGTGTGAGGCACTTAAAGAAATGTTCCTGGCACAGAGACACAACAGCCCCGGCCTTGACAGTTTTAAAAGTGAGATGGCGGGGCGAACGCACGCTGTTAGAGGATGTTCAGCAGCTTTAATGAGAAAGATTCTCATCGGGATAACAGCTCTTCACACGAGCAAATGTAAAGCTTCTCACATTTTATCACCGTCATTAATTTTTTCATGTGTTATGGGACTGCCTGCGCGAGGTGCACTTCTTCTCCATAGTTAAAATATTTTGGGCCTTGAAGGGGGCAACAACAAAATAAATCAGTTGGAGAAGCGGTGGCCTGAAATTATCCTGTGTAGAACACATAAAGGCTGGTGTTGTAGACAGTAAAGAGAAAAGACAGTTAAATCTCTATTTATCCCTGGGTGGGAGAAATAACCTCATTTTATGGGTTGTGCCTCAATGCAGAAAATTAGTTCCTGAAAAAGTCATTAGCAAGTTGCCTCTTTTATAGGGGGACATGCCAAATCCCCCCCCCCCCCCCCTCCCACCTTCCCTTGCACATCACTCCCACCCCGCCCCACTCCACCCGAACCCCACCAGGCCAATACTGTTCGTCTTCTAGTGGAAGCTGTTTTATTGGCAATCACCCAAACACCAGCAGTCTACATTCAAAAGTAATTTCCCTCAGCCATGCAGACTGTCCACTCTGCTTGGTGTCAAACAAGAGCCAGTGTTAATTCATTTGGTTAGTTTCGCCTGTGTAATATTGAGCTGGATATGTACTTTGCATGTCACTTTTGCTTGTCCCTCTTAACTGTGATTGGATGTTAAATACTCACTTAAAGCCAAGGTGTGGTCCATGATTCCAATTCAAAACTTTTTTGTGAAGTTTGTCAGTCAATTTGTGCCCGTGTTTTTCTTCTTTTTTCATTTTTTTCATTTTTCACCTGCTTTTATTAGTTACTTATTCTCATTTTAATGTGCAATAAGTTCATATTTTATCACTATAATAGCTGTTGTTTTAGTAATAATGGTACTAATAAAATGAGTTTGCTATTTTGGCTATAGTTGTTGTATCATGTTGTTGTAATAGAAAAGCCAGTTTTTATAATCCCAATGTTGTAAATTGCTTTGGATTAAAAAACATCTAACAAATACCTATAAAATGAAAGTGATTCTCGTTGTGATCACACAACAAAATTGAACCTCTGCATTTAACCCATGACACATATGAACAGGGAGCAGCCATGACAACAGTGTCTGGAGAGCAGTGCAGTGTGTGGGGATGGTGCCATGCTTAGGACACCTCAGTCATGGGGGAGGATGGAGAAGAGTGCTGATTATTCACTCCCCCCACCCCCCCGCCTGTCGGGTGTGTGGAATTGAACCTGTGCTCCTTTGGCTGCAAATCTGCCTCCTGCACCAAGTGCAGATTTGGTTGATTAAAGAACCAATAACAAAACGTGCAAAATTCATTACTGTGTGAAATTGCAGCACTTTAAAACATCTTCCCTAATAGATGGAAAAGGTACTGCCTAGAAGGAAGGGAGGGGGGGGGGGGTGACATAAAAAACATTCCTCAGATGAAAGTCTTGATTTTCAAAGGTAGGAGTGAGTAGACAGCAGAACCCAGGCTGGATAAACCCATATCTCTTCAACAAGTACAGAGGGACCTTTTGCGGTCAGAAATATCATGACCAACAGTGAAGTATGTGTATGTCTGTGTGTATATGCAGGCTTGTGTGTATGTTTGTGTGTGTTTGTGTGTGTGTGTATGTGTGTGTGTGTGTGTGTGTGTGTGTGTGTGTGTGTCTGTCTGTCTGTCTGTCTGTGTGTATGTGTGTGTGTGTGTATGTGTGCGCATTTATGGAGGTTTGGTGATGGTTGTGGTTGTGAAGGTGGGGGTGTTACTAAGAGTGGGTGTGTCTGTGTAGAAGTGCACTGTGTTAAAACGAGACATCCCATCACCCTTGAGTGAGGCATTGATCCTCATTTCCGTGCTCACTGTAGCACGACCCATCTCATCACAAGCATTCCAGGTGCCACCGCCTCGCCTCGCCAGCTCAGCCCTGTCCGTCCCCTCCCCTCCTGCCCACACCCTGGTGCAGCAGACCCGGCAGATGACACCCCCTAACAGGGGTGAACGACAGGGATAACGCCTGCTGGAGCTGGGGACGTGGTGGGGGGTAGGAAGTGGCACGTGCCGTGCTGCTGGTGTCGTCGTGCAAGCTCGATCCCTGGGAGGAGGGTTGCAGTGGAGCATGAAGCGGTTCATACATGTACAAAGCAAACACTCGGCTCCAGTGTTGTTAACATCCCCTTTACCAGCAACATGTTAACGCCTGTGGGTATAGGTGACAGGCTGTATGCAGAGCTCATATTTAAAACCAGAGCAAGCGTGCTGAATATAGCATCTATTTCTAGGAAAAAGATGGTGTGTGTGTGTGTGCGTGTGTGTGTGTGTGTGTGTGTGTGTTTTGGGGTGGATGGGGGGTATTGTAATGAGTTATGGTGGATAGGTGATGCCTGAAAACTGGTAATTTGTTGTCATTTCCCCAAAGAGAGCAATATTCTGTTAACCAGGCAGACGGCAGCAAAACAAGAGGGCCTTATTTGGACTGCACTTGAAAAAGCCTCATTAAAAAGTCATTGGGCATATGCAGAACAACCTTGTGAACCTTGTAATTGGTCTTCAGGGATAGTCCTTATTGAGCTTGTCAGAATTAAATTCTCTGTGCCATTAAAATGAATGGCACAAATGATCATTACACCTCTTTTTACAGCCAGCAATAAAACTGTACAAATATACTGTAATATTAGTCAGCAGTTATGAAGTTTAAAAAAGGAAAAAAGTCAACATTGTTACGGTAAATACAAAGCACAATCATGCCCTAATATTTGTTATAGGGACAAAATGACATTGGAGGACTCTGTTGTGCTGTGATTAGTTTAAAATGAAATATATGTGTAAATGTGACATCCAGGAAAAGCTGAGGGTGTGCAGAGGCAAGTCAGAACTTCAAAGCGACTTCATCAGCTTTCTGTGGGGTTTGCTTTTTAATCAGGCAAGAACCGACTAAAAGTGACTCATGGAGAACCTAATGCAAGCTGAAATCCAAGAGTGAACTCCGGAGAGAGTCACGCTGACATATCCCGAGTTACTAAAGGACTATGACCTATATGCAGCTCTGCCTTTGACGGCATGTGCATTTCTTTTTCCGCAACCTGAAAATCACCTCAACAAAATATTAATATTAACATTAACAAGTTTTGTTCTACAATATGAAAATCATCAAAACAAAATCCCACAAACACAGTGTAAAGTCTCAATAATATTTTATATTTTTTTGTATGCTACACTAAAGATTGTGTGCGTTTTTGGTCCAAAATACATAAAACGGTTTAAAAATCTATCTGTTGAAATGATCTTTCTGATGTGCTATAACTAAAATGGTGTGAACGTCTGTCTGTCTGTTTGTCTTTCTGTCTGTCCGTCTGTCTGTCTGTCTGTCTTGTCTGTCTGTCTATCTTGTCTTTTTTTGTCTTGATGTCTGCATCAAGGGATTGACCGGAGGGTCAGTGACATCCTGAGCGCGAGCAGAAGATGGTACTAATGGTCTTAGATCATGTTGCCTGCCCCAACACACCATTAAGTGCTAAATGTTGAGAATTGCATTACAGGAGCTTCTAAGATTAAGAGTGATAAGGTAAAGCTGCACTTGCACAGCTCGCTTTTCGCCAGCTGCAGGCTGGGCTCTGCAGCATTGAATTATTCATCACACCAAATCATCAACAGCCAAAGATAAAGGCCCTCTGACTACTCCTCCGGTATATTGATTTCTGCACATCTCGTACAGTGTGCATAATGGTGTCCACGACAGTCCGAAAACTGAAACTGTAAGATTAGTCCAGGGACTGTTTTGGGTGTTCCTCACCATTTTCCACCCTCTTTTCCTCAACACCAAGGGCATGCAAGGACCAACGAGGAAGCCATTTTTATAAGGTCAAACAACAAAGTATAACACAAAAACTTTTTATCCCAAAAAAAACCCCAAACCCCAACAAAAAGCATTTTTAGCCCAACATGCCGATTCACAATACACACTAATTACAGGATATTCATCATTTGTTTCTGAATGTCCTAGATAAATAGCAATGCATTAATAACCTTGGATTAACAAACAATATTAATGTAACATGGGACTAATGCTTGACCTTAAAATGTTGCATCCATTTACTGTATGACCTGGCAATAAGTCATGCGAGTCAGCAAATATCTGACAAGTTTAATTTTTTTTTAGTATCAAAATATCAGATGATTCTACAGAGGAGCCCATTTAAACCCACAAATAAATCACTGAATATGGCACAGCATACTAAGAGCCATCTCAGGCCGATGTGATGACCTTCAGGAAAAAAAATGTCAAAGATGAAGATAGCATTTTGCTAAAAGAAAAGACCAGTTTCTACAGGTTAGTTACACAACAGCAGAGTGCAGCACTTTAGAAAGGGGGTTGTTCTATCTAAGAAAAGGCTTATTAGTTGCTAAGCACCCAGAATTCTAAGTTTCAGAACAATGTTGAAGGTGGCAATAAAATTATCCAGGCATGTCAACTAATGTGTGCCCATGTCAATGCGTATGACTTTAATAGTATATCATTACATCAACTGCCATTCGTCAACATGACAGCTAGTGTCTAGAGGCATTGCAGTATTGTGTTAGTGATATCTATAGGCACTGTGATGACTCTCATAATGTTACAGACCCAGGCAGCCGCCATTACATGGCAAAGAGGTGTCATAGCATTATCAATTCTGAGAACTCGCCTCCACAATAATTACCAGCAATGGTAACCTGACACTGACATACATCTAGAAATAATCCATTATCTGACTTGTAGATAGAAAAAAAAATCTTTTCAAAGGCATCCATCATGACATGTTTATGTTCCTCTTACAATGGAAGGTTAAAGCAATGTGCCACTACTTTCAACATGCTCGTCTTAATGCAAAACAGCTATCAACTTCTATTACTTGGAATCATTTCATTTCCTTTGCAATAGGAGACACGGTGCTTAATAAGCTTTGCGTTGTGCAAGTGGCTTTACCAATACAAACCTCTTTTATTACATGACTTTTGTAAGCAATTTCATATAACTGCACTGAAAGCAGGATCCTGAGGATAACACAGCAGGGCTAACGCAACACAGACACTTTAAAAATGCTGTCCCATCTTCAGTGTGACTTCTCTCCCTTGCTTGTTCTCTGTTGCCTCCATACTGTTCTGATGTGGTGGTTCTGCTTTGTTCTGGTTCAACTGTTACAGTAACATGGAAAAAGGTAAGACATTATATTAATGCTCCTCTTTACAATACATCATTTAACAACATGTAACGTCATGTACTTACAATGTATATAACTAACCCTATCCTTACCCTATACACTAACCCTAATAATAACCCTTACCTTAACTCTAAGTTGCAGTGTAAGTACATAATTACACAGGGTGTTACACACTTAATTATACTGTACTATATGATAAAGATACAGTACACAGTAACAGGGACTATTAAAATAAAGTCTAACCTTATGAAAAGACACCTGTCAGCATCCCCTTAATTTATGGCACTAGAGGTTGCACTCAGCAAGATCTCCCAGCAGTTCTTGATGTAGGGCAGAGGACTATTCCCTATACTAAGTGCCCTGCATGAATATTCCAAGAAGAGTCTCCCCGTTGACTGACAACAGGGTCAGCAAACCCGGGTGGATCAAAGAGTGAAAGGCTTGTTCCTTTCAGTCACTTACACCCTTTTACAAAAGGGGTGCATCTGATAACAAGTCCCAGCAGGCATTCGTCTGGAGCCTTGTCAGTTTTGGAATTAAAGGGGTTGCTTGGTGTAGGACCTCGCCGGGTCTTCCAGAATAAAAGAAAAAAAAGTGCTTATCGTGTTGTGAATGCTCAAATCTGTGCTGTGGAGAAAAATAGAGAGAATGGCGGAACAGTGGTGTGCTCACGTCCTCAGCCACAGCCTGATGACAGCCCCCGCCTGTAAAGAGCGACCCCCTTGACCTATGGATCCACTGTCAAGCTACAGTTGAAATCACTCTCAATGAACTGTCTGCTACTGCAGCTGTGCTCTATCTCCTCCTTGAGAAAGGAGGCTCATTTTGAATTGCTCATCGCAGTAGCCAAAGGGATGGCCTTCTCTGAGGCAGCAGCATGCTCGCCTGCCTGCTTCCTGCTTTGATATCTTTGTAATGGGAAGTGTCTTTTACTTACAAGGCAAGACGTTCACTGCAGAACTAAGTGCTTCTCTTCAGGAAACCAAATTAAATGCACATGCGTGGGTGTGCACAAGACTCTAATGTGGAAATACTGAAAATGTCAAAGTGCTTTATCGTTCTTATAATTTAGTAATGATGAATCGGGTTGACAATAAGACATTTGGCAGCTCTTCTTTGACATGCAGATAGATTCATAGGTATTTGAAGATAAGAATTACTTGACACAAATTGTAGCTTCAAATATTCTCCACAGTTGGATATAAGTTTGTTTGACAACTAAATACAGAGTGTATAGGCCTACACTGTGTGCAATACTACTGTAGTCCAGCTTAATTCTGTAACCAAAGCAAAATCCAAATGGCACCTTGCCACAAAATTGTCTTACAATCGTATTTACAAATTATAGGAAAAAAAAATAATTTCATGCCAGTCTTTTCTGCTCCAACCAGCCATGTACATAATTAGTCTGCTAATGAGTCCATCATCCAAGCCTAATTATGGGGTTGAAATGAAAGTAACTTGGCAGGAGGTATAGGCTACCTGCAGAACTTGAAAATCACTACTCAGACAGAAACAGACAGCATATGACCACTGAATTTCAAAGCTAGAATTTCCAGTGGCCAGAAGTTGACATTTGCTCTCCCAGTTATGCCGTGTTGTGGACTGCAGCCTCAGTCTCCGGATCTGTCAGGGCTTGCTGCTCTAGCGGGGCTGTGCCTGCTGTGCTGTGTGTGTGAAGAGTGAAAGAATGTGAATCTGGACGGGAATCTTGTGTGTGTGTGTTTGGCTCAGTTTTGAAAGCACTCATCCGGACTGTTGTCTCTGTGAAGATCTCTTCAGCTGACACTGAGAGTGACCTGGCATCACTGAGAAGTGAAGTTGAGGATTACATTTGGCACATCATCTATTCTCAGACTACACTTCAGATAGTGCAATGAAACTATTGTTATCATGCTTGCTAGGGTACACTGTTATTCACAAAAAAATCTAGGTTATACAAATAGGACATTGAGTTGCATTATTTGTTGATATTCATAGAATCCTTAAACAAAAAAGTTATGAATAAATAACTCAGAAATCTCACAACCTATCTTCTGCCTTGTCACAAGTGGTGCAAGTTGCCTGCTTTAGAGTTCTCTGTTGGAGTGTCTTGGCAAAGTCAGAGTAACAAAATCGGATAGATTGTTTCTTCCATTTAGGCCATGGTTGTGCAGCTGATTAGTGCTGGGTCAACTTTAATAAATGTTCTCCTGCACCAGGATGCACATAGTCATTTGATAGCAGGTCAAGCTGGGAGCTGGTCCACTGACTGCTGCTGCTGATGCCCCTTCTGCATCCAGCTGTCATCATACTGTCCCTGAACCATCAGGCGACATCCCTCAGCCATATTCATCACCTGAAGGCCAGGTTTATCATTGTTGCTTAGAATTACGATTACTGCTATCAGATCGAATGCCATACATACATAGCTCAGCACATTTGATCAGTGCAGGGTAACATGGGCAGCAATATGCCCTATATGAAAGATATGCATTAGACTGTACAGCTTTTTTTGGTGCCAAATCCTCTAAGTCTACGGGACTTTTTTTGATAGAGGATATATCTTGCAAACCTGTGGCAAATAATTGGGTTTGTGTTTCTCTTATGACAGTCTGCATGGAAACATCATTTTGCACTTAAAGGTGAATATCCTTCCAAGGCATTTCAACCGCCATCAGTGTTTAGTGACCATGAAAGATACTCAGTGAATAAATATATAAAAGTATTATATTAATATTTTATATCTAAAAATGATCTGCCACGCAGAACAGTGCGTTTTCTTTTGCAACAACAGCTATTTTCCTTCTTGAGAAAAACATGCTCAGATATACTGATATGGGACAGTATGAGTATAAAATACCTAAGCTTAGGCCGTTTGAACAGATTTCAGACAGTTAAAAGCAATGAACAAATGTATATCTTGTTGGCACAAATACACACATATATATACTGTGTGTGTGTGTGTGTGTGTGTGTGTGTGTGTGTGTGTGTGTGTGTGTGTGTGTGTGTGTGTGCCAACTAGACCTAACTAAACCCTAGACCTAAACCAACTACAGCTTCACGCAACTGGAAGCCACTTAAAAATGGTAATGTAAAATCAGCAGTTATAGTCAATCAATAATCAGCACTTGGAAATGTGATGTAATAAATTTAACAAAGTTATGAGAAGATAAAATAGGAAGATAAAATATACACCACAGAGTTGTTCAAGGATATACTCGTTTTGCTTACTTTCAAGGGTAAGGTTTAATGGTATTGATTTACACTTTACAGAAAGCTTTGGGAATTATGAATATTTGCAGATTTTCCAAAGTCACAGAGAGACAGTCTAAATCTAAATATAATGCTTTGGTCACCATTACACTTGAATGCAATCCCCTTTGTTGTCAAACATTTAATCAGAACTTCCCTGCTAACAACAAGTTGTACATTTGATCTTTAACATAATTCAATTTAAAACTAATGTTCATTTCCACCATTAAATGGTCTTTGGTGTACTACAGTAGAGACCATCAGATTATATTTGGTTCATTACTTCAGCTCTAAACAGCTGCACTACTAAGCATTACCATATCAGTGCAATATGTGACATATGTCATATGTAATAAGGTGTTATAATGCAACTGTAGGTCAAACCATCTCTAAACAGGCATCATGAAATATGGAGCTACCTTAAGGCACAGTGTTGCTAAAGTCTATGTTGTTGCTAAAGCTGCTTAAGCTTAATGATGCTTATCTGGCAGTTTTAAAAGTACCATCAGTAAATTTTTAAATTTAAAAGAGTTTTGAGTTAATATCTCCTCATGACTCGTTACCCCTCTATTCCATTTCCTTTTTTTTTTCATTTGAATCTAAGATTTTGTGAATTATAAACAAACATGGAGGCAACCTGTCCTCCAAAAAAACATTTGTGTGGAGTTTGATGGAGCACACTGCAGGTTGGGGTGGGCTACCTCTACTGCATGTCTTGTGTGGTTCAGTTCTTGGTTAAAATATAAAATTAGCTGAGCTGGACAAAAGTGTCTCTTTTTCTAAAACATATGCTGTAACATATAAAACATTTAAACATAAACACAGATATAGACCAACACACTATCCTTCATTATTGCTTGTGCCACCACCAACTGATTTTGTAGCACTTGGAACAGGAGATTATAGAAAACGATACAGATGACCCCTAGCTTATAAATATAGCTCACGTCCTATCAAAAGACGTAATAAATTCTTAAACGAGTATGTAAACAATGAGGTAAGCTATACCAAATAGCACGAGACAAATGTCTCTACAGGCTTCATTGTAAAATTCCATATCATATAATACAGAATCCAGAACCCATGGCATCAAAAATACATGAGTAACCAGAAAAAGATCTTCATAGTAACATCATGGTAGTACCATATGATACAGCGTCATCCCCAGGACCATATATGATTGAGTGTCACCCCCAGAGAGAACGCAAGACAAAAATGGGCAAGAAGGAGAGTGAGAGAGAGAAAGAGAGGGAGAGAGAAAGAGTGAGAGAGAGAGGGAGAAAGAGAGGGAGAGAGAGAGAAAGAGAGAGATTGCTGGAAAGTTGAAGCAAGATGGATTGATGAGATGTTTTGGAGCATGACAACCAAAAGCATCCCAACATCCAGCATGTACTGTACGCACAGCATACGTTTGGCTGAATAAGCTGGCTGCGGCTAGACGCAGCGGAAGCGGCGGATCTTCACTTACTGCTCTTAAATAAGTCATGACATGAACACTTCCTCAAGCTTCCTCGTAGCATTAGCAGGAGGTTTGCCTGATGTATTCATTTCACCGTGCCCCCCCCCCCCCCCCCCCCTCTACCCTCCACCCCACTCCCATCACACACACTCCAATCCCACACACACACACACACACACTCCCATCACAAACACACACACGCACGCACACACGAACACACAAACACACACGCATGCACGTGTGCACACACACTCCCATCACACACACACACACTCCCATCACAAACACACACACACACACACACGCACGTGCGCACACACACTCCCATCACACACTCCCATCACACACTCACACTCACACACATACACACACACACACACATCGACAATTCCAATGTGCAGACTGCTGCAATCATCATGCTCTGGTCTTCAGTCATTTCTACGGAAAGTAAGTTGGGACATGGCTTAGGTATATCTTAAAAGCATGGTATGAGTGTCTCTGTCTATCTGAAAACCAATTATGACCAAAATACACAAACATGGTATGCATGAAGAATGTAGAGATTAAAAAATACTAGCAAAAAAGCTCTTTTAAAAAAAAAAAAAACCTTCCTGTCTGACTGACAAAAGAAACTGGATGAATGTAAGATTGTTCAGGCGCTAAATCATTTAGCTAACAATGCCAAGTGTTAAAAAAATGAAGTAAATGTCACTGTGACAATTACCCAAGACTTCTGCTTTGTGTGTGTGTGTCAGTGTTTGTGCATACGTGTGTGTGTGTGTGTCTGTGTGTGTGTGTGTGTGTGCGTGTGTGTGTGCGCCTGTGTGTTTGTGTATGTGTGTGTGTGTGTCTGTGTGTGTGTGTGTCTGCGTGTGTGTGTGTGTCTGCGTGTGTGTGTGTGTGTGTGTGTGTGTGTGTGTCTGCGTGTGTGTATGGGAAATTCATCCATTTGGTCTGAGACTCTGTTTAGAGCCTGTCATTCACATAGATATTACAGTGATCTCATTTCCATCTGTTCAGACGATGCCTATTGTCATCTATCACATGTCTATCAACCTTCAACCTTCAATCTGTTGGTGAAAGTGAACTATCAGATGCTTTACACATCAAGTATTCTTGCACAAATTTCATTAGAGATAAAAAAAAAGTGGAGGAAAAAAAAATCTAATGTCAATCTTCTTAGCTAATGAAGGTATTTCTAAAGTACAAAGAGTGTAAGAACATCATGTGAACACCAAAAAGGAGAGATGAGATAGAATGATAATAACCCAAAAGCACAGGCAAAGAACTTTCTCCTCCACTTCAAATTAAAGATGAAAAACTTCTTAGTTCTCAGTGTAACTTTTGGAATCACTTTTAAAAAAAATATATATGATTAGTTTTGACACAGCATAAAAATATGAAATGCATTACAGTTGTTATGCTGCAGTAGTTTAACTACAAAGCCAACATATTTAATATGATGTGTATTTGGGCTATGGTGGCTATGACACAATTATGTTTATTGTTATTGTTATTATTATTAGTAGTAGTAGTAGTAGTAGCATTAGTAGTAGTAGTAGTAGTAGCAACAGTAGCAGTAGTCGTGTAAGTATATTTTGTCAGAAAAATGTACAAGTTGGCCTATAGCTGTGCATACAGATATGAGTACTGGCTGTATTGATTTTAAGACACAACAAAATGACCAAATTTCTACATTCTTTAACCTTGTCAGCTACAACTTGCCCAACATTAAAATCAATTCTTTCACTGATTTATATATTGACTTGATTCATTTCTTTTAATTGAAATACAGCACAATACATTGTAGAGGACCTTGGGATACTATTTGATTGACATTAGTGCAAAGCTCCCTCCAGCTGCCAAACTGAGTTGGTTGGAAGACACCTCTGGGGTCCTCGCGTGTAGGAGATGATCTTACCTCAGAGCAACCTGGTGTTATGTTTAGGCCTCCACATTAGAAACTGCATCGTGTCTTCTCTGGTTCCAGACCATCTGGTGTCTGTGTGCTGTGGAGAATGCTGATCGTGCACACCCACCTTCTGACTCCTTTTATTCACTGCATGGTGACACAATTTGGCAACCAGCTGTGGGGAGTCGCAGAGACAAACACACACAGAGGGCACACACAGCCCAACAAAGACAATAATTGAAATATATAGCGGAACCGGCTCATGAACACGCACAGGTACAGATTTCAGTCACACCTCACGATCCTATAGTTGTTCCTACAGACTGTGTACAGATTCTATTTATAAACCATCTCTTAAAACTCAGTGTCTTGTCAGGGTTAAGGTTGGGGGTTTGGATGTGATTAAGGTGATAAGTCAGTAAACAATAAACAAAGTAAAACTGAATAACAGCAAAACCATTTGAAATGTCTCTGCGTGTAGACTATTGAAATGAATAAATCTAAATTAGCCAGATTTCCATCGCAGCTGGCATGCTTAGCACCTCTGAAAAGCTGTCTGAAGGCAACAGAAGGAAGGAATGCTCTTCCTGCATGCATTGTGCATCACACGCATGTGCACAGACTCTCCTTTTGGAAAAGATCCTCTGCCTGCCGTTGTCGTCGTTGCAGTGCTGTTCGCTGGAGTGGTGTTGTGGCCTTTTTGCGACTGCCTGCCTGCTCAGGAATCTGACTTCTATCAGCGACCCAAGCCCTATCTGATGTGACTGCTGAGCAGGAGACAAAGTGGTCATCACGCCCCATTAGGCATTAGATACTCACTGCTCCATGGAAGCGATTTAATGCCTCCAAACGCAGCACACACACAGGCCAGGACACACTGGAGAGAGCACCACTGGGGCTGCTCATTTTAACAGTGAATATATTTTAAGCCTTACAACAGGGCTGCTGTTTTGTGGGATTTAAGTGTGGTATGTCCAGTGGTTAAATACATAAAAATAAATACATCTTGAAGATGCCCTATGTAAAATGTTTTTTTTTTTTGGGGGGGGGCGTGATCATTCCCAAAATGCGAGTTTGTGTCCCGAAATGTGAGTTTACGGTACAAGAACGGGGCCTTATTTCCTTTCATTATTTATCGTCACAAAATGTACTTTATATAGAGAACATTATACACACTACATTTTGCTAAATAATAAGCATTCAGTGAAGTTGCATCATCGGGAAAGGTTAGTCTATAAATAAACAAGCCTGTCCATACATTCATTTGTTGTTGCAGCGCAGCACAGCACTACATTTGTTAGCATCAGCAAACTTCTAAGGGGTGTGTCATTAAACCGGACATCTCAGAGCTAATCTGATGAGATTGGCTGCTCCCCGTCCCAGTAACGCGTGAGCTGTCAACTCCACTCCCTCCCACTGGTGTCAGGTGTCACTTTTAGGGTGGATGTCTATTTCAGTTGAATATTGGATTTAGCCTGGAGCATAGCTGCAATAATAATATGATTTCAACATGGCACAAAAAAAAAAAAAAAAAATCACATTGTCATTCTGGCTGTGTATGTGTGCTTGTCACGTTGGGGTGGATAATCTTAGCACAAACTTATCTTTGCAGAATATCTGAATAATGCAAAGCTGCAGAGTGTTATCAGTTTGACCCACTCGCTCTTGCTCATGTTTCAGGAATTTTGTGACATCGTGTTTCTACCCACTATTTGTATTTAAGTGTACATTGGGGCAGACATTAGCAGTACATAAATGTACCCATTGGCATTTATATTCCACATTACATATTCTCATGTATTCAGTTGTCCTGATTCAACATCAGTGTGAAACTCATAACTTGATTCAGTATAAAAACTTTACAGAACTTTCTGTAACACTAGAAGTTCTATGAACTCAGTAGACCCTATAAACATATTCTTATGACTGCCCCCATGAAGCATTATAATGCTATGTTGTAAGACTTTACAACTTTAAGTGACACAGTGCATTATAAGGCTATTTTGACCTATTGATAATGGCCGCAATGTGGTGAAAAAGGGCAAAGACTTATAATGCACTTTGCCACTGTCACAGGACGTGTGGTGCTACTTTGAGCTTTTTCAATAGTTTAAAAATAGCGTTATCTTCAAGCTTTGTCCATGCCACTAGTACCAAAAACAGTAAAAATAGGCAAGATCTGAATGCAAGAGACTAGTGGAGTTTTGGGCCTTAGCAAACATACCAACTGGGTATGAGGTTTTAACATGCCAGTTTTTATTTTACAAGAGTTTTTAGGCTTTTAACATACCATTATAATGCCTCACGAGTGCAGTCATGAGTATGTATAAATAGTTGTGAATACTTATGCCAATCATTATAAAGCTTTATGAATGCATTATAAACCTTTATGAATGTGTTTATAGGGTTTTATGAAGACTAAATTCATTGAAAGTGTTACCAAACTTTTTTTTATGAAAATGTATAAAATTTTGTTCTTATTTTTTCACAGGCCAGGGTGTCTACATAGAACACTGTCTTTTATCATTCTGTCCACTTTATAGGTTTTTGTAGAATCATTTGCCCCCATTCTATTTGCTTGCAGTGGGCTGCAGGAGTTAAAGACATTAAACCAGCTTCTGCCTTGACAGAATGACAGATGCTGCAGGGTATTTTCTCGCCCCCTACAGTGACACCTCTCAAAGTTTGGTACTGAATGTGGTTATTCTTCGCTATAGTGCACAGAAACTGTCCTGCACTGAACAGGCCCTAACAGAAAACTCTGGTACCAGACAGACCCTTAAAAATGCTTATTAACCACTTAAAGGTGAATGTTTCATACTTAAATGAGGCCGCATAGCCTTAGGGCATTCCATCAGACTGGAGGGCTATATACTCTCATATGCAGAGATTCAGAAGTCATCACTAAAGTATATTGAACACTGTCATATTTCCTTACCAAAAGGATATCATGTCTGGGACTTTGTCCTGCACCATTTCTTTGACTTACTGTTTGTTGAAGGATGGTGTGTTAGTTTGCCAAATTGTATTGTGGTGACATTTGGGTACACTAGTCAATGTTAAACGGCTGTCTATGGCACAGACAGGACATAAACACTTCCTTGACAACAGTAACTCTTAAACAACCCATCCTGCTGCCAAGCATCAGCTACCCCTCTATTTAAAAACAGGACTGTGCTGAAAGAGCTGAACGTCCTCTCTGTGATGTGATCATTCATGCATCCTGAATTTTCTCTCTTTTAATTTTTTTTTTGTTGAAACACAGCAATGTTTACAGGAAAAGCAGTGTTGACTGAAATTGTTTGTGGAACCATTATAATTGATCTGTCAAGTTTCATTCTGGGACAAATATTTTCAAATTTGCTTTTAATTTCAAACGTGCCACTACAACGGGAAACGAGCACAGAGGTCCAGATGCTAGCTTTTTGGTTTTGTAATATCTGTGCATGTTCAACAAATTTCACAAGCAAAGAATCTCCATTTCGCCCACTTTACTGTAAGGCAAGTGGAATATCAGCGGGTGAGAAATGTGTTTTTGACCTGGCAGTGTATATCTTAAATTACCAGCACATCTGTTTTGAAGAGATATGCCCCCTTATCTTGCCCTGGGAGCGATGGCGGGGTCCCTGGTCTGGACATCTTATGTCTGGGAGTGCTGCTCATCTCTGCGCCAGTGCCCCCACCCTCACACACACACCCCCTTGCATGCTCGGCACCTCCCTGGGCACACCTGCCAGAGATTCACTCCAATATCCCCCCCTGCCCCCTCGACAGCCCCCGCATTTCAATAGGATAGAGGGAGACCTTAAAGCAATGCACAACTTGAGGTGGTGGCAGAAGTGCACTTCATTACATTGCAGCAGCAGATATTTAGGAAGTGGTTTGGCAGGCGCATGCTGGCTTCTTAGCTTGCCTTGCAACAAAACGAAAGAGCCCCATGCCTTCCCCAAGTCACACAGGAGGTCAGCGGGATTTGCTTCTGTTTTACTTCCATTGTTTCATTTTGCATCATCTAATATGCCCCGTATCACTGACAAAGTTTTTGTTTATGCTTTCCAGCTGGAGAACAACAGTGTTGACAGATGCTGAGTCGAAGAAAAAAAGGGCTGTCCATTTGAAACTGATTTATGAATCCAAATGAACTCGCTGCCTTGACAGAACTGTCAGTAATACCCCAGAGTATCTTCGCTCTGTGCTAACGAGGCACTGTGCTAAAGAGAGACATTGTGACAGGGTGCTGCTACACTAATTCCTCACCTGTTGCTGATCTCTGGGCAAGGATCTTGCAAATAGCTGAATTTTTTCATTATTCACATTAGCTTCTTTGTCTTAGCAGCTAACACTGGTGTAGTGGAGGGTGCACACACAGATAACATTTATGCAGCCCTTTAAATTACACAACAGCGTTAACTTGTACTTGCATTTTTATGACTGCTAATGTTAAAGACATACATCATTTTCCTTTTTTAACCACAGTGCTTTTCGTTTACCTACCTTTTTTTACTGCTAAACCACTGGTAGCTAACACAATCTTCAAATGATGAATATGAAATTAACAGTAAATATTTAGCTAAAACTAATATGATTCAGAATGAACAAAAAATCTATAAAACAACTGCAAAGCTCAACGGTAATTCTAAAGCTTTGTGGCAACTAATTGAGGTCCAGAAAGGAAATTGGTACTTGATCAGAATCAATTGGATCAAGATGTTGTACTTCAACTTAATTATCAGGATATTACATTCTACCTGTTTTGGCTCTCTGCACACTGGTAGCTATTAGTAAAGTAAAAAAACAGTGTTGATTACAAATCATGTTAAGTTGAAAGTTGATTAAATTGCCATAGATAATATCTTGGATAATAACAATGACTATCCTCCGAGTAAAATGAAGCACACATATATAAGAAAGATGTTCCCAGTAAAGGCACATACCGATAATAGCATTTTATCACTTCAAAGGGTTGAATACTTGTGCATGTGGTCTGGACATGGACAGAGCTAAGCACGCAGTGCATAACCTGATTTCTATCTATTTGGCAAATTGAGTCAATATCATGATTCATGTCTTGTAAGAGCCAAGCCCTAAAGCCTCAAAGCTGAATTTTATCAAACGTTATCCGCTGCAGTTATTTTTCCCCACCCCAAGAACCCAATGAATAGCTTGCTGGGCCAGTTTTTCACAGATAAAACATAAAGTGGCCACCCACTGATTTAGGTGGACTTTCAACGGTGCTAATTTGAGCTCATAGATGTTTTATGAAAGTATCCAGTGTCCATATAGCCGGCGGGAAAGACTCGGAGACAAGGCGAGAGTGCCCAGGGCCATCAGGCAAGTGGCATTAAATCAAACTGGCAGGGTTACTACAATCACAGCCAAAGGGCTGCACAGAGACAGGATTAGTAGGAAGACATTTCAAAGTTAAGAAACTAGACATTGTTGAATTTGAAATTAGTCAACATCATTTTTGTATGGTGAGACGTAGAAAATATATTTTGTATATGCACATGGTTATTTTTTATATGGAGTATGGAGGGGGTCTGAGGATGTATCAGTAGAGGATTTTTATTTTTCAAGCAATTTTTATTGCCAGAAAGGCTGTTAAACTGTAGCCTGATATAATGAGAACTCATGAGCAATATCTGGCCATGCCCTGTAAGAGACAGATTGAAGTTGTTGGCAGGTTAATTCAGGTTAATTTTAAAACCATCAGGCTGACATTGTATAGCCAGTCATCACTGGTCATGATGGGATGGCTATACTTCCCATTATGACACTAATGGTGCACTAACTGACTGTGCCAAACCTTTATGGAAGTAAGTAAACAGTGGCCTTGCCCTTGGTGAATATACTAACACTCTGTTTCTATTCCAGCTTCAGTTCACAGTTTTCTATTTCTATCTTCATAAAGACGTCCAACTGACACTGACAAAGTCCAGTGTGCCACAGGATGTACTTTAGCTCAAGACCTATGACAGATTTATTTTCAAACCAAACAGATGGATGAAAACAAATGTGACACTTACACTTTTGTGGTCTGTTGAAAGAGCATAGGCAGGTGTGTTATTTGTCATCTTGCTGTGGAATAAAAATAAACTGTGTAGACACAAAGAGTTGTGGTTTTGCAGACACACTGTACACTGGGGCAGAACAAAATCCAGTGCTAGTAATTTCAGAAAACCGTACAATTCCGACATTTCAAATATTGTTTGAACTGAACTTTTCTGTGCTGGTGGCAGTCTGTTCAATTATACTGAAGCCAAATACCCCAGTCCCAGTAGTGACTGATGAATTCCCAATGCTAATTAAGCTGGTGATTGCCCATGCCAACAAGTACTAGGAGAAACTATAAATAAGATTAGATTATTAGACAAACAATGAATTAATTCAGTCAAGTCTGGCTAAGTTTTACAATGTTTTCATGTAGTGATATATAATGTTTGTTTATTATTACAATTTTGAGCAAACTGAGCATTAGCTTAAGTGTTGAACTCTGTTGCTTGGTCTCTAACAATATCCTTGACATAATATACATATACAAGATATATTACAGTAAAGAAACTGTGAGTGACAGCATTGACACCTAGTATAGCATACAGAAATACACACAGACAAAAACTGGAACCCCCAACTCCCCCCATAGTTGAGATTTGTTACACTTTATGTAAAACCGAAAGTTATGGCATTGGTGGGTGTAACAGAGCATCCCCTACCAAAGTTAAACATATCTTTAAAACATGCAGAAAGCATTTTCCTCTTGTTTGTGCCCAGGGGCATCGTGAAACAGTGGAAAGTTGGGATGATTCTTTTGCAGAACATAACGCTCGACATTAGTGAACTTCTGGGAGACTTGGGATGTCTGTTATTATTATTATTATTTTTGGGATGTCCCAATACTTCACAGGACCAGAAATGTTTAGCAGCACATCTGCTCATGCACGTCAGTGTTAATTCTCTGAACAATTCATTTGCACCCACCCACATCCCAGGATCAGCTCCTGTAGAGTCAAACAACCCCAAGACGTGGTGCACAGATGCTATTACATGGGCCTATATGCTGCTTTCTAATTAATGTGCTATTGTGCATTGTTTAGGTAATTGGAATCCTTTGTTCTGGATAATGTATGCAATGTATGCTTTGGGTTGTGTGGAAAGTAGCCTTTTGTGGGAGTTGCAACACATTCTTCCTTTTGTTTGCGGTCCAATTATAACTGCTTTTTTCCCCCCTATACCACTTGTACTACAACTCGGCACACACACAGTAATTTTTCATCGAAACATACACAAACAAAAAGTGCTGGCCTCCTTTGTGATCCTCCCTGGCTAACTGGCTGCCTGGGTCTTGTCACAAACTAAAAAGACTGTTGTAAAAAAAAAAAAAAAAAAAAAAAGGGGGGGGGGGGGTGCTATGCAGGTTTTCTCCGCACTGTTGCCATCCTCTTGTTTTCCACACCGGCTGTCGTGATAGGATGTGCAGACACCTGAGGGAAAGATAAAGAGGTAGCAGCTCGCTTTGCTGTTTCAGCTGCCGAAGCCTCCTGTGATTGCCGGCGCTTGTTAATCAACGGCAAAACAGAGGGGAGCAGCCAGTCACAGTGGGTGTATCCAGGAGTTGGGGGAACTACAAAGAGTCAGAGACAGGAATGGCAGTCTTTCCCTTTTTTAATGCGTTTGATCACACCGTTTGATCACTGGCTATAGGGGTTAAAAGGAATATGAGCATGATAAGCTATGACCTCTTGTCTTGTGAATGTAGTCTACAGCTGTAATCTGTCTGTTGTCATATGGTAGCAGGCTTCAACATAACTGTTTTTTCACCCGCTTACGCTTCTGTTGCTCATTATTGTTTGAGAAAAAAAGTCAGCTCCATTCCTACGACATCCGTAAGTCAGCCATTATCTTTCTTTTTTATGCTATTGTGAATGGCCCCATAAAATGCATCCCTGCCAACTCTCACTCAATCAGCTTGTCACACAAATTCACACACATACACACACACACACACACACACACACACACACTAACTAACTAACTAAACAACGTTATCACCCAGACTCAAATTAAAGGTACCAAAAGGAGTTTTATTTCAACAAGAAAATTGAATGTCTAGGTGTAAGTGGTTCTGGTGTGTGGTGGTAAATGCTGGCAGCTTTTGCTGTGAGAGTGGTGAATGATTTGAATAGTATTGTAGTTAATGAAAAATGGAAGTGGATGCTTGTGTGTGGTGTGGTAAGGTGTTGTGGGTGTAGAGAATGAAAGTCTGAATGTGAATGCGTGCTCCCAGAGTCTGATTGAGAGAGAGAGATAGAGAGAGAGAGAGAGAGAGAGAGAGAGAAAGCGACAGGTGTCTTCAGTTTAAAAGCTTGATTCTGGGGTGTGGCCAATTAAGACAGCAATCAACCTCATCAATCACCTGCCAACCTGCAGTAACCCAGGCAGACAGAAACACAGAGGGTTGTAACGAACAACAAGAATGATGAAAGAAACATTACTACACACATCACTAAAAAGTGTGTACTTCAGCACTGCGGGCACTATCAATATTCAAGGAATTGGATGGAGCCCCAAAAATGTATTCCTTCACAAGACCAACATTTCTTGAGGTGCCCCTCTCCATGAATTAGAAAGAACCTGAGGCAACCTTTAGACAGTAAGAACACCATCAGATTTATCCATGGCTGTAGTCAGCATTAAGTCCATTAAGATTTAAAGCTCCACTGTTTGATTGTTTGGAATTCCACATTGAACAAGAGGTATCAAGTTTGCACTTTGATTCCACCACCATATACAAGATACATTTGGCACATGTTAAACATGTGTGATCATCCTGATACCCTCACCATATCTGCCACTGCCATTAACTGCCATTTTCCATGGAAAAATAAGTTTGCTTAACATGAAAAAAAAGTTGTTAATTTGATGCACATCACACATTTTGTGTCAAATTTGTGATAACCTGGCTTCATAGCACTGATATGTCTTCAAAAGAGCACATTATGTCACTTGGATGTTTTGTCATGTTGAGGCTGACATAGTTCCTCCTATTAAAACAGAGTTCAAACCAATTAACCGATTAATTACACAGAACATTCCTTAAATTTATGTTGAAATAATTTGCTGTGACAGAGGAACACTAGCATAAGAGAAACACTGTGTAGAAGTTTTTGGATCACACAGACATGGACACACACACGCTTCCCCACGTCAAATTTGTCAGTCACCGTGTTTATCTGTTTCTCATTAAAACCATAGCTGCAGTCTTCAATTACTGCTTAATACTGGCTCTCTCTCAGCCACATAATAGAGCTGTCAATCAAAGTGCAAATGAACTTGGCCAAAAAAAAAAACAACAGTTGACAAAAAAAGAAGAAAGAAAGAAAGGAAAAAAACAGACAAAGCTCGGTATGAATAATGAAATAGTGTGAGCCTTACACTAGTAGTCAACAGGAGAAGGAACCTTCACAGCTCACAGGTAAGGCTGGCTGCGGGTGAATGTCCCGGCTTCCTCACCTCTGTTGCTGATCCACTCAGATCATCTCCCTGGTGGGCAGTAATTACTGGCCTCTCCGCCATAATGAGGTCCAGGGCACTGTGGCATGCTGTTGTCAGGGATGCCTTTAACACACGGCTCCCTTCCCTTCCCTTTTCCTTCCCCTCACTGCCACCCCACACCCCCCACCACTTCTAAAAAAAAACAGAAAGAATAGAGGGAATCTTAATCACAGGTCAGTGCCACTGTGGCACACACTGGCTCCAGCACAAGATTGCTGCTGAGATGTGCCTAGGGCGACAGCAGCCAAGACCTGGCAGGCTGCAGTGTGTGGTGGTGGTGGTGGTGGTAGGGGAGGTGATGGTGGTGGCGGCGGTGGCAGTGGCGGCGGCTGGTGGTGACAGAGGAGGTGGCAGTGGCGGTGGCAGTGGCTGTTGCGGAGCTGTAGCTGATGGAGGAGGTGTCACGGCCCACGGAGAGGATTTATGATGATGCTCCTGACAATGGACTGTCTGACAGTCAATGAGGCAGCGCCCGTCAGGGGAGCGCAATCAGAGGCTGAGCCAGGCCCAGGCACACGCAGGTATCAGCTCTGTGCAGGAGCACCAGCCATGGATATAATAGTCATAGATATTATGAGGCGCAGGGAGGGGGAGAAAAAAAAAGAGGGGAGGCTGGCTGAGAAGGAGGAGGATGATAAGATGATGGCTTCCCACAAACACTTTGCCAGAACTGACACTTGTGACCATTGCTCAGATGGAACGAGAGTCATTAATATAAGGGGCTAAGAAGGCTGGCCCGCTGCTGCTGTGTGTGTGTGTGTGTGTGTGTGTGTGCAGCACAGTCTGTGTATGTGGACAGCAAGGACATTTCAGCATGCTGGTTTACAGGTACCATGGAGCATGCTATGACACCATGGGCTAATTGTCTGTTTTATTTAGGTTGATAAAAAATAAAGAATATTGATTATCTCTTTTAATGTTAATTGTTTGAACCCAGTACAACACACATTGAATGTAACATTTTCCCTTTGGCATGATGTTCTACTTTCTTTCCATGCAGGTCAGTACCATCTTAACACTGTGCATTAGAGGTGGAGGAAATGTCTGAGTGTAGTGCTGTAATATTTTTAAGCACATTTTTTTGAATCGATACAGCAGAGACAGCTGAGGAAGTAAAGGTAATATATGGGGGAAGTAATTCACAATCTATTGCAGAATCTAATGATACTACTTTATTATACAATTTAAAGCTAATCAATTATACTGAGGCCAAAAAAGCAGGATAGTGTTGTATTATTGCCTCTGTGGTAAACTTCCTCCCTCATTGAACATCCTTGGTATACATAATTTGACTGTAAGTCAGTCCACAACTGTGCAAATTTTGTCATTGTATTCAACTGTAAGGGGCTTAAAAAGTTTGTTCTGTTTGTCAGGTGGAGGGGAATAGTTCATCATCATTAGCAGTGTTTCATTCAACACCCACTTTCTTCGACACGGAAGCAGGAAGGCGAATCATTGATATGACAGCTGACAAATCTTTGTCGGTGTTCACAGCACCTGCACGTCATTTATTTCAGGTGCACACAGAGAAATACATAGCGAGAAAAACAGACAGATAGAGAAAAGAAAAAGAAAGAGAGAGGTATACATAGCAAGAGAAAGAGAAAGATACATAAGGAGAGGATGGGAGGGAGAAGCATTGCAAGAGTAAGGGAAAGAAAGAGATAAATAAGGAAAGTAAAAAAGATACACATTCAGATGGAGAGACAGAAACATAGAGATTCATACAAGAGAAAGAACATGAGAGATACATAGCAAGAGTAGGAAGGAGAGAGAGACAGAGAGAGAGAGAGAGAGAGAGAGAGAGAGAGAGAGAGAGAGAGAGAGAGAGAGAGAGAGAGAGAGAGAGAGATAGCCAGAGGCAGAGAGGGCCTACTGGTTGTAGGTGGGTTGAGAAGCTTTGACGACCCCCCACCCCCACCACCACCCCCCACCCAACTTCTTTTCATTAGAGGCAGTGAGAGTGGAGAACACCAAAAGAGAGATGTCTCCTCCGCCTTACCCAGGTCCCTCAGAGACCAAGCTATTGTTAGTGGATCATTAGAGTCCCTGCTCCAATGTCACCTACCGATTTTACAACATCAACCTGTTCAAAAAAAAAGAAAAAACAGATTACTTCAATATTTCCCAAAAACTACTTTGGGGAAAAGAAGAAGACGCAATAGAACGTGTGTTTACCATGTGATTGTTCCAATCCATTTAAACTCCCTCTCTCTTCTCCATTGTTGTTTGTCTTGCCTTCATTTGATAACAGGCTTCTTTAACAATGCAGTGGTGACATTTTAAGTGCTGTGCGTGCTCCAAAACAACAATGCTATGTGTTCTGAGTTATTGGCATAGTTTAAACACACTGGGAGGCATGGATACAATTACCCTTTTATTGAAAGAGTATACCTCTGAGACGATACTTTGTCATTCATCCAGATTACTCAATGCATGGTCAAGGTATGCCCATTTTTCTTTTTCGTGTCTGTGTATGAAAAAAAAAACCTCTTGTGTCATAGCCTAAAATAATACGCTTGTTTTTCTTTTTCCCCTCTCACTTTCTTAGCCTTTTTTTGTCTTTTTTTTTTACAACACCAGAACCTGCACTCTTTTTTTCTTTTCTTTTTTCCCCTCCAAAAGCAATCATCAAAACTGACCGCGGGTCGTTAAAATGCATAAGAACCCTCCGCTTTCCACTAAGGGCTTATTGGAGCATGACGCCATCGCAGAGGCAGAGTACAATAATAAGTGGGCTATGACACTGGGAATGTACTAATCAGCTGACAGGGTGCTCGGAAAGACAGCCACGGAGGCGAGCGAACTAGTGCAGCGAGAGGGAAGGGAAGGAATGGTGTCGACCCCTAGAGACGCCGAAGGAAACAGAGTCCCCAGAAGTGGTCCGCAGCAGCAGCAGCAGCAGCAGCAGCCGAGACAGGCAGGCCCGGTGGCCTCTAGGGTTTCAGGAAACGAGACGATGCTTTTCAGAGCGAACACTTCCACTCATGAGAAGGTGAACGGCTAAAGAGCTAAGAATAACTGGCTTGGAAAAAAAACGACACATTACGCTTAAATAATTGTGATTTTCAGAAAGGGTGTCTCTTACAGCATTTGCTACAATACTTATTAATTATTATAAATGATTATTAGAAATAATTATTGTTCATCCAGTGGAATCAGATCATAATCTGATGATAATGCTAACATACATTTTTATACTTTTTTCTTCTCTAGATGGTCAATAAAGTAGTAGTGTGATGAAAGTTTTCCCTAGAAATCACATAAGGTTCATGTCTCTATTACAATTACAATGTGATTATGGCCCAGCCTTTATGTCCTGTGTTAGTGTAAGTACCTTATTATTTTCTCCAAGTGTCATTTGCCATCTGAATGCCTTAGTTTAGTCTTATGAATGAGTGCATTGTCACTGAGTACCACCTGTGTTAGTTTATCTGCCCAATGGGAGAATCTGTTTATACGACCTGCAGCTTTAATGTGTTATGTGTGTAGTAGTAGCTGTTGCTCTCGGTGTTGTGTGTGGTGTAGACCTACTGTCACTATTACATGTAAACGGCACCCCCGATGGTTGTGAGGTGAATGGAACATAAGAGGTGTCTTTAAACAGGAGACTGTTCTGTTTGATGTCATTCTCCTGGGTTTGGCACGCCACTGTTGCACCAAAGTGTGTCAGCTGCAATCAGTGACATTTTAACAGTCATTAAGCTTTAAATGAAACAACACTTCTCTGTAAGCTGTGATGCTGTGGCCTTGTCCATTAGCTTGACATTATTGACAAGTGATATTTATGGTTTTCAGTTTGGGTTTCTGCTATGGCCTTTTTAAAGTGAGTTAGCCTCTTCAATGTGCAATATGTTTATAACACAACAAAGTCATTTCAAGTAAAATCATGTTTTAAAATAACATGGGAAGAAATGGATGAACCCCTGTTTATGGAACACATGAACTGTCAATTTAATTAACTGGCAATATTACGGTAAGAGTGGAAATACATCTAATACATTTTCAAGATAAGCTAAAATAAACATAAAAAATAGTGCATGGACCTGACAGGATTTTGTCTTTTAATTAACTTGCCAATGCAATGGTGCATTCAGAAAGTAGCAACTCCAGCACTGTAGGAAAAGATGTATGAAAACATCTAATATCTAACTTACTAGACGATTACATTTGCCATCTGAAAGATGCACCATCAAAATGCCCCAAATCCCATGATATTCAATAATAACTCATTTTTGATCATTGCCATTCTTTCTTGAACTGATACCTGCTACCTGTCTTTGAATCAGATATTGATCAAATAAATAAATAATTAAAAAAAAAAAAACATTACAAACACAATTATAAGAAGAATTTCTATATAACTATTTATCCAATCATAACTCATACGATACTTATATGATGTTATCAAAGTCATTACAGCTTGGGGTGTCACCATGAACTGTAAATAGTCTTTTACGTCTGTATGTCATGTCCTCATTGCTACTGTCAAGAGGTAAAGGAAGCATTATTATGCAGCCCCAGGAGCCCAGGCACAAGGGGGCCATAGTATATCATTGTTATACTTTATGATGGCATTAATTGCTAAACAGTTATATATACATCTAAGTAAATCATTATGATGTATTAAACATATTTTATAACATTTCATGACTGTGCTTGTAAGCTTCGTGGAGGTAGTGTTATTTCCTTCTGATGTCTGTACGATGCATTTATTCTAATAATGTATAATGTAACCCCCTTTTTATTGCACTTCTATTTGCATCCAGGGTTTATTTGATAGCAAAGGGAATGCATCACCCCATTTATAGGTTCAGCTCGTTTCCTGTGCCTGTCCCCTAGATGGGCCTTTATATTAACAAACATAAAACATCCTAACATACAGCAGAATTAAACCATGTCATGCATTTTGTTGACAGTGGTTTTTGCAAGTACATGTGTGTGTGTACCCATGTATGTGCGCACATAGAT
>CM059267.1:12081792-12106792 GCA_030347295.1 Setipinna tenuifilis | reverse complement strand
TATCTTCAATAATTGTGTCCTCCTTTGACAAGAAGAGAACTTTCGAACAGTGCCCAAAGCGGCAAGGTTAGAAGACGTGAAACAAAAGCTTTAAACTCAAAGGAAACATCAAAAATAAAAGGTGGAGGTCAATCAAACCATTAGTCCACTAGTTTTCTTTTTGATGATTAGTCAATTTCATTTCTTACAACTTGCCACGCTGTTTATTAAATAAACTGCAGAGCATTGCAATCGCTGTTTATTTAAAAGACAAAAGAAACTGCAGAACATTGCTATAAACTGCAAAACATTGCTATACTCTTATTATTTGTGCCTGTTTGCTTATTAAAACATAAAAATACATGGCTATACAGGCTATACACGTTGCAACTTTTCTGCCAGTACAGCTGGCCTCTCTGGGGCAGCAGCAGGTACATCGGGGTTCAACGCGCTGTGCGCCGAAAGCGGTACAACAACGTTAGAAGACGGGAAACAAAGCCTTAAACTCATGATGATTTGTCCATATTATTTCTTACAACTTGCCACGCTGTTTATTTAAAACGACAAAAGAAATCGTAAATAAACTACAGAACATTGCAATCGCTGTTTATTTAAAACGACAAAAGAAATTGTAAATAAACTGCACAACATTGCTATATTCTCATTATTTGTGCATGTTTGCTTACTAAATACAAATACATAGCTATACAGGCTATACATGTTGCAACTTTTTTGCCAGTTCAGCTCGCCTCTCTGGGTTCAAAGCGTTGTGCGCCTCTAAAATAGCTTTTCAACAATGCGCCAGTGACGAAAAAACACCTTTTTATTCATCAAAAGCGCAAATGGTTTATACGTCCTCATAATAGCATCTGGTGCGCTTTGCGCCAGACCACACCTCTTCTTTTCGCTGACCCGCCCGTCACGGCGCAATGTCATCTGCTATCTAGAGAACGTGATTTTTTGCCTGAAAAAATGAACATTGCGCTGGCACAGAATAGCAATGACAGCATGCGCATGTCGCGAATGCACAATGCGCCGCGGCAAAATAGGGCCCTATGTTTCTCTTCACATGAACATGAATCTGATCTTACTGTCCCTGATTGCTATAAATTATATGATTATTGTGCCAAATTGGTGATTAATTTCCTGTCATGACTGACCTCTGTAATGGATGCCTGTTTAGCTATTAGTAATTAGATCATTCATTTACATTTGTATTAAGAATTATGAGGATTAAAAAAAGGATTAGAATAGTTTATGAAGGCATCCCTAAAAATGACTTTTTTCCACAGGAGGCAGGCTTATTTTTTGATATCCTTGCAATTTGCAGGGCACTTTGAATTTTGTCCTCCCACTGTTGCACGTACAACACAGCAGACACACACACACACACAAACACACACACACACACATGGACATGCACACACACACAGAAACACACACACACAACACACAAGTGTGTGCACTCGCACACACAAATAGACACACACACACACATACACACAGAAACACACACACACACAACACACAAGTGTGTGCACTCGTACACATAAATACACACACACGCACACACACACAGACACACACACACACACACAAACACACACACACACACATGGACATGCACACACACACACAGAAACACACACACACACACAACACACAAGTGTGTGCACTCACACACACAAATACACACACACACCAACACACACACAAACACACACACGTGTGTGCACTCGCACACATAAATGCACACACACACATACACACACTCTTTCACACACACGCACACACACACACACATTTGACCATTGGAATGGGAGGCATGTCGGCTGAGCAGGTGGACCGGTCAGCGGAGCTGAACGAGGGGAGCGGTACGGCCGTCTGCTTCTGAGCGTGCCCAGCTCCCCACCGCCATGTGCTCACTGCCCAAGGCACAGCGGCAGCCTCCGCCTGTTCCCCCCGATCGGACCATGCTACAGACAGGCTTGCACCACCACACCCGCATCCACACCCCAATAACTAGCTCCCTCTCCTCAGCGGTCGCCTCCAACCTGCTCCCCCCCCCCCCCCCCCCCCCCCCGATCGGACCAAGCTACAGGCATGGCTACACCAGCACACCCGCACTCTCCTCTACAGCTACAGTACTCTCCCCCTAGTCAGTCCTCTCCATAGCGGCACCCTCCACCTGTTCCCTGCAACCCCTGCGTCCTGCAATAAAGGACGATATGCTGCTCTGAACGCGTTTCATATTTAGCTCGGTCCTGTTTTTGTCTGCCACTCTGGCTCAGCTGGGTTCCCACACAAACATGTTACAAGGTAACATCAGTTGACTTCTATTAATCGCTGTGAGGGGTGGGGGGGGTAATGCTTGTCCCCACTGGAGATAAAAATCATTTAGCAGTGGTAGGGATATGAAAACCAGAAGGGGGGAAATCCCCGGCACCCTGCCTGCACTCATACTCTTTCCTCTCCAACCACTCCCTATAAAATCCTCTCCACCTGTCCCCTTATTTGAACCATGCTACACCACCACCAACACACCCACAACCGTACCCACACCCACACCTCTCGCCTCTCCAACCCAGTTAGTCCTCTTCGCCTGTTTTCCCCCAATTAGCTACAACCGAGCTACAACCATGGCTCCTCCACCACACCCGCACTGGCTGCCACTGGCTGCCCTCCTCCCTAACACACTCCCCAGTCACTCCTCTCCACTGTGGCAGCCTCTGCTTGCTCCCTCCTTGATCAAACCATGCTACAGTCATGGCTTCTCCACCAAACCCACACCCACACCCGTACCCAGTCTCTTTCTCCAGCACATTTCTAGTCAGTCCTCCCCACAGCGATAGCCCCTGCTTGTTTTGTTTTTCTCTAATTAGACCATGGTAGAGATTAGATTAGATGTGTAAATACAGGGTAACGAATGTGGTTTTAGCATCTAAATCAGAATTGCAAAGAGTACAGCCATGGCTGCTCCGCCACACCCTCACTCTCTTCTATCCAAGTTCACACTCCCCACCGAGTCACAGTCACTCCTCTCTGCCTATTTGCCCCCCAAGGGCACAAGCTACAGCCAATGCCTCTCCCACACACACACACCCACACCCACACCCTCACCCGCACCCGCAGTCTCCGCTCTCCAACACACTCTCTCATCACTCCTCCACTTCCAAGAACAAAGGCACAGTGGGCCTGTCCTTCTAGCGTTCGAGCTCTACTGTTTTACAGTCAGCCATGAAATCTCTTCTCTCCAGGCATAAGGTATTGATTTGCAAGGGAGGGAAGAAAAAAATGTAAAAGCTAATAATTAATAGAGGATTTTAAAAGGAGGTTTTCTGTGAGAAATTGCACCCATGGCTAAAAAAAACGGCAGGGAAGCTGGGGGATGTTTGTGTATGAATCGAGAAAGACGGCTCTCCTTCTCCTTCTCCTCTCCTCTCCTCTCCTCTCCTCTCCTCTCCTCTCCTCTCCTCTCTTCTTCTCTCCCCTCCTTTTTCCGAGAACTTGCTCTTGCTCTGTGTCTCCGGCCATTGTCTCATAAAAGTCTTAGCGATGCACCTGTCAGGGAGCATCAGTTCCGTGATGCACACCATCACGTCTTTACCTTCACTGCACACAGACTTGTAAATGCCCCTAAGAGCTTGCTGTAGCTTCCCTGAATTACAGTCCTGCCAGAGTCACTCGCTGTCAAAACCATTTCAATCCACAATATGGAGCTCACACAGGGTCTAAATGAATACAGCACACTGAACACACAATGCAGAAAAGGGCAGATTTTCTTCTATAGGTGCCTTGCTTGAAATCATGTGTGTGTGTGTGTGAGATGTGTGTGTGTGGGGATTGCTGTGCAATCAGTGTGTAGTGTTAACATGCTTTCGTCAGTGTTTAGACACAGAGGCTCCCGGGAGGGGAAGCATAAATACTGACAAGTTTCCCAAGGGGAGCTGTGTGGCAGGGAGCCTTTCCCTAGGCGATCCCCTCCACCCCCCAACCCCCCCCCTCCGCATGATGCTCACACGAGGCATTTTTCAGCAGTAAATTGGTCTCCGTTTCTATCAAGAGATGTAGTGAGCATCACACTCCAATTCTCACCCACCTTCTATTTTTTTCCTCTCTCTCCTTCTCTCCCCTCTCTGATTTGTCAGTGGGCCACCGATTGTATTTCCTTGAACAAAATAGCTGTGACTTGGTTGGATATATTTGCTCAGTGAAGCTTCAAGAGCATTTACTCTCTCAGCAGACGGCCGCTCCACTGTAGCCCTGTATGAACACTGTCAGGCCCAGCTGTTTCTAACTGTAACCCGACAAGTCAGAACATGCTGGTTGAGGGATGTAACTATTTCCTCTTTTGCCCTTTCAGATGTCAGTAAAAGAAATACCGCACAGAAAATAGGAACGTGGTCATAGTAAAACAGACAGGATGTGTAAAAAAACATCCAAGCTTTGGTTTATCACAATCTGCATTCATAGTGCTCTGTAGTAGTAACACAGAGATAATGTTTTAATATCTTTTGGGTTAATGAATCGTGTAAGGGAGGTTTAATAAATGAAAGTTGATGTTGAATTTAACTCATTTCTCATCTGTTAGAATTGGGGGAAATTAGAATGCTTTTTGATTAAAGTGCCAAAAAAAGAGAAAAAAAAGGGAGAAAAATCTGCCCTGTACTGCTGACTGCAGGATGATGAAACTAATCCAGAACTACTCAATCAAAAGACACGTTTTGGTCTGGCCATTTGTCAATGTCACATTTCTTTATGTTTGATCCACAGGGTGAGCCTTCTCTACAGCTATCATCTATCTTCATCAAGTCTGAGAGAGGCAAGCTCACTCTTCTGGCCACCCAGCCTTCACTCTTCTTGGACACGCATCCTGCCGGAACACATGTCAGTTAAATGTCACTGAATATTGTTTGTTCACGATTTTAATCTCTCCCAAATCTACCCGGAAAATATTAAAGTGACTGCTTCCACTTATGAGCGCTACTGCACTACTGGCATGTAATATCAGCATAGTAAATAGCGTGTTTAAAAATAGATTGAAGGGGGAGACAGACTGTCATCTCCTATGACGATCCAAACTCATGAATCTCTCTTCTTGTAAAACTGTTTTCTTCGCTCACTTGTTGACGTGATCTCTGGTTTTGTCTCAAGGACTCCCGTGGCAGCTCACTGATTAGCTGCTGTTTGGAGGTAAGGTTGGTGAACTGCTGGACTGCAGCCAAAGACTCTCTCTCTCTCTCTCTCAGATGAGATATTCTTAGCTGAGCTTGCTAGGCATACTCTATCACCAAATGAAAACAGGATTTATTTTTCTCAAAGGAAACGTGTGATTCAGGTCTGTGCTTGGCTCCAGCCCACCCCAATCAGCCTGTTTATTCTCTGCCTTGTTCTTTGTTCACTGAAGAACAGCATGCCAGACGGACCTCTGTTATGTCTGAACTGCTAGCATATTTATCTCCAAGACAGAGAGAGCACTCCACTATATGGTGTTTACATAGAAAGGGAAGAGGTAAATACGGAAAAATACGTTTGATGTTTTCATAGATATGTCATCATAAGAAGGAAAGAACAAGACACACGGCAGATTTTACAGCGCTCGCGGTCACCAAAGGTTGGACACAATTCAGCCGCTGAGGACAGTAACATTAATTGAGGTCAAAGCCCCAGGCCACACACTCCATTACACACAATTTTCCTGCCCAGGCAGTCTCGAAACCAGGCAAAGATCTGCAGAAACATGCGAAATTGAGGAACAAATTAGCTTACCTCTCCATAAAGAAAATGACTGCAGTTTGAGAGCATACGCTCTATTACGAATCTCTGCTCTGTTCATACAATGTGTATGCACATCTGAATGAATGCATGGCAAGGTATTTTTATTTGCTAGCACACACAAATATGCACACACACACAAACATGCACATACTGTATGTCTACACACAAATCCACACACGCACACATGCATGCATGCACATACACACACACACACACACACACACACACACACACACACACACACACACACACACACACACACACACACCAAACACACAGAAACATGGAAGCATGTGTTTGGCTGACTCTCGCTGTGTGTGTGTGTGTGTGTGTGTGTGTGTGTGTGTGTGTGTGTGTGTGTTTGTATGTGTGTATGCGTATGTGTGTTTGTATGTGTTCCAATCCCAGGTTGAGTAATGATGAAGACAAGATGCCAGGTTCCAAAGAACATGCAATTAATCACTTGTGGAGTCTCATCCAATTACTCTGCACCCTTTAAGAAGCCACCTCTAGCCCTCTGTCCCCCTAAACACCTCAAACAATTGTCTTTAAACTGCACAATCCACATTAAAGGCATTATTGACTTTCCATTCATAAATGATTATGCTGATGATTATCAGTGATATTACTGTAACACTATTTTAGTAGTGTTTAAGATTATTTTAGATTTAGACTATTTTAGATTTCGTTTGCTAACAAGATGTTTGAGAGATTTGGTGAGTTTTAAAAGGCAACCATGGGGGGCTCTAATGGCATATCTCAATCATACAGTTTGGTTTGCACATGTAGGTTGACATGATATTTGTTCACTTCTGTTTCCATGCATCTGCAAAAGTCTTTCCCTGTGATGGTGTCATGCCTCTGTTACTATCATCCATTTTAGCTTGTGAAAATAAGCCTGCATGAAATGCACTGTGTGCAGTTTCCACTGGTGCCATTACTTACAGTGCAACTGTGGATCTTGAAAGGCTTTGTTAAATCTATTGAAGTTGAGTATCTCAGGAAAACAGAATCTCGTATATTGCTCTTAGTGTAATAGCAACCAAGCATATAATTACATATTTGTTCTTCGGTTTCTAAAGGAATGACTCGAAACATTGCATTTCCTAATTTTAAAAAGTCAAACAAATTGACAAGAATGAGAACAATTCAAGTTAGTTTACTAGCGCATTTGTGAGCGCAAACTTTGATCGGTTGCTCTACACTTTCTTTCCGTCTCACGGAGTTCCCGTTCTGAGCCAGCGAGCTAGAAAAGCGCATTTGGCGTTGCTGACTCTGTCCGTGGTCCTGACACGTCTCAAAAGGCATCGGGCGGTGACTGGCTGCAAACTGTCCAACTATATTTCCTGCTGGGAGGGAAGGAAGGTGGTGATAGCGAAGGAAGTGCTGCCCTGGTGGCTGCCGGAGTGAAATGATAGAGGCCAAATGGTAAGCAGCGTTTAAGATGTCCTTTGGGAAAAGACACAGAAAGTTTCTTTTCCCGCGGGAGCTTGCCTCAGAACTCTGTCTGCAAGCTTTCTGAGAATGCCACTTGAAATGCTGGTTCCTGACTACACAGATGAATCCTCCATGTGTAAAGCTATTTCCATTTGGATGCGAACTTTGTGGGTCTTCTGAGACCTAGCATAGCCACTTTCACTTTCAGATTCTAACCAATATAGAAAACCGTGATGAGCTGTCAGCTGGCTAAATAGCTAGTGAAAGTTGCTTTAAATTTCCATCCAGATGGCAGAATCTATGCATAAGGTTGGGCCGATACATGAATATATGGATAATTATTTACTTATGATTTACTCGTCCCCACATTGCAGGGTTTTTCTTTAAATATTAAGCATATAAGTAAAGTCATGCAGGGTAGCAGGCCCCACTGCGACAACAGGGAAAAATAGAAAGATGAAGAGTTCTTCTTAGGTCAACTGCACCTAATTTGACTCAAGTGAGATAGAAAACATTACTTTCTACAGTTATCTTCTGTTGTTTCTCTAGTCCAATGACTGTCAGTAACCAAGAAACAACACGTATTCTTTGTTTTTAATAACTGTGTTTTTTGAGTTCAACAAAGAACAAGAACACAAAACTCAAGATTTCCCTCCCCACACCCACTTCAGATGACCATACAAGACAGACAGTACATACAAACAAGAAATAATAAAATGCATGTGTCAAGATAAGTAAAACAAGTAAATACATTAAAAAATGGCATTCTGATAATCTAATCTACACCTGGACCTAAATGTGACTTGGTGATGTGGGCCTTCAGACTCACAAAGCTAGTAAGTTTTCCTTTCTTAAGCAAGTTTCCTAAGTCCTCTGGCAAATATTGAAGGAAGGGAGACCACATTTTCAGTAACCATTCATTCTTCCCTTGGCTTGCAATGTTTGGTGTGGGAGGATGTTAAAAATCTGTCTATACCATAAAGTAATACATGGCGGGGACTTTCTAATTCAGTTGTGCAAGATACACTTTTGGACAGTAAAAAGAAGCTTCTCAAGAAGAATGTATCCCGATGCAGGTACTTGTAGCTCTCTAGAGGGGAGACCCACCAGGAGAACACATACTGTACTGTAGGTCTTTCTTGATCTTTATGTTAAGAATTTCTGAAAATATTTTGGCTATATGAGAACAGAATCTGGAGATCAATTTGCACTCCCAAAAACAGGGATAATAGGCTGCCCTGTATGAGTGACACTTAATCTAAAGAGGGCACATGTATTCTTAAAAGATTGCATTGATTTAATGTTGTGTATTTCACATGGTTGTTTATTGTGTTTAGATTTGTGCAATATAGCCCGAGTGCTCTATATGTAAAAAGAAAATGTTAATTAAAAATTTAAATGAATGGTTTCAAGAAAGGTTAATCAAAAATAGATCTGTTCATGTAATATTTAAAATGGCTGATTGAAAATAGATGTGTGCATGTAAAATTATTCACCCCAGGCTTTTAAAATGAAAATATATTTGAATGGATATTTGGCTGGGCAGTCCTGCTGGCAGAAGGCTCCATGTACCAGAGCCAACGACAAAGCTGGAGTTTATTTGGACTCATGCTTGCCAATGAAACAATAATTAGGTGATTTAGGTTACAAATTAAAGGAGGTATGCATCTGATTCATACATTATTATTCTCACCAATCTCCATATCTGGGTACATGAAGACCCAAGGGGAAATACACAAAATGTAATTACAGTATGACTCTGAATTACAGAGTCTGTATTTACACTGAAAATTATCTAGCTTTATTTGGACAAGGACAAGACTGTAAAAAAGATGATTGTATTTATCAAGGTTAAAATGATTCATGCATACAATCAGTGTGACACATAAAAAATAACACATACACATTTCAAATCTAAGTCACCATTGGCAAAGTCAATATATTACTCTGTGGTCTTTGCTGTTCCAAAGCCTGCAGTGTGGTGCAGAGTAATTCGGTTGCCCAAATGATTTCGCTGGCAACACATGATAAACATAAGTAGCATGTTTTTTATGTCGCATGTTTTGTTTCCCGCTAAATAATGGCTGTAACGCCTGACTGGAGAGTTCTGTAAAAGGCCAAGTGCACTCCAGGCCTGCCAGGTGTCAGCCAGAGATAATGCTTAGAACTGTGGAAAAAACCTTTCAGACTTTTGTGCTTGTTGTATTAATGTGGTTATTTGAATGAGTACTCTTTTCCTTGGTGTGTGTGTGTCCCTGAAAAATTTCAGCATACTCCCATTGCCGTTGTGTACAAGCCTTGTGTTGAAGACACAAATAGCTAACATCAGGGGCCAGGCTGTCCTCGTAGTTCTGTTGTTTTGGGTGTTTCTTGAGGCTTGAAGCCACCTTTTCTTGCACTAAAAAGTACTCGAAAGGTAGCTCTACCTTTCATGAAAAACCTTGAAAGGTTTAATGTCAGACTATTCCACGATGCATGTCCTACCCACCGAGGACCTCGCGATTAAAGTTTGAACTTAGTCATGCCATTAATTCCTCCTGTAAGCTGATGGAACTCATTTGCCTTTGATTGAGCCAAGCCAAGTTCTGACATAAACACACGCTGTGAAAAATTGGGGATGATAAGTTGTCACTTGTCACTGACATTTAGCTTATGACACTTCATTCCTTCGGGGTCTGAAGAAGTTAACAACTATAAAGTCACCTTCCTTCCTTTTCCAAAACATATGTTATTTCAACCCAAACGCTCTGGCACACACTTCAAGTAATAATCCTAATGGATGGAAGTACTTTTACCAAATTCTGATATCCTGCCAATAGCTGGTCTATGAGAGAATACATCCTAATATCATGCCTTCCAATTTTTTACTTGATCATAGTTGTGCATCTGTATTCAGTACAAATTCAAAGGCATAACCCAGGTTCAGGTCTTTTTTTATATCACTTGTATTTCAGACTTAGTTATGAAGAGATAAGCACAACAGAGAAGAAAAGCAATTTATTATAAACGAAATGCATCTCATTTAGAGCCTTTTCACGTGTGTCCTAATAATCAGGGTGACTTTATTCCAGTGCTGCTGAAGACAATATGCATATGTGAAAAGGCAAAATCATTAGTCACCTTTTCTGATTTATTTATATCTGAAAGAATAATGTGAGGTCATGACAAATACACTTTGGTTTGGGGGACAATATTGGTAAGGACAGTTTCGTTTTTGATCGCAAGATTATATTTCTTGTATTTTACTCAATTTACTCAATGTTAACTTCGGCCAGATATGTTTAAAGATTGTTAAAGGTTACTTTTTAGTCCATGATTCCACTTTAACCTTGTGCAAGAAACACACTCTAAACATTATGCAAAATTTCACATCATACTTTTTACATTACCTATGTTAGTATTTGTTTGTCTTTTTTTCTTACTTCATTTGTGACTTTTTAAGGAAAAAAAAAATCCAGACCAATTAATTGATCCTTTAAGCAACATTTCCCGTCTATGCCTTCAGTGTCTGTTTTTAATTTTTAATGGTGATATGACATTTGCTGACAGGAGCTGTCCATGTTTGTGACTAGCTACCATTAAGCAACAGTAGCTACTGTGGTGATAGCCCTCAGGGAGACGTGGAAATGTCGAGGGAAAGTAGACGACCTGATTGAAGTGTGGAGAAGGTCAGTATAACATAATGACAGCATAATCCATTTAGAGCATGGACAACTAGTTTTGCTGTTTATTCCTGGAAATGGCACACACTGGCACAAACACTCCCATATTATGCATGGTAATTTAGGTAAGCCCTTCACTATTTTACACAGGTGTGACTGTTTTGTCACATTCTGTAATAAACCCTGTGTATCTCTGTGTGTTTGTTTGGGGGGTGGTTACTATTGCATTATACAAAATACCATACAAGATGCTATAGCATCATATTTTAACGTTATATTTCATTTGGCATTATTTTATCAAATAACCTGTATTTTCTCATCATATTTTATCCGCTGTCCATTATTCCATAATTTTTTATCACCTTACATAAAAGATGTTTAAATTGACATGAGTGTATTCATTGAAGCTGTCCGTCTTTGTGGGACTGAACTGTATTTATGTGGCACAGTGCAGCCTGTTTAAGTCTCCATTTTTATTTAAATCCCCTATCATGTCACAGTGAAATAAGGTCATTCCATGGCCACCGGACCCCATCAGGAGCACACACACACACACACACACACACACACACACACACACACACACACACACACACACACACACACATTGCCAAACTCTGGGCTACCTTATTTTAGAGCAGGGGCCCTGAACAGGCATTACTCAGTGATGTGATGAGCTGCCGTGGTGACTTACGCCTTAGAGAAGCCCTCCATATTCACCCGTCTCCTCTCTGAGTAATGGCCACAGCAGGGGCGGAGAGGGAGAGGGAGAGGGAGAGGGAGAGGGAGCTCTCACCGTTGTGCCCATCCGCCATCCCTCCCTCCTGCCCTCCCACCCGCCTGCCCGCCCGCCTGCCTGCGTGCCTGCCTGCCCGCCCGCCCGCCTGCACGGCCGCCCACCGACCCACACCCCTCGCCTCTCTTGCTTGCTTGTCTGGCTGTCAGCTGTCCCAGCCTGTCTGGAAAAGGCTCCTGGTCCTTTTTTTATATTCTCAGCCAATCTTCTGTCCATCACTGCACTTTATCCCCACTTTAGAGCTCAGCTCAGGTTTGCACTCTGTCACTTCCTGACATCTTCCGCAACCCGTGCCTCAGCAGGAAGCTGAAAACATAAATGTGTCACATGGGTTCTCACCCAATGTAACTGATATAAAAACGCATGAGGAAAAAATAAATAATATAAAAAATCTCACTGGCTTGTTCTTCTTCCCATGACATATAGAGTTCTTTTTTTTGAGAATCTGTCATGCTTCAGCTGCCTTTTTAAAGTCTCTCTCCTCTAAGCAGGTGTGTGCACGTGAGGGATCTCTTAGTCATTTCCTCACTGAGTGAAAACAGTGAATCGTGTTTATTCACCATTTAGCACACTGTATTCATATAAGCCAAATGATCTCATTTATCTCATTCCCCTTAGGACAATATTTCTAGGCACACACTGCCACCCTTGTTCACTGGCATAGTCCTGTAATTATGGTAATGTTATAGCTTGTCATTGTTATGATGATGATGATGATGATGAAGATGATGTGAGTATTTTTGTGATTACTATTGTTATTATAATATGTTTTAGTAGGAGTAGTAGTCGTAGTGGTAGCAGTCACCATCATCTACGAATTAAAGTAAAGAAAGTATTTTAAGTGAAACCAAGCATACCAGTATAAAAACCAACACAAACTTTAAAAACTATAAAAAGTTATTAGCTGTATACAAAAACACGCTAATAATGTAGTGGTCATAATTCAGGCTGTAAAACCTCCATTTATAACCTGTACAATACCTGTGCCTACACATTTATTATATACTAAAATAGTTTTCAGATAGGATAAAGGTTAACAGACTGAGACTAGACTGGGCCTTAAACAAAAATAAGGCTAAATAATTTTGTCATTGCTTTTTATCTTTATGTTTTTTCCTCAATCTTTTCATTTTACCAAATGTTTGTGGGCTTGTATTTACAAACAGTGTTATTTTTCAATGTAACCGTATGTTGAACTGTTCAACCTTGGTTCACGATCAGTGTCACGTCTGTTATGGCAGATCCTTTTCTGTGGGGTGAGGTTGGCATGTGACGCCGGGCCTGCTACACTTTTCACTTCCTGTGCCTATTATAAGCTGTCTGGGATTCAGATTAGTTTCAAAACCATGCAGGTTCTTAGACGATTTTCATTAAAATGGAGGATTAGTGGCAAACCAGACAGTGCAGCAAGCTCAGAATCACTGCCGCTTGAAGTGCGGAACTAACATGGGTTTATTTCAGAAGTGTCAGAATAATTGTGAATGAAGTATGGCAAAAAAATCATCACATGCAACACTAACCCATTTGAAGAACAGGGAAGCCACTTTACTCGCACTAGCGTTGATATACGTCGGGCGACAAGAGGGTAAAGATGTATTTGTCTTCCGTGTGTGATAGTGGACTCACAGTCATAATCCGCCTGAGACTATGTCAGGATTTCATATCTCTGTGACAATATCCTGTTTCTTTCTCCAGCATGGATTTCAGATCCACTCTTGCCAGAATAGTCAATATAGTATACTTTGGACTGTGTAGAATCTCATAGTGGTTCCTCTATGTTGCTACCAGTTGCTACAGACAGGAAGTTAGGGCATGTCCATTCCATACTGTGTCTTTGACGACACATGGATGGATCTGATTATGAACCAGTAAGATATAAGTTTGCATCCTGCCGTAGTCCTTGCATCTCTAATTTGTACTCACACTTTTGCAAACAACTGCAGTTTGCTTACACACCATATGCAAGGAAAGTGCATGACTCATTAAAGCAAATAGGTTAGCATTGTCTATCTTTTCTCTGCTTCCAAAAATACAACTTTCCCCATGTGGTAGCATTTCAAGAGCATTTCTGCTGAATAGATATAAGGCTATGGTGATTGCATCGATCATCCAAAAAGCCAGCAATTTAGAGTTTAATATAATTCATTTTAAGTGTTAATATGAAGTAGAGGGTCCTTAACGTAAGACACTTTCCCCTGTCTGAGTGCACTCGCCAACTGCCTCTTCATTTTAGCAACAAGTAGCCTCAGCCTCAGTCTGGGCCACTTATCTTTGTCATTCCCACACAGTTTATGGTGTTTACTCTGTGGTCCAAAAAACTTCTCTAGTGGTTTAAAGTGGTGTTAAGGTGCATACATCACAATCACTGAACTACAACAACATTCCGCTCACAGCACCAGAGAGTTAGGTTAGCAAGATTGGCTGCTGATAACAGATGTTAGTCTGTGTTGTGCGTAATTTTGAGTCAAACACTCATCTGAAGCTGAACTCAGGCCAGCTCAGGCATGGGAGTGACTGGCATGCTAAAAGCAATGGGTGCTAGCAGAGCAATCCATGGCCGTACGTATTGGTGGGACTGAAAGTGCCTGAACCGCTAATCATTGGCCATATTAGTGCTGATTGCAGTTCCTATCCTCGCTAATAGGGCAATTCCATCATCTACCTGTGAATTCAGACATCGAGCCTACATCATGCTGTGTGACACATTAAACTGAGACTTAATTTATCATATTTAATGTAATTTAATAGTGTAATTAGTAAAATGTAATTTAATAACACTACATATGGTCAAAAATGTACAGGAACAAGTTAGTATTTATAGTGACATATATTATCATAAATTATAATGTCACAATGATTTATCAATATGAACTGTTATTAGTCTCTTAAGATGTGGGGGAATTAGGTTCACTTACTATATAGCACTATACTCACTGGCTATAGTAAGGCACATTGAATGCAGCTACATTTACATGTAATCTACACTAAAGCATGCAAGCAAGATAGATGAAAGCCTAGGCAACAGTAGATTAAGGAGAAGGCACTGAAGCCATCATGACATTAAAACACCTCATTTCAACATCACCTGACACAAGTGGCAGAAAGCTGTAGGTTGAAGAGAGAGTAGACGGATGATTGCACAGAAAGTGGATGAAAAAAAAGTCATTTTTTTCTTCTTCAGGATGCTCGTTAGATGAGCAGGGCAGTAATGAAACTCTAAGCGAATGCAGCGGGTGGAACAGACACAACATCTTTTTCCCATGAGGAAGGGGGTTCGGCGAAAACTCCTCTCTCAGACAGCTCCGGCAGCAAAATCTGAGCTCGGTTAGATACAGAGAGTGCCAATGCCGGGGCTAGAGGTTCAGTGGTTCACACAGGTTCAGCTCTGTAATCCTAATGAGGGAGAGAGCTGCTTTAAATTCAGTGGCAAATGTATAGCGCTGTTCACGAAAATGGGATGAGTCCACTTTTCGCTGGTGTTACATGTCCATGACATCATGTCTGCCTTTTCAGCTCCAGGCGCAGGACACTTAATCTGAAGATGACCGTCTATGACAATATAATTTTTTTTCTTTTGGACATGACCCAGACTGACAGGGACTCTGCAGAGGCCAAAACAGAAAGGGGACAACAAAAAAGGATGCTGATTCAGGTAGATCGAGTTTTAATACTTGATATCTTGGCAAGGCTTTTCCCCTGCGGTGTCAGGGGTCGTGAGGTTTAATAACAGAGATGAGGTAAAGCGGGCACAGAGGCTGAGCTATGTAGTGGACATTACGTCTTTACAAGCCAGGGCCAAATGTCAGTGTGGATCAGCTGGTGGCGGTTGAGAGAGGCAAAATGCTGGGCAGTGTGCTCTCACAATGAGTCAGCTGTTGGCGTTGGGGGTTTGGACAGTGCACAGTGTCAGGTCAACTAATGTGTGGAGTATTCAGACGGAGAGGGACAGAGACAGAGACAGGCAGTTCAGAACATGCATGCAAGTGGTCATACAGGAGGCCTGTCTAATCAAGACACACTAATTAACTAACCCTGTTTATGTCTGCTGCCTGCGCGTTTCTCTAACCCTATGGCCTTTCAGGGTCACAAACTTTATTTGGTTACCCTTTATTTTACTATCCTTGTTACAGTGTATCTACATCCAGAGGTACAGTGTAACAGAGCAACACCATATAACACTTTGTACTTACCCAGTATCTTAGACTTAGGGTTAGGGTTAGGGTTAGGGTTATTGGTTAGGGTTAGTGTTAAGTGGGTACAATGTACTGTAAGAACATAATGTTACATGTTGTTAGAAGTAGATACACTGTAAAAAGGACGTGGAAAATAGTGTAAGCATTTATTTTAATGGTCCCTGTTTCAGTGTATGTACAGTGTAATAAAGTATGTAACAAAATGTAACATTATGTGCTTATTTAGAGTTAATAAAGGGGTTTGAATAGGGTGATGAATATTAAATAAAGGAAGTACATAATGTAACATGTTGTTACATGTAGATACATTGTAAGAAAAGAACCATTCAGTTAAATTTTTATTACCCCTTTTTGTGTCCTCGGCATAACCAAACATTGTCTGTTAGTGCTGTCTTCCGTCTGACTTATGTGATTTCTACTTCTGACCTTTGTAAATATTTGCTGTTTGTTCAAGTGATGGCTTCTACTGTAGATCACAGTAACATGAAATGTGTATGTTGATATTTTATACCGAAGTCCATAAAAGTATTTAGTGTTTTCAGAGGTAAGGCCACATCAGTTGACAGCAGTTATTGGTGCTGTGCACATAAATAAAAAGACAACATCAACAAGTGTAAACAAACACTCTATATGATTATATTATACTGCAACCTGTATTTTAGCATTTTAGATTCTGCCATTTGTATAAAATAATATGCTTTTTGCAAAAAAACCATTATCAATTATTTCAAAATTAGGAGACAGAATTAAATCAGAAGCTTTGGTTTGTAAATTTTACTTTATGTTTGATTGCTAAACTCACTCTTATAATTGGCAGTAAGTATGCGTAATTACATTTCTGCCCTGACTCTCACACATCATTATCATGCATGCAGCACTCCCAATATGAGACACGGTGTGATTAATGTCATGCCTCATTCACTGCGTGCTATGATTTCTCTATACCTCACCTCCATCTTCCACTTACACCATGATAATAGATATATTGGATTTATCTCTGTCTATGTACATGCAAAGAAAAAGACCTACGAGAGGATAGGTGTCACACACCCCCTAAACCAATGCCTGGGGTGCATACACTTAATTAAGAAAGTGAAAGGTGCTACCTAAAGTGCAAAATATATTTTCTGACTTGGTTAGACCGTGGTTAGTGCCAAACTGAGGATGGTCTAACACCAAAACATTTGGCCTTCGGGCAGTGCTTCCCACCTTATTAAATGAAGTCCACACTAATTAGACTATGCTGGCATGCCAAGAATAGGATGCAAGGATTAGAAACATACTTACCCCCACGCAACACACACAGTAGTAGTGTTATGCAGCCTAGTTACGAAAATATAATTAATATAATTAGTGTAACAAAATATACTTATTTGAATACCTAAATATATTTATTTATATATTTATTGGCCCCTAAAAGTCATTTAAACTATGATTCACTTATTAATTAGTGTGCTTCATTTAAGAAGTTGGACATTTGTTGCCGAATCCACCCTGAGAGACACGCTTCACCGGTGTGTTGGCCTCTAACAGTGAAACGAGTCAAATTTGATACTGTGCTTCCTGTCCAATGTGAGAAGACATATTTCAAAAAATGTGTCAGGAAGATGGAAAGCAGACACCCGAGCAGTACAGAAGTATTACCCTCCTACCTGACCACCTTGGCTACCATGAAATGTCAAGAAATGAGAAACGGCTTTCAGGGCTGTGACAGCTCTCAATCAGCACGCCTGGACAGCAAGGCTCCCCCTTTTTTCCTTTTTGGATACATAATCATGTTTACTCTACTTTCAAGATTAGGTTTCTCTACCCTTCTAGAGTCTTGGGATCAGCTTTGGTAACAAAGAGCACTGGCTTTTCACGTGGACTGCCAGACCCAGTAGCCCAAGGTGCATCTTCCTAGATTATAAATGATTTAGCCTGGGACTTGCAGTGTCTGGACTCCTGTCTGACTTTATCTGTCTGCCATTTCTTTTTCGTCTGCTGCCTCTTATATCCACTCTGAGGGTTTGTTGTTTGTCTGGCTGTACCAATAAATGGTAAGTTTCATGATTGACACTCTCTATTGAAGATTTCTTGTTTTAAAAAATGTGTTGGTAGGCAGCCGAATTCAAACAGAAATTGTCTTATAAATTAAACATGTTGCTCAGCAACTCACATTGTAAAAAAATACAGAGGTACGACTGATACATTTATATATTTCATTCCATTTTATTTTTCTGTTATCAGATTTAAAATATTACCTTTTATCTGGTATCTCAGATTGGCTTGATTTGATATGCACTGTCATTTTAAGTCCACGACACAGCAATGTATGTAGTAGCAGACCAATCCGCAGTAGGGTATGTATTACACTATGTTAGAAGAAACCTCCCATACACAAATACAGAAGAATGCCATTACACACACACACAGACGCACACACACACACAGACGCACACACACACACACACACACACACACACACACACACACACACACACACACATAGTCGCACATAGGGAATGCAGACACTGCTCATTAGGTTAAGTTAAGCAACCAATTAAACTCTAATTTAAATATGTCATCATGTTGCAGGTTGGCCAGTCAACTAGTATCCAGCTATCATGACTTTTAATGACTTCACGAGTAAATTAAACAGTTATATAATATACATGCGGGTCTATATGTTTAACTGTAATAGCAGCTTGCCTGAGCATTTTTTGGCCAGACTTTGCACAGTTTTGGAAATATTTAAAGTTTAACCAGCTTGTCTGGTTAAAGAGATTTATAACATGGTTTCTCTCTGCAACTGTGTTAAATGACAAACCACATTCCACTGTGCCTCAAATCACTACCGGATGAGTCTTATCTTTGGCTGTGGTATGCCTCCCATTGGTTGCCTCCATTTAATCATACCTTAGTGTGTCCCGCTACAGATTACACTTTTTGTATGGACATACACTGGGAGACTAGGGCAGGGACTTATGGACACACACACACACACACACACACACACACACACACACACACACTGTGGACCACAACTGTTCTGTTCAAGTATTGTAGTAATACCTTTACTTACATACCTACATACATCAGTGTGTCCCGCTACAGATTACACTTTTTGTATGGACATACATCTGGGAGACTAGGGCAGGGACTTATGGGCACACACACACACTCACGCATGCACACACACACACACACACACACACACACACACACACACACACACACACACACTGTTTTGTTCAAGTATTGTAGTAATACCTTTAGTTACAGATGTTCATCCGTTTATCCATATGGTAAAAGAACAAGTAAACAGAGACACAGACCAACACCAATTTGGTATTAAATATGAGGGAAAGCAACACATAAATTGCTTATGGTGACGATAGAGTAGGGAAGGTGAAATCATTTTGGGGGGAATATTTTTCTTTCTCTTTCGTATCCGCGTGCCTTGTTAGTATCTGAGGCAAGCCATTTGAGCGCGAGGCAGAATGACACGCGTTTGACGACGGTAAATAGACTTTCCCTGCCGCCTACAACTGCGCCCATTGCAGACGGCCTGGTATTTACGGCTAAATCCCCCCGGCACACCTGTGAGCGGGAGCAGTTCTCCGGGGGATTAGTACCCATGTTCCAGCACTCACCTGTCAGCAAACCTGACAAGATTATTCCTCAGTGGGCTGCCAGGGATGCGTTCATTTCTCCATGGTGTAGCCTTCACTGAAACTTCATTTCACGCCTCGATTGTAGCCTACTTTTGTACTTTTCACCTACTCCAAACTTTCGAAAATAGCAACTTACAATTATGTCTTGTGTGGTGGTGATGGGGGATGTCTTTTGAAAAAACTGTTTGTTCACTCATAACCATGGCATTTCTGGCACACATGTCGAGTGGAATCTTGGAGGTGATGATCTGTTAAATTACCCTTTCAAACGCATCAGATGCGTGGTATGCAATGTTTCAGGTACTTCAAAATCAGTGCAGGCTCATTGGTGCATCTGAAATAAACCCTTCTGTTATGATAGGGGGAGCACAGGTAGCTTCAGTGTGCAGTCACTCGCATCCATAACTTTAAATTAACATCCATCACAGTAAGTGTAGCTCTGGGTTTTCAGATGGGAAATTATCAATACAGAGACATCTTCGAAGAAGTGGTCTCTAGGCAACCATATTGATCAGTACAAGGGATTCTACTGTCTTGCACATGTGGGGTAAACCATGGAAGGCACACAAACAGACCTAGTACACTCTTCCACCATACCAAAGATGTGCCACTTCATGGTGCCACACTGTTGGTACATAGGCAGAGCTTAAATATTGTGTCTTGTTGTGTTTTTAATCAAGTTTATTTATATACTAACTTCACCAATCATATCTCTCAGGGTGCTTTACATTGCCCAAGTTAAAGTAAAAATTATACCCCTGGAACACATATTGATTTTTTTGCATGTGTTGTTGATAGAGATCACCAACATGGGTGACACATTTATAACAGTTTTGTAGCAACCAATCATTTGGATCCCAATTAAAACAATTTTTGTGAAGACCAGACACATAGTTACTGTCTCTCTACAGTATGTAACTGTGGACTACAGTATATTCTTCTTCTATTTGTATTTTCACTTCCAAGGATGGAAAAATAAATCAAAACGAGGCAAAAAATTGACCATTTCAATATGAAATTTTATTCATTCATTTCACATCTCACAGAGATCTGTTCTGATTTCAATACCACAGTATTAAATCACTTGAAAAACCTACCACTTGAGTAACCCAAACAAAAGCAGCCAGAAAGAACTGATGAAACAAAAAATATGACATTTGAAAAGAGAGAGAGAGAGAGAAAAATAACAAAAGCAAATGCACAAGCCACTTCACAATAAACAAGAAACTGGAACCCCACAATAAAACCTATAATCTACACAATCACACTCACTACAGATAATCTGCCGGTCTATTCATACTGGTTCAACAAGCATGTCATTAGAGCACAGAGCATGGTTTGCTGTATTTCAAGACAATGTGACTCGGAAATTATAACATGCATAAATTAGGGAAAAGCTTCGGTATATTCTAAAGGCTACTGATAAAGGTTAATGAGCACACAAGGCTGCTGGGGTTGGAATGCGTCGCAATTCATCAAGAAAAAAAAAAAAAACAGGACATGATTTTTTAATGGTTACAAAAAAAAATCTATAAACAAGCTTACAGCATGAGCGGGAAGAGGCACAGGCATTCATCATGAGGTATTTCTAATGTCATAAGCCTTCTTGTGCGCTATGGTAGCCGTAACATGGCAATTATCATTTGTGTAGCTTGAATGATGTAGTAATCTATACAGTAAGCATTTGTTTGGTATAAATTGGTTGTTTAGCGACCCCATAGGAAGATGCTCATCTGCTCAGGTCATGTACCCCCTTCATGTCCATCTAATGGCAGCATCACAGCAGCCTGTCCTGTGATTGGACAGTTTCAACAGCAGTCCTCCCAGGTGGGTGCTGGGCTGCCAGTGTTTCGCCTGCTGTGTTTCGGCAGGTGCAGGCCTCATTGGCCGCTGCACAGAGCTCTGTTTACACCCAGCGGCTCCTATCGGCTGCCAGCCTGACAGCAGCTGACATTACAGAGTGACGGGGTAGGATGCAAAGAAATGGGAGGAGTGCCCACAACTCTCTCCAGCCCCCCCGTCCCCCACCTGTGGGGGAACAAGACCAATTTCTGCTCAAGGCAACACGTGGACCCGGGTTCGGTTCTGACCCAAAACTCCTCTGGGCTCCGTGTAATAATGCTGTTGGCTTTTTTTTCTCCCACTCATTGATAAATACTGACAGTCAGAGTCAAAATATATATGATGACAAAGCTCCAAAACATCAACATCACTTTCTTTGAAATGACAAAAGTGAGCAGTTTCTAAAGTTAAAAAAAGAAATAAAGAAACACAATTATGCCCTAAAACATGAAGATGTAGGTGTGTGTGTGTGTGTGTGTGTGTGTGTGTGTGTGCTTGTGTGAAGTATTGGCAGGCCACTCCACTCTGACAGCACAGCAGCATCCTTCCAATGTCCAGTGGGAGGATTTTCCGCGGGTGTTCTAAATTCTATCCCACTGACCAAAAACAGATGCCAAAAACAGGAGACTGCACAATATTATAAGGTGGTTGCTAGGTATTATCACCAAGCAGTGAGAAATAAACAGTCTGTCTTACACCTTTTAATGATGTATTTCCATGTATTACCTGGATTTTGGTGGATCACTAAGGGAGTTACTCTGCCGTCGCCGCAAAGCTGGTCAGGTGTGTCTAACGTGGATATAATATTCTGCATATTCTGCCATAATCCTGTAAAGTATGAGGCCTTGAAGTCACGAGCTTATTAGTTTTCTGTATTTAGTATGCCAGTGTGTTGGCTGCAGGCCGTTGCTGGATAGATGCCACACTTTTTCCCTGTTTGGGGGATACACTGTAAGTTCTAATGATGCATTAGGATTGCACAGAAGCATGAGTAACGTGAGAATGTAATGAATAATTCTCCTTCCTTGTTCAATTTCATTTTGAGACATTTCTCATAAATTATGTAGTAAAAACACATTCGTCCATAAAATAAAACGCTGCTGAAAGCTGAACCCATGAGCATTGAAATGAAGCTGTTCTGCGAAATAATGCACTCAAACATTTATCACTTACATTCAGAAGAAGAAACACAGATAAGCTTCAAGGTCACTAGCTCCCGCCCTTTGCATAAACGCTGACTGTGAAGACAGTCAAACTCGTCAACAAAGATGTCAAAATTTGAACGTACATAAGGCAATGTAGGTTTGCAGAGCATCAGGGGCAGATGTACCAACACACTAGCGCCCATTTGACATTTGTGAATTTTGATTAGAAGTAAATATGCACTTAAAAACATGGTATGGCATGTAGGAGCACACACCGCATGGGGGTACAGTCGCTTTTACAGAGGTGTCAATCCCGGGTTCAGAAAGTAAAAACCCTGCCACAAATTTGATCCAACCAGCTCTAAATTAGCTGATCACATTGAGCACTCAAGACAGGTAGATCAGCTACTCAGTGAAGTCACCTGTGTTAGAATGAAAACGTGACAGGGTTTTTACTTTCTGAACCTGGGATTGACACCTCTGCTTTCCCACTGCATTACACTGTACAATGAGAAAGTCTTACTTTGAGGGAGGGCTGTGAGAAAACCGGGAGTATACAGCAACTTTTTGGAGAGGAAAAGTACAAGCCAAAGAGTGACTGATTATATATTTATTCAAACTGTAGGACCTTAACTGCTTTTTAACTGCTTTTTTTGTAGTGATTTAAGGAATCACTTCAAAGCCCCCCATAGGTTCAACTAAGTAAAAGACTCATGAGATTACAGATTTGTATACTGTGCACATAGTTTTGCAATTGGATTACAAAATTGTGCACACACTTTACAAATCTCTATGTATGGATTAGAAGTCTGAGTACTCATTTTTTGTAACACCTAAACCTAGGGGTCCTCTTTAAATCAGTATTCTGAGCGCAAGTATTGCTAATCCGTACTGTGTGAAAAGCAACCTTTTCTTCTGTTCAGTTTCATTGTTTTTTTGGCATCCACACCCCTCAATAGGTGCCTGCTACACTGTAAAATTAGTTCGTTTCGGCTGCAGAAGAAGTCTGAGTATTTGAGTCTGAGTGGATAAAAATCACTGCTGTATCATGTTTTCAGTCCATGACACTTTTCTCCCAATGCATGTCTTCTTTCTTTCTGACTCCTTCCCAAGGTGGTTGGCAGTTCAACGATTCTACTTAACTGCGCCCTTGACTGAACACCACTCAGTTGTGGGTGCCACAGAATTATTTCACTAACTCTGCAATCAGATGCAGGTTTGATACATTCAAGAAAAAAAAATTGAAAAGGCACAGCATACACTTTCTACAGACTGGCCAAGTCGCTCTTTCTGTTGCGCTGTCTAGTGTAGGTACATCTGCCCCTTTAGACTTCTGTCAACCCCCTAACCTCTTCGGTTTGCCCTGCTTGACATGAGGACATGCATTCCAGTGCTGCTTGCTCAAGATGGTGGCTCTTTCCAAAACGAAACTCTACAGAATCAGCCATGACACTACGAATGCAATTGCACAGAACTCTGCCATCCTGGTCACAGCTACACATGAGTGTCCCTTTGAATTAAGACCTGCAAAACAACAAGGGGAAATAGCACATACAAAGAATATCAGTCAGACACGTGTCAATTTAAAATGATTAAGTAATATCCCATAAGCAAGTGCTACGCTACTATGTGCAAACACAGCACAACTGTGATTGAGATATTAGCATAGGCAGTCACGAAGCTGAATGTGAATCATAGTCACAGTTCTGCATCCTGAATACAAACATGTTTCACTGCTGTACAGATAACAGGAAAATTACATCAATAATAATAAATGTGTTGCCTAAATGTGAAAATGTGAGACCCTCTTTTCAGACTTCAGGATTCAAAGCAGCAAATGTACACGTCTTACTCTACCTAGCCTAATAAAACAGCCCCTCGTACTTCGTTTTGTACAGAGGGTCTGGCACTGGTATCATTCCGAGCACCGGTTGTAGTACAGATTCCATACTAGCAGACAAAGAGAGTGTTTGTGAGCGATAGCGTCATTGTATGTGCTTCATTTCACTTGTAGTCTATCTGTGGATGTAGCTCGGCAATGGCAGCGGAGAAGTCTGTTGTGGCATTGTTTCAGAATATTAAAGAACTAAAGTCGGAGCAAGAGGAATGTTTGAGGAGTTTCATTTTTGGAAGAGACATCGTGGCCTTACTCCCCGCGGCGTCCGGGAAAACTTTAATCTTCCAGCTTGCTCCATTAGTTGTTAATCTGTTACTTTCCGGACTGTGGTAAAGGCAGATCAAATCGTTTTAAATTTCAGTCCACACCTCCAGGAAAAAAAAGAGTTTCTCAATACAGCACCGTCAGACCCTCAGCAGGCTATACTCTACCAGTGAAAGAGAACAATAATTAAAGCAAGTCTGGCTGGACACCTTAAATGTATTGCCTTAGTGTGAGGATGTGTGACACACTCTTTGTAACCTACGGTAAGTATTCAGAGCAGTGAATGTATACTTGCCCTATTGTACCAGAGAAAGAGAGCAACGGGAGAAAAAAGAAAAAGGCGATTCTTAC
>CM059267.1:12039292-12076792 GCA_030347295.1 Setipinna tenuifilis | reverse complement strand
CTGCACTTTCTCACATTTGCATATTAATTCTGCCAGTTTTCTGAGAGTGACAAGTTCAGATCCTGCTTCAAACTAACTTTTAATAGCGGAAAAGGTGCTAAACGTCACCTCCATCCCTTTTGATAGCTTCAGTGGTTGAAGAGATGTAGCTATTCATAAAGTGGTCCAGTTTTTTTTTGGTCCACCATTAATAACATGCTTACTTACCCTCCTCTGCTGAATAAACAGTGGCTGTGTCACTGAACGGCCCTTCCCCGACGTTGTTGAAAACGCCGACTTTCACCTCATACTGGGCGAGGGGTGGCAGGCTGTCGTTCTTGAACGTGTACTTGGAGGCTTCGGACAAGGCCACCACCGCCTGCTTCCAGGTCGTTGCACCGATGGGTCGAAACGCCACGATGTATCCGAAACCCTCCCCGTTCTGGTGCTCTTCGGGAACAGGCTGAGAAGAGTAGAGAAGGAAGAAGAAGAAGAAGAAAATATGCTAAAACCGTGAGGACTTTATCTGTTCATGAAGAAGGCTTGCTTGGAGGAGTAAGGCTGCCACTCTTTCATGCAAGTGTCAGCCTGAGCGCATCACATGTAATGAGAATCTGACAAGTGTGGGTAAAGACTTCTGAGAACAGCTTTCTATATGAACCCGACTTTAAAGTAAATAAACTTTGAAAGCGCAAAGTGTTTAGCTGTCAATCATTCATTCTAACTAATCTGCCTACTGCTTGGCATGAGATTAAGTGAACACATCTTCAGAGGAACGCCCTTCACACCAAAACCCCTTAAAACAAAATGACACGTAGACAGCAAAATCCAGCACTATAGGCTGCTGTGGAAAAAAAGCTCAGTTGAAATGAGTGAAATGATTTCTCACAACTCGCGCATATCAAATTTGCAACATTAATGTGTCTTCATTTTGATTCTCATACCAGGGGAGTGATTCTACTCAGGCGCAAAATGAAGACGACAGCCTGGTGTTTAATTAAAACTCGTTTAAATTAAAAACTGTGTGACCACTGAGGGATTCTGTCAAGACTCAATTCAGCATCCAGACAGCTGCTCAACCACACAAACATCCAGCCAGCAATGAAGATGTTTTTAAAGAAGGCAAGAGATGGAGAAAGAGAGAGAGAGAGAGAGACAGAGACAGACAGAGACAGAGAGAAAGAAAGAGACAGACAGAGAGAGAAAGAGAGAGAGGGTGAAAGAGACAGAGAGAAAGAGACAGAGAGAGAGAGAGACAGAGAGCGAGAGACAGAGAAAGAGAGAGTGAGAGAGCTAGAGTAAGAGAGAGAGAGAGTGAGAGAGAGAGACAAAAGACAGAGAGAGAAAAGACTCCACTTACCTCCCATACTATAACCAGCTCTCCACGGTTTCCTCCTCCGCCACTCACGCTGGCTGGGGCCATCTCTGGTGCTGGATGTGGGCAGACAGAGGAGTAAAAAGCAAGAGCGCCATGTAAAATTGGTTTCTCCTTTCACAACCTTGGCACCAGGACGAGTGTGTGTGTGTGTGTGTGTTTGTGTGTGTGTGTGTGTGAGAGTGTGAGTGTGTGTGTGTGTGAGAGTGTGTGTGTGTGTGTGTGTGTGTGAGAGTGTGTGTGTGTGTGTGTGTGTGTGTGTGTGAGAGTGTGTGTGTGTGTGTGTGTGTGCTTTATGTTTATGTCTAAACCGGCGCCACACACGACGGCTAGAGAAACCACAAACAAAACACTTCCAGGCAAGTCAGGCATCCGAAGATAAGTGTTTCATTCTTTTTTTAATCTTTTTTTTTGCTCTATTTCCCTCTCTCTGTGTGCGGTGACTGCCAGGCTCATTTCTGGTCGGTTAGCCTATGACTGGGTTTTGACATGGATGTGACAGGAAGCCACTTGCCAGTGCTGCTGCACAAACACACGCAGACACACACATATACACAGGTATACACCTGTGCACAGACACACACACACACATGCACATGCACATGCACAGACACAAACACACAGACAAAGACACAGGCAGACAGACAGACAGATAGACACACACACACACACACACACACACACACACACACACACAGACATACACAAGAATACACAAGCATACACTTGTACACACACAAAAATACACACACAGACACAGACAGACACACAGACACACAGACAGACAGACAGACACACACACACACACACACACAAACACAAACACACACACACACACTGTTTAAAAAAGGCAGAGCACCTCTATTTCTCTTTAGTGAATCAGTGATGAAGGTGGATGCACTCTCTGAGCCTGCCTAAAATAGACACTCTGACAACCTCTTCCTTATGGTGTTGGTATTTCACACACTTTCAGTTAACGCAGATTTAAATTCATCACAGCAACTTTGTCAATTGTTAACACACAATTTTGAAAGCAGCGCTCCTTTCCTTCTTTTTATAACACCTCACGCAATTAACCGTACACCACATCCAATTTGCAGAACACCCCAATTTGTTTGCAAAATTAAACATTTTTAGGCAAAAAACTAAAACAAATTGACAAAAATGTTGACAACAAAGACAAAGAGGCCAAGTGCTCTACTTGACCTCCAGAAAAAAAATGGAGGCGCTTTAGGAGTACATCCCGAAAGGATCACGAATAGGCAGACTGGACTAGCCGGCTCCAGGCACTCTCATGCTGAGACAAGGGAAAAAGTTCAAAAACCCTGTGTGTTAGTGTCAAACACTGTCCATTTTGAGCCCCACTAGGCCTTTGTCCATGATGAATTGCTAAAAAATGTTATTTTGTCTTTCACCGACTGCACACTGTTTCAGTCTGTTACACATTCCAAGCCACTTTGTAAAAACCATTTTCAGAAATAAAGTGATGAATTTTATGCAAAAAAAAATTGTTTGAGAGCATGGTTATGATATAATTTAGACTTTCTTCATCTTCTTTTGAGGTATACAGAGAAAATACACAAATGCTATAAACGTACCAAGCACTGCACAAGATTGATGCTGCAGACTAAAAATATTTATTTCTTACCATATGCTTAGTTACAGTAGCATGTCAATCAACATGAAAAATCCCAAGTGGAGACAAAGAAAAAGTCTGTAGACAAATAAAAATTACTGTATGATGTACCGGTACATACACTTACAGTAACTCTAAAAAAAACTAAAGCAGCAACAATTAATGTAACTCTAATCATTATCTCTCTGTGTGACTGGATCAGGCCATAAGATTTCACCCTCATCACAGGCTATAGATTATACTCCTGTGGAGTGTATTGCTAGGAGTTGCCTATGTAGCTCTAGCCTACCGTGGCCGTTGACCCTTCATGAAATGGGATAGCCTACCCCATGGAGGATTTCCCATGGTGCTCTCCTCTGGTTGCCTAGCAACTGTAGAACATAGTTTGCCAGTTAACGTGACAGGCTGACACTCTGCTGTGAGCGCAATACAAAATCGGGAAGTCACAAATCAAAAAAATAACAACAAATAAAGTTTTCATTGTCTGAAATGAACACAGGAATACTTCTAATATCGTGCTTCTCTGTCATTTACACTTGTGCTATGTTGAGTGAAATCAATCCTGGCAGAAATGAGGCCGTTGAGGATCCACCACCAGTAATTTGGAGGCGCCTCCAGTGTTTGTTGCACTATTTTAACGGATGTAGCGGATAAAGTAGCACTTCGAAGTGTGTAGACTCTTAATTAAAACACAGTATATGTCTTCATTTGCAAGACACCATTGGAAGAATCAGCTAGTGTGGCGAATCTGCCCCTGTACAGAAGCTGCTTCAATAACATCGCAGGCCTGCTCCAAGGCCTGAAAGAGTTTCATACAGTCGTAGGGCTGAAGGTCACATACTTTAAACAACTATGCAGAAAAAAATTGTGTTTTTGCGTTAAGGAAGGGGGAGTATGGTGAAAGGTATAGGTCTGTAAATTGAGGTTGCTGACGGAACCAATTTTGGACCAGAACCGATCAGTGGAAAGATACAAGTCTACTACAGTACCTACTCTACCTCTTCCTTTACCTAGGTCTCTTCTTCTACCTCCTTTCTTCTCCTCCTTGAGCTCCTCCTCTTTTTTTCCCTCTTCTTCTTCTTCTTCTTCTTCTAACTCCTTTCATTTCCATTTTTGTTGAAGGCAGGTCAACTAACCTGCTGCCTTTTTTAGTGCACCTGAGTGCTGTGTTTTTTAGTTCAGCACATGTTTCCACACCTGGTGGACACGATTATTCAGTGTGCTGATACAGTAAGTGTGGCATTATCGAGCCTGTGATGTTTTTAACAAGGGAATAACCTCACAGTCCTTATCTGTGTCTAATGTGTAAAAATAGGTGTAGAGTTTTGCAAATCGCTGTGTGTAAATGTTTTGCAAAAAGTGTGAAGTGTGAGTCTATGCTAATTTTTGTTCAACTCTTTACAGGTGTTTTGTTTAGTTTCAGTGTAAAGATTTACAGTTAGTTGTGTGAAAATGTTCATCTTAGTGTGTAAACAACCACACACTGTAATGTAATGTTCTGCTGTGACACTTTCTTTATCATTTATCATTACAGACTGTAAAGGGCAAAGAGGTTTTAGAGAGCGTAAACCACAATGCTTACATTAGGAAGGATGTGAGGACACCTCAATGATCTGAGAAGTTAGAGCATCATCTCCTGTTATGTCATTTTAAATGTGACGCTGTGCTGTTTGTGTCTTAATTACTTCCTAATTGTTAGGAAATTAGTTGGCAATCTGAATCTAGACTAGAAAAAAACGAGCAGCGAGAGTGATTGACATGAAAACTAGATTTCAGACGACCGAGATCCATCACGAGGAACACTAAACGTAATTTCAGCTAATTAGGGGTGTAAGTGACATTCATGCGACGTGAATGATGTATTAGGCGCGTCAGGGAACAAAGTGCAAAAAACTCGTCGATGTTACCTGTCGCCTTTGTGCGAATCTGCTTGGACGGCGTGCTGGGCTCACCGACGCCTACGCCGTTAATTGCCACCACTCTGAATTCATAATCAACAAAGGGACTCAGGTCCACCACGGTGGCGTGCAACATCTGTCCAGGCACGTCTGCAGGAACTGGGATCCAAAGAGGTTTTGAATGGAAACACAGAAGAGAAAGAGAAAGAAACAAGGAGGAAAAAAATATCAATGCTCATTCATACAGTACACTTTACGAGCCATTCAAAATGCAGAGCACGTTTCAGCGATGTGTATTATCATGCACACTCGGGTTACTGTCATCCAATGTCTCATTACAGACTACTTCAGGGATAAAGGAAGATAATTAGAAAGTGATATGCAGTCACAATTCAAGCATTTTGCATGGATGGCCATGCCCTCTCACATATTAGGTAATATCAAGCGATAATATGATTCATCGTAGTCAGCAGTGTATGCCTGAAAGGCTTTCTTTTCATTTAAACACCGTGTGGCTACTGTTTTGCGTAAAAGAGTTTGAGGTAGAAGGTGCTTAGGCCGAGGTATTGTACCTGTTTTGACCGCCTGCCAACCTATGGAGAAAGGATTCCTTGCCTGGACAATGTAGCTGGTGACGGGGCTGTGGTGGTCAGGCCCCGAGACCCAGGAGAGCTGGGCAGTCGTGTCGGTGATCTCACCCACGACCACGCCCTCGGGAGCACCAGGGGGGCCTGATAAAGAGAGACCAGAGGTGGGAGAGTGAGTGGTTGGTTGGGGGTGGCGGGGCTTAAAGGCGCACCCTAGACAGGCAGAAAAGGGCAGGTGACAAGGTTGTGACGAAGCACACAAAAGCAAGCCAGGCTCCCCCATCCCACCCGCCACAAAGGACAAGGGCTTAATATTCATGCAGCGGGCCGAAGATCCTTCATCTGATGACGGCAAACACAAAAGACGTCCTGTAGAACGTGAGGAGCAAAACTAATGAACTCATTTCAGATACTTTTCAAAAAAAAGAGAGAGAGAGAGATGAGGTGGGCAGAAGGTGTTTGATTTTACTGGGTCAAATAAAGAAATGGACTGGCATTGTACTGAGCTCTTTCATTTTTTCCCTCACAATTTACCCCCCCCCCCCCCCCACACACACACTGAGTTCCTATAGTGAGAGAGGAATACAAAGTATCAGCACACCAGAGTAGAAGTCCGTACCTCGCACAAGTAGGTCAGCGGCGGCAGACACACTATCCACCAGCGTGTGCACCATGCAAACATATTTTCCCGAGTGCTTTAGCTGAATATTTCTGATCATCAGATCCCCGGCCGAACCCTGCTGAACCCAACAAAAACAAACACACACAGACACACACACACACACATGTTTTTAAAACACACAAGCGAATAAGTACACATGGCAGTGTTTATAGGTCATATACTGTATAAACGCGACAAAATAAATATGTCCACACGGGGGGTGGGGGGTGGGGGGTGGGGGGGTCATCCAGATAATTGCTCCCTTTCACATTCTATTCGGGCCCGGTGCTGATGGTGCTGACCCGTTTGTTTGAAGAGAGTAACTGCTTCCCCCAGGCAAATGTATGGATGCCTTAGCAGCAGCAGGTAGCTATTTACGCTATTCTCAGACCATAAGCAGAGGGGTGAAAAAAATAACCTGAGATATGTCAGTTAAAAAAAACAGCTGAGCTGAACCGGTCAGAGAATATGGCATATCTGCCTGTACAAAAGGTAATACCCTGATCCCTCTCTCTATCCCTCTCTCCATCCCTCTTCCTCTCTCTCTCTGTCTCTCTCTCTCGCGGTCTTTCCCTCTGCTGGCTAATGAGATGTCAAGCCTTCCACACCTGTACTAGGGAAGGAGAAAGAGAGAGAGAGAGAGAGAGAGAGAGAGACAGAGAGAAAAAGAGAGAGACAGGACAGGACAGGAGAGGAGAGGAGAGCGGTGTTGTTTTGGCACCTCCATATTCTGTCTCCCAGAGATGCAGAGATGGCTGGCTGAGGTACGGCTAAAAAAAAAAAAAAAGGGAAATGTCAGTCCCCCTGCAAATATTTTCCGCGCTTCTTTGTGTGCTCAGAAGACTACCGGGGTAGTACCGGGTTAAATCTTATAATCAGGCAGATTTGTGATTCTCTGTTTGCTTAGCAACCAGGTAACTCACTCCTCCTCAGGTCCCCCCGCAGGGCTTTATGGTCGTGAGTAAAACTGCAGCGTGTCATTCTGAAAAAAACTACAATGGAAAAGAGAGACAGAGTAAAGGGAGGGAGAGAGGAAGGAAAAGAGGTAGAAAGAGGGAGAAAGGAGGAAAACGAGAGCAAGAGAGAGAGAGAGAGAGAGAGAGAGAGAGAGAGAGAGAGAGAGAGAGATTGCTCACACAATGAGAATGTGGCAAACAATGCAATGCAGACAATGTTTGCCCCCCCACCCCCCACCCCCCCACAGATTTTTGTTAGGTCTGAAGAAGGTCCCTGAGGGAGCCTGATGCCTTTGAACTCTTATCTCTCTGACCCCCGTGCTGATGCCTGGGGGACTGCACTGTTTTCAGCAATAAAGTTTGTTGGAGGGGGCTTTTTTTCATAGCAGCAGCTTTTCTGTCTTTCTCGAAAAAAAACGATGCTATTCCCCTGGTCCACCCCACCCAACCCCCAACTGACACACACACACTGACACATACACACACACACACACAAAGAGACATGCGTGCACACACACACAAACATGTTTCTGCACTCTTGAGGGCCTCACAACAGCACAGGTCTCATATTTAGTACACACACACTTACACACACACACACACACATCTCTGCACTCCTCAGGGGCTTCACAACAGCACAGGTCTCATATTTAGAACACACACACACACACACACAGGGACACACACAGAGAAAGACGCAGGGAGCATGGGTACATACCCCGCCGATCATCTCAAAGTGGTCATGCCTGTTGAAATCCAGCAGCTTGCCATTGAAGAACCACTTGAAGGTGGGCACCAGAGTAGAGTCTGTGGAGATGACACAGGGGAGCACTATGCTCTCCCCCACCGTGGCATCCATGCTCAGGGGTGGGGCCGTGATCTTGGTCGGCTCTTTAGTGAGAAAAAGGAGAGGAAAAGAAGGAAGCACAGCAAAAAAAAAACATGTCAAATGGACTATTTAGTCAAATATGGTGAAATGGTAGAATGTGTGCATTCACGCATTGCCATTCTATACGGCCAAAAATAATAATGATGAAAGCGATCTCTGAGAATCGATACAATCCTCCCTCAGGGAAAAAAAAAGATGACATTATAAATCTGGTAACGTGACCTCTGGTCTGTAATGCTGTCTATTCCTCACCCACACTCTGAACAACTCTCAACGTGATTACTTGAAAATGGCCTTAAATGACTTAAATTTAATTAACACGTTTTTTCGGATGGTGAAAAAAAAAATGTTTTATTGATATGGTCTCGTAACTGAATAATTCAGCTTAATGGAACCACTATGCCAGCTTGGACAGGATGAAAAAAATTGCATATGTATAAGCATCAGCTATTAAACCAGCAAAATCAGGAAACTGCAATAACAGCACATTTTTAATTAAGCATGCAATGTATGACTCGAGAGAGGAGGAAGACATTTCTGCTCCCAGCAGCACAGATGCCAGGGAATCCCTCCCCTTCCTCCCTCCAGCCAGCACTGCCATCACACTGACCAATAACTCACAGCTGACAAAACCTAGGATGAGTTATGCATCTGTCAAACCGGCAGGAACATAAAACAACTATATATTTCATTATCAATTTCATGCTTGGGTTAGTATTTTCTGGCTTTTTTCCCTTTGGTCTTTTTTTTTTGGCCTTCCCTTCCCTTCCTTTTCCTTTCCTTGCTTCCTTCCTTCCTTTCCTCCTTCAACTCCACAAGTTTTCCAGCTTTGACAGCTATTTTAGCATCTTTCAAGACTAGCATGCATGAGCTCTCAAAGCCATGGTAGTTACTTTCAAGATTAGTGTGCTTTACCCATCAAAGCTTTTACCTTTCACTCACAACTATGCCAAATTCCAAACGTTTGCTCATTCACTATATAGTGAACTACGTAGAGGATAAACCAGTACTACTGATGCAATATATAGTAGTGCCCCCTGAAGTGAACGAGGGACTATTTTGGACACATCCTTTGTGTGCAAGAACTCTCAAAGCTATGGCAGTACCTCACAACTAATGTGCTTGAGCCCTCAAAGCAATAATAGTACCACGGCTAGCGTGCATTAGCTCTCATGAGTTATGCTAGTACCTTCCATGACCAGTGACGTGGGATATTCGGCAGTGTGAAAGGGCCTATAGTAGTATCATGACTAGCGTGCATTAGCTCATGAGCTATGCTAGTACCTTTCACGACCAGCGTGCCAGTGCTGCTGGCTGTTCCAAAAGGGTTTCGGGCGACGCAGGTGTATCGGCCCCCATCTGATTTGCTAACGTTGGCAATGCGGAGAGTTCCGTCCTCCAGGATGCTGCGTCTGATAAGGAGAGAGGAAATCTGTTATCGAAATCAGCCAAGCATCAGTGAGCCACACCGGGATCACTGAGGGATTAGTCTCTCAGTGAGGCAGGCAAGGGAAAACAGAATTTTTCACTGCTGAGAAGAAAAAGAAACTCTGTATGTGTGTGTGTGTGTTTGTGTATGTGTGTGTGTGTGTGTTTCTGGGCTTGTGTGCGTCTGTGTGTCTGTGTTTTCTCTTACTCCTGTCACTTAGTTGCTCTTATCAAAAATGGATACTTCTTCAAATTATGTTGGTCTCATTACAGACAGATGGAGAGACAGAGACAAACAAAGTGGAAAATGGAAAATGCTGGGTAATTATCTTGATTCAAGAAAAAGAATTGTGCTTAAGAATTATACAATACTACGGAGAAAACAAGTATGTATCCTGCATAAAGAGAAGCCTTTAAAAGGAGCTGTAGGCCAACAAGGATGGAAAAGGTAGATGGATACATGCTACAGCAGAGAAGGGATTCATGGAGAATTCAATCTTAACCACAGGCCTTATCATTCTAACACATGCGCAAGATGTTATCATCACGCCACAAGCCATTTCCACAAGGTAATAAAGAAGGGCATGAATATAGACATGTTGCACCCCATGGACGACAGTGTGGACCAGGAGTCAATCGTTGGGGGATCTTTAGTATCATGGTGGCAGGAGGCATATGACAGCCATACTAAACACACAGAACGCTGATCCCAGCCATGGAAAACACGCCACAACAACCGTACATCAACCCGAGCTACGGTGATGTCTCTCACAGTGAGTCACAGTCCCACCCCCCCGCCGCAGACCTCTTACGCCATGTTCACACGAACGAACGAGGGATGCATACTAAAGAAATAATAATAAAAAGAAATATGGGACACATTCAGCATTCCATTTTCTTTTTCTGCCGTCTGGCTACCGCCTGGTGATGAACAGAAGCGGAACCTGAAACGATGAGCCAGTGCCCAAACACAAGCCCACCCTACCCCCTACCCCCCTACCCCAACCACCCCCCCATATATAAATGATCCAGTGCCCTCGCAGCTAGCATGACCTTCTGGCTGCGAAAATCAAACAGGCTGCTCCGTGCGAGAGCGGCTCACCGAGAAATCAAACAATTTCTCTGCAGCTCTAAAACATTAATATGTATTCACCGCAGCCGCGGAGCCCGGGTCTCGCCGAGCATGTCTTGCACGCAGCACTTTTGCGCTGATTTATTGACAAAAATATCAAACATTGAGTGATAGGGGAGCACCGAGAACATGACCCCCCGGGCAATGAGCTGCAAAACAAATAATAATAATAAAAAAAAGCACAGAACTATCTGCTTTAAAAAAAAAAAAGGGTGGGAGATGGTCGACCGACCAGCCCATGTTTCGTGCCTTGCATCTCTATTCTGATAAAAGCAGAGTGGCTGTGTAATCACTTTTTGCTTTTCTCCTTCTCATTCTCTTTCTCTCTCTCTTTCTCTCTCTCTCTCTCTCTCTCTTTTAGTCTTTGTCTCATCTCCTTCTCGCTGTGACCGGCCCATGGAATATGATAACTAATCAATGGTCCTCCGTGAGTGTTGGGGTAGGTCCAGTGAATTACGGAAAGGCCATGGAGATGTGGCAGTGTGTATTGATCACAGACGATACCACCCGCCCCCCCCCCCCAGCCCCCCACCCCATCTCCCCCACCCTATCCCCAACCATCCCCACCTACCTAGCCCATCATACCTAAAGCTTGAGGACACAGTGGAGAGGGGGGCGAAGCATCCATAGTCTTCTGGTCTGGATGCTATTTACACCTAGCCTGGTAAACCAACTCCTCGTATTTCATTTTGTATGGCGGGTCTGGCTGTGGTCTGATTGACATGGTTGTCTCAGGCGGGATCTTGCCTGACTAATCAGCGAGCAATTTCTTCCTGCCGGTGTAGACCCTGCTGAAGTTTAAAACGATTGGATCTGCCTTTACGCTAACAACCGCTAACTTCTGGCCGTGACTCCCTTTGTTCTCTGATTGTCAAGCAAGATGCTGCCTCAGACAACCATGTCAATGAAACCACAGCCAGACCCTCTTCAGTACAGAATGTAATGAAGTATGGGGGGCTGGTTTCCCAGGCTAATTTACACCTCACCTGAAGCTGGAGGCCAAACATGAGGCGAAACACTCACTCACAGTGTCCTAGGCCTTGCTGGTGTACTTTACATCCCCTACAGCCTCATCGCCCACCCACCCAACACCAGCCTCTGCCACCAACCCCTGACACTCGAAATTAAAAATAAAAGGTCAGAGCCAAACATCCCGGGGGTGCGAGCGAGGATTTACACCTCCGCCCTGACACCCCCGACACCCCCAACACCCCCGTCCCATCGCAATAGCTTCCATCTCTTCTCCCCCCCCCCACCATCACCTCTGCATCTCCAGGGTTCCTTGGTGTCGAGTCATGCCGCGGATGCCATAATTGGCATGTGTGACGTGTGAGGCAGCTGCTCTTCAGCAGGGGTCTGTGCTGGGCCTGGCTGGCCTCTCCTGTCTGCCTGCCTACGTGCCTGCCTCCCTGCCAGGCTCTCTCTCCCTGTGCTCATGTGCTGCAGCTTTTTTTTTCTCACCTGTAACTCACAAGCTCCGAATCAGGAGATTCTGCTTTGCATCGTGTGCTCTAGGCTAGGCTGAGCACTAGCCAATAATTTACTAGTCTGTTACGGGCAGGGGACTGGGGCCTGGCCATGAACTACAGAGGCAGAGGCAGCCAGAGCTGTAGTGTTTCAGCCAGCCTGTGTGTAAGAGTTTCATCTTGACCCTCCAGATAAAGTGAGACACGCACGCGCACACACACACACACACACACACACACACACACACACACACAAAAGGCGCTAGCTACAGCCATGGTAATCACGGAGCTCTTCAGCACTCCACAGCGGTTCAGAGGGCTACCTCTTAGTGCTCCTCAGAAAGTCACCACCCTTGCGCCAGGAGAAGGTGGCCCGGGGGGAGGCGTGGGGGCGGCACTCGATGATGGCCTCTCCGCCCTGCTGGACCAGCGTCGACTTCTTCACCGGGTTCCTGGAGAAGTCAGGCGGCGAGGCTGCCAAACAAAACACAACGCAGCCCACTCTCAAATCACTTGACATCTCATTTATTTTGCCCATTTTATTTTTTTGTCCATCCCTGCATGCACAGATCTCTCATCCCTTGCTCAACTCATGTAGTAGATGTTGATGTTGTTGTTGTTGTTGTTGTTTTTGCTTACCAACTACTTTGAGCTCTGCGCTGGCGTAGATGACCCCGTGGAGGTTCAGGGCTGCACACTGGTACATCCCAGCATCCAGCACATTGATGTTGGAGATGAATAATGTGCCGTCCTCCACCCGTACCCTATCCTAGTAATAAAGCAATTATATCAATAGCTCAATCAATGGCGCAGTCAGATAGCATTTTTAGATTCAACCAGTGGAAAACATTACTGTTAACATTACTCAGTCTTATTTTTGTCTTACAAAAAAAATAACTAAGCCTTTACTGAATACTGATCTGCTTCTCCCAAAACCCCTTGCGGTGCAAAGAAAAAATAGAGGATTATTTTAAGATCCTAAAACTGGACTGATTTTAACTTGGACAATAGAATATTTTTTAGGGGCTTAAGTATATTTCAAAAAAATACAACTGAGCTTAATGTAACAGTTGTTTTCTTTCTGTAAGCCAACTGCAAGACTGTGGTATGAAGCATTATTTATCTATTTATTTATATTATCAAGTAATTATATTTAGGTAAATAATTGTTTTTGCTGTATGAAATGCTGCGAGACTACAAAATGCTGAATTAAATCAGGTGTGAGCAGTGTTGTACACACCTGTGTACGTCACCTTGTGTTTAAAATCATGTATGTAAATGTATATATATATATGCATCTATATGCATGACCTCACCTCTGTTGTGATTGGCTCCCCATTCTTCAGCCATTTGTATGTAGGCTTGGGCTTGCCATTTGCCCGGCACTCCCACTGCAGGCTAGCCTCGATGGCCATGTGTGCGTCTCTCAGAGTCTGTGCCCAGTGCAGATGCTCCACATCTGCCACACGTCAAACAACTCCGCGTTAGAAGGTCACCCAACAACGGGGACCAAAAACGGGGGAAAAATAATAAATCACCACCAGTTTATATTCTCATCAGCTAAAACATGCAACCCAAGTGACAGCACCTGTTTTGAACCTATGCGTGCTCCAAATGGCGTTACAAAACCATCCGTTTGCCTAAAAGCACCTTCAGATGGATGGATTTTGCCTTGGATGGATCTCCTTATAAATTTTTCTCTAATAGCAGTCCAAAAACAAAAGCAACAGCCTCACCTCTTCAACACCACATCGATGAAAGGTTAATTGGCACAAATTAATTCCTGATTATCCTGTCTTTATAATACCCTGCTTTAGTTCTGGCAAAATGCAGACTTTATGATTGTGCTGTAGCTGGTTTAATTATACTTGCTAAACTGGAGCACAGTAAATCCATCCAGTAACTACAGCTTTGGTGCTTGCTGCTATTTCCAGAGTGTTCCATCAACAACCATTTAATTAAAACAGAACTTATTGATTCCCCTACTTCGATTTGTATAGCTATCTTTATAACAAAGAAATTTAAAACACTATATTTAATGTTGACAAAATTATTTTTTTCTTGCTCTGAATAAATATTTATATAATTTGATGTGGTCTCATTTAATTTACATAGATCATCTTAAAAAAAATGAATATTGTTTTGCTTGTATTAAAAGACTGTCTGTTTATTGTTTGTTTTCCCCAAATATGAAATCCTATCGTACTGTCAAAAACGAGTTGTCCTCTGGCGACGTTTCGTCCTCTGGTGTTCTCGGCGACGCATTCATACAGGCCTGCGTCCTCCGGGCGGAAATATGGGATCTCCAGCACCCCGTTGGAGTGGTTGATCTTGATCTTGCCAGGGAGGGGGCTCCCATCTGCCCGTCGCCATGAGATGGAAGGCACTGGACTGATGCGAGTCAATCAGCAAGGTCACAACAGCCACACCGCAGCACAGGCACGTCCATTGTTTACACCACATTGCATCGGCACACACACACACACACACACACACACACACACACACACACAGAGGAGAAGGAGAGGGGAAGAGAACAAAAAGCAATACATCAATAAAATCAATAGGCACACACACTCGGCTATTTGCATCTAAGGGCAGTGAGACTCGCTTAAGGCAGTTTGCCACATTAGCTTAATGTAGGTTGAAATTCAAACGTGTGCAACAATCCATAGCTTACTCCAGGTTAAACCCCACTGAACAAACCATTATTGTCAGTTGCACTGTAAGATTAAAAAAAAAAGTGTTTTCAAATCAGTCACTCCTCTGGGCATGAGCTCAAAGAAGCCTTTTTAACCTATGCCTCTGACAACATCATCATACAATGAATAATTCCCCATGTTTTATTAAAACGGCCACAATGGCTTACCATTGCCATCTTACTCTTGCTTTCTATTATTTAATCAGCTAATGTTGACACGTTTCCCCCCTTCCATGCTGCATTCACATTTTCTGCAAATAGACCGGGACTGATATACTGCCCTGGCGGCCGAGATAATCTCTGGCAGAGTCTTGTGGGGCCTGGTTCCTCTGAGCCCAGGTCTTGGAGGTGCCAGACAGGGAAGGGAAGGGAGAGGAAGAGAGAGGGAGAGGGAGAGGGAGGCTTACTTACTTTCCTAAGGCGAAACACTCCAGCTTGACCGAAGAGCCTTTGGCCACGTGGATAGTCTCTGCAAACTGGACCTCGATCTTTGGCTCGTACTCCCCCATTACAGCTGCAAAAAGGCCAAATCAAACAAAACAAAAATCAACAAAAACAAACAAGTGAGCAAACAGAACAAAACAAACACACAAAACAAAAGAAGGAAACAAGACAGACAGACAGACAGACATATAGATAGATAGATGAAGAGATACATAACAAAAGGAGCGGAGCGGAGCGAAACGAGCATTTCTACCGTGTACTATGTGAAAGCGCTAAATAAAGTTGTCTAACCACTGGAATCTCTCATGTCTCTATTCCTGGGGTGAGAACATAAAAAGATAACTGGCGCACTAATGGGCAGTTTCCCTGGGCAGCTGTTGTTTGTGTGCAGGGGCATCTCTGCGCTCCAATATGTGCATAATACCCTTGTGCATACACGCGAGGAACATTAAACAAGCGCTGGAGCTGTCTTATGGGCCTTCTGGTGCTTCGTGTGAGCTTGCATATGTTACTGCATGCATGACTGTGTGTGGCCGTAGGTGTGTGTGTGTGTGTATGAGTGTGTGAGTGTGTGTGTATGTGTGCGTCTATGTGTGCGTATGGCTGTGTGTGTGGCCGTGTGTGTGTCTGTCTGTGTGTGTACGTGTCTGTATGTGTGCATGTATGTGTGCATGTATGTGTGTGTGGGTCTGAGTTGTGTGTTAATGGAGTGTCTGTGGAGTTCACTGAGCATGTGTTTATTTATTTTCTATAATGTAACTGTGAGTGTGTTAGTACATGTGAGAGTTATGGGGAATTAAGGAAGTCATTGGATGTCCACATGTTTGTGTAAGTAAATGCCTCTCTGCGTATGCACATGTTAATGTGTCCATACGTTGGCACACACCGTGCTATATATAGTTGCGTTAGCACGTGTGCTGCTCTATATATGTGTACCTACACTGTGTGTACATGTACAGTATGTGTTTGTGTTTTTGTATGTGTGTTTCTGTACGTGTGTGCGTGCCTCTCCTTAAGCATGTTTGTGTGTGTGAGTGTGTGTGTGTGCATATGTGGATGTGGATGTGTGTGTGTGTGTGTGTATGTGTGTGTGTGTGTGTGTGTGTGTGTGTGTGTGTGTGTGTGTGTGTGTGTGTGTGTGTGTGGGCATGCATGTGCGTGCCTCTTCTTAAGCATGTCTGTGTGTGTTTGTGTGTGTGTGTGCATATGTGGATGTCTGTGTGTGTGTTTATGTGTTTGTGTGTGTACATGCGTGTGCGTGCCTCTCCTTAAGCATCTGTGATTTTGTGTGTGTGAGTGCATATGTGGATGTGGATGTGTGTGTGTGTGTGTGTGTGTGTGTGTGTGCGCGTGTGTGCGTGCCTCTCCTTAAGCATCTGTATGTTTGTGTGTGTGAGTGCATATGTGAATGTGTGTGTGTGTGTGTGTGTGTGTGTGTGTGTAAGTGCACATGTGTGTGTGTGCCTCTCCCACAGAGCTCACTGGTGCAGCTGGAAGGCAGTGGGCACACACAAGCTCAGTGCCGCGGAGCTGAGGCTAAACAAACGGCGTCACACTCCATGCCTCCCTGCTGCCTGAAACCCCTCTCCCACACTCCTTCTCTCCCTCCCTCCCTCTCTCTCTATCCCTCCTTCCCCCTCTCTCCCACACTCCTTCCCTCCCTCTATCTCTCTCTCCCACTCTCCTTCACTCTGCCCCTCTCACACTATCTCTCTCCCGCCCGCCCTCCCTCCCTCTCTCTGTCTCCATCCCTCCCTCCCTTTCTCTTCCACTCTCCTTCACTCGGCCCCTCTCACACTCTTTCTCTCCCACCCTCCCTCTCCTTTTTTCTCTACCACTTTTCTTTCCTCGAACCCCCTCACACTATCTCTATCCCACCCTCCCTCCTTCTCTCCCTCTCTCTGTATTCCTCAATCTTTTCTTTTCTACTTTCTTTAGCCCCCTTCCTCCATCCCTCTCTTGCTCTCTCTTTCTGTCGCTCGCTCTCTCTTCCTCCCGCCTTCTCTCTTAACCCCCCCCCCCCCCCCCCCCCCGAACACACACACACACCACACACACACACACACACACACACACAAACACACATATACACACAAACACACATATACACACAAACACACATATACACACACACCACTGCAGCAACACAGGCCAGTTCACTGGCCAGAGGATAAGCTAGGTAGGGCCTGGCAGGTTTTGGACTCACCGTCCCACGCTGCCTGAACCCCCACAGCCCCATTCCTTTCCCTCCCCTCTCCTCTCCTTCCCTTGCTCTATCCCTCCATCTCTTCCTCCCTCCTTTCCTTGGCCCTCACACCCTCCTCCAATGTTTAAAGTGATTTTGAGTGCTTAGAACAGCACTATTAAAACTAATGTATTATTGTAAATATCATTATTTCAATTATTGCTATTATTATTATTGTTAGTTTTATTGGCAGCAACACAGGCCAGCTGACTACGGCTAGGAAATCATAAAATGGGTGTGGCCAGAAAAAAATCAAAACACACAGGCTACTGTTATTACTAAAACAGTCAATCAAACTTATAGAGCCTTCTGATTGGGTGGACCTGATAGACAAGTGGGTGGGCACAGGCCCACCCCAGCCTACCTGTGGCTACACCTATATGGGCTAAGGCAGGGGCAGGCAGTGTGGGCTCACCATCCGAGCGCAGGACCACGGGGGTGGGGGAGCTGAAGACGGTGGCGTTGGTCATCACGTTCCTCACCACGCACGTGTAGTTGCCCACGTCCGACGCCTCCACCTTGGCGATGTACAGGTTCCCCGTCCGCTGTGACACGAATCGCCGCTTGTCTCGAACCAGGAAGCCTGGCTGTCCGTTAAAGATCCACGAGTATTTAATCTCTGAGGGCAGGTACAGAGAAACATACACACACACGCAAGCAAGAACACACATACAGACACACAGACACACACAACGCTGCATGAAAAAATGTCTTTGTTGTAAAAGTGTGAAAACCCATTAGCCATCTAGCATTGAAAAAAGACTTAAAAAGCGTTTAACCTTCAGGTCAATATTATTTTTGAAATGACATCAGACACCATAAAGACACAATTAAAATATATAAATAAATAAAGAAATAAAACCCAGTCAGTCGCCTTGTCCAAAGCAAGTCTAACAAAGGCAGACAGGAAACCATGCTTTGAGCACAAGGTGAAAGAACACAGCAAGAACACAAAGCGCTGGCAGAGGTGGCTCGCGGGCCTTCAGAGACCCCCAGGAACAGATTGCAATGATTCATCTGAAGCCACAGCAAAAAAAAAGTCCCTGCACAGTACGCCTCCCCAGTCCGAATGCCAGGGCCCTTATTTAAACTACATCCGCCGCATGCTGCATAGCGCGGGTTAGGTATAATTGTAAAAAGCGCTCATTTATTTTTGCCACTTCGGTGATTAATGATGCGTGCTTGTGTCATTGCCGCCGAGGTTTAGGTGCTTTTCTGTGCCCTATCTGTGTCATTGTGCTGCCTTGCCTAAGGGCGCACATGGAGGTGTTTTTGCCAGACCCGGAGCCTTAAGAACAGAGCACACAGACTCACAAAAGAAGCCGTTTGTTTGTGTGCATGTGTGTGAGTATGTGTGTGTGTGTGTGTGTGTGTGTGTGTGTGTGTGTGTGTGTGTGTGTGTGTCTTAACTACGTTTGGGCTTCCTCCAGCAGTGGAAGAAGGAATTGCTCATTTTAATCATTTTAAAAGACAGACCAGGTGACAGTCACAAACATTTGCGCAGCAAGCAGCAAACATTACTGATTATGCTTTGACAGAGCGGAATACCCCTCCTCAATGAATAATATTTCCATATTGAATTTACTTCAGGGCGCCGTGGCCTCGTGCTACGAGTCCTGGATGGAATCATAATTTGGAACAATTGCAAGTCTATTAACATAAGCTCCCCTCACTGTACACATGACAGGAGAATAGCACATCATCATAAATACACACGTCGGAGTGCCATCTCACACTGGGCCAAAATAATGCAATACTGCTATTTCAAATCCCACGACAGTTGGGTGATTTTAACCAAGAAGCCAGATGATAATGGCCTTGGCACACGTGATTACACCAGGCTCTTATATGCAAACACCAGTGACAAAACCAATTGACCGTCATGAACCGCGGTTCCACAGGGATGCTACATTGAAGGGAAAATGATAACTCCTCCAAATAAATCCTCCAAAACAAACACACACACACAGGCACGCAGAGACACACACACACACACACACACACACACACACACACACACACACACACACACACACACACAAAGACACACACACACACACACACACACACACACACACGCACACACACACGCTAAGGAGGATTGATTTTTTAATTTCGTCGTCTGGTCTTTGATAGTTGATGGCCAACTTCCATTGACATCCTCCGATCACACGGGCCACGGGGTAATTTGAGACTTCAAGAAATGTTATCGCGATGGCGGCTACTGTCCCTTTAGTCCTGACAGGGCCTTTTACTAGTGCCGGCTGCTCTTAATGAGACAGAAAAGGAACAAGGAGCAGCAGGGTCTGCAAACATCAATGTCAAATTAAGAAGCGCTTATTAGAGGAGCACGGCTGGTGTGAGTGTGTGTGTGTGGTATGGGGTGGTGAGGGGCTTTGGCAGGAGAGAGAGAGAGAGAGCGAGAGAGAGAGAGAGAGAGAGAGAGAGAGAGAAAGAGAGAGAGAGAGAGAGAGAGGGAGTGTGTGTGTGTGTCTATGTCTATGTCTGTGTGTGTGTGTGTGTGTGTGTGTGTGAGAAAGAGAGCGTGTGTGTGTGTGTGTGTGTGTGTGTGGTGCTGCCAGGGGCAGGGGAAATGGTAGGGGCAGGGTGCTGGCAGTGATCAGAAACACATTATGTCCTAAAGCCACTCTCTTTCTTGTCCTCTCTCTCTTTGGGGGCCGGGTGAATGGTGAAGAGCACCAGCCGGCTGTCTGAGAAAAAAAAGGCAGGAGAAAAGCAGTGCATTAAAAAGCATTAGAAGGGGAAGTCGTGGCAGAGTGACAGGCCTCTCATGATTAGTGTGAGGGGGCCGGGGGTGAGAGGGTGTGGTGGAGAGGGGTTTTTGTGTGTGTGCGTGCGTGTGTGTGTGTGTGTGTGTGTGTGTGTGTGTCTGAAGGGGAGTGCAAAGGCTTCCTGCTACTACTCCAAAGGGCCGGAGTCCCCACGCACCAAAGGACTGACGGGCATATCATCTTAAATCTTCAGACAAGACATCGGCTCTGAACAGGACTCATTCCAAGCTCCCGCTGAATGGACCTGTCTCTCTCCTCCTTTTCTCCTCCTTTTTCCTGCTCATTCTTCTCCCTGTCTCATTCTTCCTTTTTTTTCTTCTTAGGTGAAGCCACTCACACATTATCAGTTCACTTCTCACTTCCAGCTTGGCTTTCAGTGCTAGCATGCCAAGGCACTTTATGTACTATGTGGGGAGAAAAGAAAAAAAAAAAACACCATTCGACAAAGGCACTTTTAAGCTTTCAGAAGATTCTATCGCCTTTCTTGAATGCTCCTTTTCACAATGCAAACCCACCTCTTCTGTCAAGGTGAAGGGTATCCATGTCCTAAAAAAATAAACACTGAGGAACTTTTGGATCTTTTGCTAAACAAAAAGACATGACCCTGTATGACCTTGAAACATACCAGGGCCTAATCCTGCCTCACATCTACCACAAAGCCATAGAAAAAAAAGGTGAAGAAAGGGATGAGATCATGCAGTTCAGGAATCAGAGAGGTGCAGAGAGGAAGAGAGAGAAAGAGAGAGAGAGAGAGAGAGAGAGAGAAAGTGACAAAAAGAGAGAGAAAGAGAGAAAATGCTGGGCTGAAGACACATGCAGTGCAGTTAAAAAGGTAGTGATGGAAAGATAGTATGGGTGAGAGAGAAAGAGAGGAGAGAAAAAGTGTGAGAACAGAAGAGATAGGGAAGTGAGAGAAAGAGAGAGAGCGAGCGAGAGAGAGAGTGCATGTGTGTGTGTGTGTGAGAGAGAGAGAGAGAGAGAGAAAGAGAGGGAGAGAGAGAAAGAGCGAGCAAGAGACAGCGAAAGGTGCTGGTTTGCTGCTGACCACAAGCTGGGTGAGAGACGCAGAGTGTGGGAGAAGCGGCTGGCGGGGGCGCTGGCATGAAATTGGGCTGGGCGGGGGGGGCGATGCAGCAGGCCGCTTTCAGAGCAGGCTAATCAGCGGCGCCCAGATGCCAAGCGGCCACACCACTGGGGGAGCAGGATAAACCAGCAGCAGCCCCCACTATACCTGCCCTTTATTTTCTTCCTATACCCACACCCACTCATTTATACATACACACACACACACACATCCATATACACACACATTCATACACACATGCACATGCACTCAGGCAGGCACGCACAGTCGGCCCTCTCGCTCCTCTCTTTCTCCCTTTCTCTCTCTCTCCCTCTCTCTCTCTCCCTCTCTCCCCCTCTCTCTCTCTCCCTCCCTTTCCCTCCCTCTCTTTCTCACACATACACAAACACAAACTTATATGAAATAAATATATCTCCCATTGCTCTGCAAGCACACAGGACACACTTTGAGAAAAAAAAAGCCCAGAGACACTACGGTAGCAATAAATGCAGTAGCCCATGTAGAGGCAGAAAAGGGCGAGACCTTTAGTCAACTTAAAATAGTCGGGGAAAAGAGAACACAGCCTTGCCCTCCTGAATATCTTCAGTGAATAAAAAAAAAAGAAGCAAAGGTTTTATCTTTTTACAGGAAACGGCCAGTATCACACAACTACAACATTGGTCAGGTGCACCAAGTCTGAGTCTATGCTCAGTACCAGCAGAGCAAGCTCAACACACTCTCTAACACACTCACTAACAGAGTGTGCCTTTACAAAAGCAATGAGGCACCAAGCACTTAACAAGCGCCGACTGTTGACTCCAAGAGCAATTTGATGGAAGTTAAATTCGGCAGGCTCTGCTAACAAAGGTCAGTGGCGAAAAGAGGGAGTGGGAGGGGGGTGGGGTTTGTTGGGGGTGGGTGGTGTGGGGGGGGGGGTAGTGAGTGACTGTGAACCGGCTGGAGCTTACCTCCAAAATGAGGGGGCGGACCACACAGGAGAACAACGGCCTGACCTTCTCGCACCGACACGGCATTCCGTGGCTTGCTGCTGAAGGGCTGCAGAACTGCGAGGACACACACACACACACACACACACACACACACACACACACACACACACACACACACACACACACACACAGGTCTTCCATTACTTTTTATTAAGCACTGCCACTCTGGCACTGCCAATGGAGCAACGGCCAGTAGGGAGGGGGTGAGGGTGGGTGGTGTGGTGTGGTGTGGGGGGGCCACTCAGGACTAGAACCTTTAGAAATACCACCCAGATCCCACGGGAGGACCTGGCAAATATCAGCCCCACAATAAAGTCATCAGTCATTTCATTCAGCTGGCTAAGTAAGCGTCTTAATCGCCCAAGCGGTGGGGGAGGCATGAAATAAAATTGCCACCCTCTCTCTGTCTCTCTGAGAGAGAATTTTTCCCTAATGCATCCTTTCATGTGGTCGTACATTAGGATATAACGGAAATTCATCAAAGGTTTATGAAAATTTGCAGTTAAACTGTAATGAAGCCCTAATGCGTAGTCTTAAATTATGGTGCCAGGTAAGTTCCCAACATTTTTTACCTAGTGAAATGTTGGCATTTCAATATGTTTTTAGTCTTCCATGTGTAGAAAGTGTGTATACTTAAACATCTAAAATGGAAAACTTATAGCAACAGTAGCAACAGTCTATGTTTTTTATTAATCGTCAGTAAATGACAACTGTAAATAAATAACAACCCAAACTCAAATTAGTTTTGAAGAATTATATATCATGGAAGTTTTCAGAGATACTGTATATCCGTATTTCATTCAAGCATAGTGGTTTTCTGTGCTGAACATACATCATTCCATAACTCCTATCGGCTGGTCGATGCATTGCTTTTCCTGAGGGCTTGGGGCCCATATGAGGACAACGGCAGAGCTGTAAGATCTGAGCTGAGAGTAGAAAAGCCAAAAAAAAATGAGGTTTAAAGGTTTAAACAAAAACCCTCCAGACAAGCATGAACTACCTGCGCCTGCATTCAGGTGATGAAATATGTGAACGTATAAATTCATTTTGTGAGACAGGTATTGAGGATATACTTAGATCAGAGGCTAACAGCAGCTCGATAAACTATAAACAGACATGCTCTAAGAGAAACTGCAGGAATAAAACTGGCAATGCATTTTAGGCAGTGATTGGCATACTGGCTTCTGAAGCCTCAATCCTATATCATGCATTCTAAATCTATCTGCACCATTATGTAATACATGAAATGAACTCTTCTACTTTGTTTGAAGAGTTGTGCTGGTTGATTCAGTGAATGGCTTAAACTAACACATGATGTTGGACTGTATCTTTTAAGGCCAGATTGCCCATCAGTTGGGTTTCCATTCAGTGCATTTGCATCAGTTATGCACATTCATGCTAATTACATTAAAGAAAATATGCCTCAGTATGCACATTTCTATAAGAACTGGATATGTTTATGTGCATTTATTTAGTGCATTTCCAGCAAGAATTATGTAATCAAATGCTGAAATTGCACATTAAAAAGTTGGATGGAAACTGCTTAGTGATTTTAGAGCTGCAGATTTTTTAAAGTGATGAAAAAGATGTAACACTAATGATTTGGTATAAGGTAACAAGGTTTTTAGAACTTCGTTTGCTAGATGAATGCTAGGTGTGGTGTTTATAATTAGTCGCATATTTACATGCAAACTGCACTCTGGCTTCCCGGCTGACGATGGTTCCGATGGCATTGCTGGCTATGCACTGATAAATCCCTCCATGCTGGCTGGCCTGTGGTCTCTTGATCAACAGGTTTCCCTCCACAAGGCTGTAGTTGGAGTCCATGTCCATATCAATGTCTTGACCATCAAACTTCCACCTGGAGGCAGTTCAGAGGTGGAACAATTACACAGACAGGACACAAAGGAAACTCTTACTATGTCAGCCATAATTCTCACTTGCACATAGAATGTGAGAATTGCCTGATAAAATTAAGGACTGATAATGGACTAAATGGACTATGGGCATAGGATGAGTTAATGGAGAAGATCCTCACCTGTATTGTGGAGAAGGATTGCCTTTGGCTTTGCAGTTAATGAACACCTTGTTGTCTTCAGAGTTTAAAGGGAAAATACTGTCACTGGGCTCTTGTGTGAAGACAGGCCCATGTCGGATATTTCTCTCTGGGTAGAGAAGCACAGCACACAGTCATATACTGAACGATTTATACAACAGCAACATCCATAGTTATCCAAGATTGCATTAAGAACAAGTGGTGGAAACAATGGAGAGTCATTTCAAAATCCTCTACTTGTCAAACAATACCAACAACAATACCCACAGCAGCAGTGATGATGATAATGATTATGGTGATGAGAGTGTTGATAATGTTCTGTTTACAGTCAATTCAAAGGCATTTGTCTACCTCAGTGGAAGTAGGCATCAGTCTGTGTACTTGTGTGAACTCTGCAATGGGAGGCATATTAGGACCTGAACACTGCGTTCAGACAAAGCCACAGCTTTGCAGTCGCGAGGGGGGTAATTAACAGATTACAGATAGCTCACTGTGCTGATTAGTTCGCTTTGCAGCCTCTACACTCTACTCTACTTGGAATCATGTGCAATGTAACACACCATCCTTTTTTTTCCTGGCAGAGCCCCGAGAAGGATGGCAGCCATGTTTGGGTCTGAGGTCTGTTGTTTTTGGTAAACGGGAGCCAAAAAAACAGTGATCTGGCGCCGTCATCACCTCGTGTTAGGATAATTACCCCGGTGAAATGTATCATGTCTTAAATGGATAAGCGCAGCACCCTCCGAACTAATCGTCTTCGCTGTCAAGACAAAGTGCTTCCTTTTTTCCCCTAACGGTGCCCCCTCCGGCTCCATCGGCGCTCGCTCACAAATGGGCCGCTCCCTCCCTCGTGGCAGATGAGATGCGTTTTTACAGGTCTCTCACCTTGACGAGGACAGAGCGAAAGTGCTCCCTCCCGCATCATCAGCCCTAATGAAAGTGGGAGAGTGCCTTGCCTAAGGTGCGGGCCTCCCTTTTGGGCTCCGTAGGAGCGGTGGAGGCGGTTTTTCTCTCTCTCCCTTTGTATGTCCTTTAAATGAAGTAAATTAATGATCCATTTCAAGTGGGGCCACGCGATGTGGGAAACAAAGTCTTTCACATGACATTACTTCCGAACACAGAGGCCCCCCAGTCACCTTTGAGCTGGTTATTTCCAAAACAACATGGAGTATTAAATATGTATGCGAATACCATTTACGTGAGTACATGACATTTTATTTTCATGGAATCCAAGGGGTGAATGTCATACTTGACATTAAACACATAAACACTGGAGGAAAGCACAATGGCTCTGACCTGTGATAAACTCCAGAGACAATCATGAGCCACCCTCACAATATATTTGCATATGGATGTAACATATGTGCTGTACTATGTATGTATGTAATGTTGAAATCTGAATTTCCAATGACAAGCCTTCCAGGACCCCCTACCAGCAAAGTAAAAGGTCTTACATAGTAACAAACATTAACACAGAGTGACAACATGCAGCTCCGAAGGTATAATAAGCAACCTGAATATTAAGCTATGCAATCAGGAACAACCTGTGGCAAAAAATGCAAATTCAGGGGCCTGTAATCATGTTCTCCGACTGGGAATGGGGAAGCTCCTGTTACTTCACAGCTGAGACTGAACGTAATGCACTCGCAGATTCTGATTGAGCAGACTTGTGCTCTCGACATGTATAATCTGAGATTGTGAGAAATAAGATTGTGTGATTGCGAAGTTTATTCACAAAGTATCTGTTCTAGTTGTAACTAGCTACCCTGGTATGAGTGGTGCTCAAGCTTCATCCATAATCTGAACATTCTTATCAACTTGACAACTTCCTAGTATGATCCACTCATAGCAAACGGGAAATGTTCAGTCGTACACTATGTATTGCACTATATAGTATGTCTACGTAGTATGGCACTATGTCAGCCAATGAAACTGACACACCAAGTAGTGTACTACATAGTGAACAAGTAAACATTTCGGATGGAGCGTCAGCCTCCCTTGAAAGCTCAATGTACCGTATAAGGACAGTGAAAAGGCAGGCTGTGTAGGGGTCAAAACAAGAGTACAAAATGGTGATAATACCCTGCTGAGCAATATGAAAGCCATGGCTCTGAGCAGCCTCAAAAACCTCAGAAAGTGTCGAGTGTGTAACAAAAATCTCTTCTTTCTCGAAACAAGATGGTTATTTGCCCATTATTCGCCCGAGGGAATGAGCAGTGAGTGCCCAAGCATGATATGAAGACGACAAGTCCACTCATGTGGCAACACAAGGTTGCTGCAACACACCTTACAGTGTATATATACCTTAGGGGCTATACCGTGACATCAATATCACTCGCCAGAGGAACTTACTACTGTGAGCTGCTAGATCAAATGTAACTTTTACGCCTTAACTAGTTCCCAGCCCACATGAGTAAAGGCAACATATAGAGGCCAGCCATCTATTGCTGCTGTGTTATGCACAATGTGCAGTAATTTTCCCATGATGGCAGCGTTGATGGAAAAACCAGTGGAAACACGCGAGTAGTGCATTCAAACTGCCACGAGCAGACAGAGTTTTTTGAAGGAGCAGGAACATGATGAAATAAAGGACAGAAAAAAGGCATGAAAAGACCTGTTTCCCCTACAGGGGGCTGAGGTGCATGCAGATCAGGTGTGCTGTATCAAAGCCGACTAAGGGGACACCTTACCTGCGAGACAGTCCTTGAGTGACAGAAGGATTAACAGTTCCCATGGCAACAACATCTTCATTTTTCCAAGGTCAAAGAGCCTCTCTTTTTCCCATCCAACTGCCGTTTTTGAAATGAAGTGCTTTCTGCCCAGACCCCCGTACTGTAGTGTAGGCTGCAGACAAGAGAGTCAGAGAAAGAAAGAGAGAGACAGAGAGAGAGAGAGAGAGAAAGAGAGACAGAGGGAGAATAGAAATAAGAATCAAAGTATGCCAGTACGTTAGCAGCAGTAGCAGAGGCAGCAGAAGCAGCAGACTTTGCAATCCACACTCATGGCTGCTGGTGGGTGAGAGGGAGCTGGAACCTGAGGAAAGTCAGTGGGACATTAATAATTCATTGGTCCAAATAAGCGGAGCCAGGATGGCGTGCCTGAGGGGCAGCTTGCAGCTGATCCAGTGGAGATGATATTTAGTGTATACATTCTGCAACTACAATATCTCCCAAGAGCAAGTCAAGGGAAGAGAGAGAGAGAGAGAAGGAGAGATGGAGAGGGAAAGAAAGAGAGAGAATGAGGAGGAGAGAGAAAAAGAGAGAGAAAGGGAGAAAGAGAAGGTGTGTGTGTGTGTGAGAGAGAGAAAGAGAGAGACAGAGAGAGAAACAAAGGGAGAGAGGGAGGGAGAGAGAGAGAGTGCATGTGTGTGTGTGTGTGTGTGTGTGTGTGTGTGTGTGTGTGAGAGAGAGAGAGAGAGAGAGAGAGGGCGGGAGAAAGAAGAAAAAATATCCACCCGTCTGTGGCTCACAGCTGCAAAATATGAGCACAACCATCCCGCCAAAGGCAATGTTTGGATTTCTCTAACAGCATTGGTTCAACACGTTTACTCTGGAAAATATGTATGATGTATTTACAAACCTTCACACACATTTCTCATGCTATTTATCATTGAGGGCGATTACATTGCTCTGTGTGAGGTGATGCACTTCTTAAGGGTAAAGAATGTGACAGGGGAGTACGGCATATTAAATCTAGCTAGTCTCTCTTGAGGGGCCGAGGCAGAGCAATCCATCAATTCAGTTCACCCTCAGAGAAGATCAGTTCCACGCCATGTCTGCTTTGCACCTCCACATTAGAGGTAGAAGCGCAACACACCGAGAAACTGCAAGGTTTGGTATTATGAGATATGAAGCACGAGCATAACCGTCTTCTTATCAACAGACAGAGGCGAAACAAAAAAACTGTTAAAGATACTGCAGTGGGCCAAAGGCAGAAATCTGTAGGGGGAAAAAAAGATTTTTTTTTTCACAGACTGTATACACAGGATTTCAAACGTTCTAAGGATAAGACCTTAAATTAGAGATATGGGGGTCTATAATTATCGCAACTCTTGCTAGAGACGGAATCTGAATACCAACCAGAATTTTTACCTGATGAAAAATATTCCAGGCTTAACTTTTGACAGCAAAGTCGTGGAGTTTCTGTGGTCTGACATAATTGCTTTGAATTAGATGTAGGTGGCACTCACAAAGAAAAATTCAATGTAACTGAGTTTGAATTCTATTTGAAGAAATGTCTTAGCAAATTAGAGCTCATCACTCAAAGGCAGCTAACAAGTCAATCACAGCCGCAAAGAGGAATGGAACCGTTCAATATTACCTCTCAGGAGGGCCCAGATTTGTCTCGTCAAAGCCATAATGTAACTCTGGGCGTAGGGATTGCTACACTGTATGCAGGGATATCAAACTCAATTTCTTCACAACGGCTATGAGAGGATGAATTGAGGCCGAAAAAAAGCACTTGACAAGGATGCCTTTGATAAATAATTTCAAAGATAAAAAAATATTGCCTCACCACCTTAGTCACCCTCAGATCCGTGGCTGTGTTCCTGGTAATAAATGGATGTCGGAAGAAGAGAAAAAATACGGGGCAGCAGAGGAAAAATGGAAGCGGATCATACTGGAGATAGAGAGAGAGATCATATTAGATGAGATTGATTATGTTCTTCCATCATCTGCTCGGAGGGACCGAGAACTCTGACCTTCGCTCTTCTGTCTTGCCAGTCATCGCTATCGATCGGGGTTCCATTTTTTAACTTCTTGCCTCTCTGTCTGTCATTCCGCCTGCAGTCCAATGATGAGTCTCAATCAGGTATAGGAGACGAGTCAATAACAGGAAATTTGGTTGATGCGTTTCCTGATGAGACTTTGAGGAGCGATCTATCATTTTCAGTGCACAAAGAAACCTGACACTGAAACGCTACCCACCGACCGATGCAAGTGAATTTATCTGCATGGTTGCATTTATGGGGAACACATATTTGATGTAACCTCTGATACTCTTAATAAAGTTCAGACTGTCATGCCATCTATCTATTCATTTGTCTAGCCTGAAAACCTCCTCCAAAATGAGTGCCGCCTTTTTGCAAGGGAAGAAATGTATGCCACTGGGAGAGGAGGAGAGGCAGTGCGATTCATTTTAGCTCTTGTTCTAACAAGGCCCAGAAGCCTTAAGTCATTACCGTCCCCATGAGCTAAAAAATGATCAATGCTAATGTGTGTCCGCTCCTGTCTCGTTTTCTTCTTCTTTTTGTGGGTCTGACCTCGAACTTTCCTCCATTTTCTCACACACTAAAACTCACCTAACCACAGCCATCAAACCTCTGTTGAAGACACAGGACTGTTTTTTTTGTGGCTACAAGCCACTTAAACGTGGCATCAATTATAGGTGTCAAGATGCAGCACAAGTCACTTCCTTGTGCAGAGAGTTCTGTCTCTTTTAGTGTCATTCCGGCTTTAATGATGCATTGGGTCCAGAGCATCCTTAGGGAGGACGTGTTTCTTGGTCACAGTCCAGAAATTTAAAGCAGTTGCTCATGATCCCCGTGATTAATTTATATACCCTGGAAAAATACAATGGTAATAATTCTTGTGCCCAGTGGTCGCAGGTGCTGGAAATACCAAGTGGGATGAATCCGAGCTAATGGTGCCTGCAAGCGAAACGATCTGTCAGGGATAATCCCTGTTAATACTGTGGCATAGATAATACGCTGCTCTCCCATTGGCTTCAGATGGGAAGATAGCTCCTAAAATTAGGCAATCGGGTAGATATTGACACGCACAGGGTTTTGTGTCTGCGCCCGGATTGATAGATAGCTTGGTTCATTTCAAATTAATGATAAGCATCGGCTGGTCATACATCTGAAGTATGAGACAAGGGCTCTGTGGCAGGCTGCGGTTCAATTAAGTCGGTCCAGGAAACTACAGCCAGGAAGCAGCCCCGATACCACCCACACACAGCCCCAGTAGCACACTCAATGAAAAAAATAAATAAAATACTGGCCTGACCTCTGTCAAATATTTTTGTTTCAAAAGCAGGCGATCGCTAGCAGCAAGCCTGCAAAACTTGCATTGCAGATACACCTCCACTATTATTGGTTTAGTGCTGAAACGCCATAACAAGGAATTTGCACGCATAACGCTGCATCGTTTTCATTAAAGCCTCCATACTGTTCCACTCCTTCATGTGACTAATGTGATGTAATAAAAAAAGCACACCGCCAGCACTCACAGCCTGATCCATTTCCACACAAAGCACTCTCTCTCTCCCCCTGCTTAGCCCCTGTGTGCGCTTTCGGCTACCTACGTTTGAATTTGACTGAATATGTTTTTTTTTTCTCCCTCCCTGCTTCAATTAACATGGCAATATAATTTTAGTTGACAGTGTTTGCTTTTTCGTATTAGAATTTTCAGCATTCATAGAGCATTTCAGCAACACTGGGGTCACGATGTTCATACAAAATATTTCCTGTTCATATAAAGCCACTACCAGCATACTGTTATTTAACTCTATTGTAAAACTATTTTTTAAAATGACATCATATAAATATGTACTGTACACCTCCCTTTATCGCCCCCCACCCCCTATCTTCTTTTAACTAAAGTTTCTTTGAAAATACACCTGACACATCATTTAATATCCAGTAATTACTATTAATGATTACATGTCAGATGTATTGGATTTGAATTCATGTTAAATGAATGTTAAGTTAACCTATCCATTAGCTGTGTTAGAGGCAAGCATCTCAGTCTGGTGATGAATGATAAGAGGTACTGTCTGAGACAGGACTTTCAGGACTACTTAAACATTGAAAGCTAGAACAGCTGGAATACAGCTAATCATTTTTGGATGGCCTGGAGACAATGACATGCTGCCACCTCAAGCATATAATATTTAATATGTTAGACTAATCCAGGTTAGTCTGCCTAACTAGAATGTACACTCAACAGGCTCACTCTCTCATCTTATGTAGAGGAACCACAAAATACACACCAGAAAAGTGGGTTCTGTGACAGCCTGTGTTACACTTTGATAAATCTATGTCATCTGCTGCCTGCAGGTCACAATTTCCACATGCTCGACGCATGCAATGCACATTTTTAGCTCAGCCGTGGGGGCTGCCACCTTTTGACTGCACAGATTTAGGGCCTGGTAAATAAGTAATAATAATCTCAGTCACTCCTGTCACATGTGGTACTTTGCTATTTAACGGTATGGAGGTTTACAAGATGGGGAGTGTAAGAACTGAGATGCTCTGCTGTGCTCTGGCTCTGTGTGATCTTTCACTCTTGTAAAATATTTAACTCAGCATTTCAGAGTGATTTTTTTCCACTTCTTTTAAAACTAATTGTTATAATACCAGTATTTCTTTCTTTCCACATTCTAGCCTTAAGACCATCTTAAGACCATCTCTCTATACCAAAGCAGACTCTGTAGATCTATCACAAATAGTCCCTCTGTGATCTGATTATTAAAAATGAAGAACGAAGCAAATGTTTAGACATTTCTTTAAATCTCCACTGAACGGTACACTGTTGACAGAGATTAACTGCATATTTGCACATGCATGCAAATATTTGTTGTGTGCTAATAACAAATGAAAGTGGCTAATAATGAATGAAAGATCATTTCCTAAGCCGGTGATGGAAGCATAAAAGTGCTATTTGAACACAAGCACAAGGCCTGACTTTTTGTCAAATAGCACCCAACTATTTATGAAATTTCATTTGTAGAAGAACAGACAAAAGTGCAGCTTTCTACAAAAAAGTGCAGCTTTCTACGCTAAAACTTGTAGCTAAATAATAGCTGTCTGAAGTAGCCTTGAGTTATATGCATACAGTCAGTGGATCACACAATGCTTCTCATAAATTACGGGGTCAATACTGACTGCCACATTTGAGCTATTACTGTTAAAGGCCTTATGTTTTTGGATACTTTGGCATACTACCCTCCTATAACACCCAAATGCAATCAAATCCTTAAACCTCACAATACCACTCAATGAGAGTCAAGTAAAAATGTTGCATGCCATCCCAGTTGGATGAAATTCCAGAGGAGCTTGTTTCATATGTCTGCCCTGCAGCTGGCCAGTTGATCCATCGATAGCAGAGCCGTGGCAGCACTCACGTCCCTGATCAAACGGCCAGCTTCCAGGCATGTTACCAGAGCAGCGCGGGGAGGGGGGGTTGGTGGGGGGGGGTTAGGGCCCTGTTGATTGAATTAAGGTGATTTACCACAACAAGGCACAGCTGATTACCATGCATAATGCCACTTCTGATTGGTGGACACTTAATCTTCCTCAAATCAATGGCCAATGTCTGCTCGCAGATAGAAAATGATATTGCACACGGCTCCCACTGGGATACTATAAACACCATCAATTACGTATTACCACCCATATCTGTATCGCTTTTTTTTTTCTTTTCTTTTTTTTTTCTGTAGTCTGCAAAGGAGGGTGTTGGTGGATGGTGTGAGGACGGGTTTATGATACTGGATACTAATGGGTGCTCTATTTTAAGGCCCTTGACATTAAAATAGTTGAGACCATGTGCTCCGTGGGAATGTGCTGCCGCTATGAGATGCCTCATAAGCAATCATTTCTTAGTGCTGGCTTGCTTTACAGGAACACGCGAAAATTGATGACCACCGCCAATTTAGCAGTAGATCTTCCGTTTTCTCATCTGCCCTACACACCCCATATTTTTTCCTATGTACAAAGATAGTGTTTTAGTTAGAGACTCATAAAATATGTTGTTTCGTGAGTTTCTGTCAAATGATACCCTTTAATCATCATGCAGTGAGGTCTAGATGGCTGTAGGTAAGAGTAAATTAGAAAGATAATTGAAATCAAAAGCTGTTCACGACAGCATACTTCCCACTTTTTCTCGATGACACTGATTTTAACTGTATCGCATTTAAAATGGCAGGCTCCCAAGGACATCCTTGCATCTTTACCACAGACGGACGGAAAAGGTCAAATCTCTTGAGCCCTTCGTTCCCAAATACTATAGAAGGAGGACTCTTTTCCTCTGTCTTCTTTTTTTTCCAGGCTTGGGTATCACAGAGACCTTAGCCGCTAAGTGCCCGAAGCGGAGCATTGAATTACCACTAGCCAGAGATTATGAATGATAGGGAAACTCCTTTTACATTCATTACAGTGCCACCCATGAATTATTCAACGAATCAAATTACAGCACCCAAAATACTGAAGTGTGTTGTATCAGCCCCTTTCCTCTCCAATTGATCAGCCCTTATACGTGTGATAGATTAGGAAGAGAATTGCTTCTCTATTCACCAGATGGAATGTAAGGGATTTGGGACTTAAAACAAAAAAAAAAAATTGTGGGGGGCAATTTCCCCTTCTGCTTAATGGCAAATGGGAGGGAGGGGAGAGAAGCATTAAAGGGTCAGAATCATGGCGCTGCTTCTTTAATACAGGCATATTTCTGTATAATGCACCTTCAGGTTGCATTACCCTCCTATTTCATTTGTAATTTAAGGTGAAAACGCTATTTGGTGTGAGTAATGGATTGCCTGGGGACAATGTCTCGAGACGCGGTGGAAACGCAAGCTCAGGGAGGGAGGGAGGGAGGGAGGGGTTATGAAAACACCTCCACCACCAAAACTCCACGAGCCGTAAAGTGCTGATGCTGTAACGCGGGGGCATCATCGCACTGCCATCAGCGCTCCTCCAGGTTCTGTCAACACCGCCGGGTAGGTGGTCACACTGGGGAATTGCAGCCGTCACTCACCTGAATAAATGCTGAGGACAGTGATGGTATTTCTGAGAAGAGTTGTGTGTGTGCTCTCGTGTGTGTGTGTGTGTGTGTGTCTGTGTGTGTGTGTGTGTGTGTGTGTGTGTGTCTGTGTGTGTGTGTGTGTCTGTGTGTGTGTCTGTGTCTGTGTCTGTGTGTCTGTGTGTGTGTTCGCGTCGAGTGTGTGTTCGTGTGTGTGCGTCGGGTGTGTGTTCGTGTGTGTGCGTCGAGTGTGTGTTCGTGTGTGTGTGTGTGTGTATGGATAGAGGGGAGGAAGGAAGTCCATCATCTGTGCTGGGTCATCTGGTGACTAATTCTGCGAAAGGTTAGGCATGAACTGTGACCGCCCCTCCCTATGACAAGTCTTTGACAAAGAGCCGGTGCCAAACAAAACAGGTCAATGTCGGCACGATCAGTGCTCCTTTATCTACGCAGCTGCACGAGATGACAAATGAATGGGGAAGGCCTGAAGGCACTGCTGCTGCAGCAGATAGCATCAAACGCAGAAATGACTGTATCAGGGCATGCAGGCGTACACTGAGACGCAGAAAGGTGATGTCTCTACAATCCTGCTGATCCAAAGCTTTTCTCTCTCTCTCTCTCTCTCCCTCTCTCTTTAGACACACATCTGCGATCTCAATATAACTACAAAAATGTGATACTGAAGAGCTGAAAATGCCAAAGGAGAATAACCCATTAGCTTAGAATACTCTTCACGTACAGCAAGAACACTGAAGATGTGTGAATTACTTGGTCTGCTTGCAGATGTAGCACCAATTACATCTGCACAACTGTTGAATTAGCCTGCAAAGGTTAAAGGTGAAGGCAGATGTTTCACAGAACATAAAAACTGTTACATGAAACCATCTGCTCCTATACACCTAAGTTGAGATTATTACATTCACAGCACCCTTGAATTACTCCAGTAATTCAGAGAAAAAAAAAGTCCACTTCTCCCACAACGTGTTAGGACAGCCCTATACTACACAATAAAATAGCTTTGTGATGCACAGCAAAGGTCCAGGGCAGCTTCTTAATGCAAAAAATGCTCATTGACAACATATCCATTAACCTCCGTATAATCCTGAAATGAGAGTCCCCCGGCAAGCCGTTGTAATATCAATGAGTTATGATAGTGGTGCTCCATGCCACAGTCAAATGGCTCTTGTTTCAAATTGGCCAAGGTCAAGAGTGCCACTGCTGGAACTTAAAGGTCTGAACACAAAAAAAAGAAAAAACGAAGAACATGACAAAAAAAGCACACATTAAATAGCATTAGAAAGTCGCAAGTCAAGATGATTGAAATATTCCTCCCACACTTTCTCATCGCAGTGCATTGAATAACAGTGCAGCTCATTTAACAGCGCTCGCTTCGCTAATGGCTATGGTAGTTCAAATATCTACAGTACCAATGTGAGAGTGATTCACAAAGCAACACTGAATAATGGCCGAAAAAATGCATGTATTGCAATCATTACAGTCATAATCGCATTCACCCCAACACCACAACATTAGGAGGAAGAGACAATTAACTTGCACATGGGTCGGTTGCACATTGGTTGCTCAGAATTTAGCTTGTAAGTGACCGTATTGACTAGTGAATGATGCTTCTTGCCTGGCCCTCAATTGCGTACCCTGAGCAAGCGTTTGAACTCGGCCGTCTCAATTACGAAGGCCTTCAGCTGGCTCCGGAGAGAGGGCCTTCAGAAGCAAGGGGCTCCAGAGGAAGGTCCTCATTAACACATGCAGTCCAAGCTCATTTGGTGTCAGACGGAGGGAGAGGAGAATTGTGCTGATGCCTCCAGCCCCACCCGGCAAAATCAATTTGAGTCCAGCGGCCCCCCTTCTTTCTTTTTTTTTTTTTCATGCAACAGTACAAGATAATCATACCTCGGATGGAAGGAGTTTTAATTTAATTGTTATACAGGGAATAATTATTTGTTAATTGTTCAAAGCAATGCACAAAAAGGAAATCTGTAATGAGAGAAAAGAAACTGTAAATTGATGCGGGAGAAATGCACGGGTTGATGGACGGTGTGTGTGTGTGTGTGTGTGTGTGTGAGTGAGTGAGAGAGAGAGAGAGAAAGAGATAGATAGAGAGACAGAGAGAGACAGAGAGAAAGAGATAAAAAGGTGTGTGTGTGAGAGAGAGAAAGAGTTAGAGACAGCAATAGAAGGAGAGAGTGCAGGCAAGAGAGAAAGAAACAGAGAAAAAGACAGACAAGCAGACAGAGAAAAAAAAGAGAGAGAGAGAGAGGAGAGAGACAGAGAAAGTGGATGAGAAAAAGAGAGAGAGAGAGAGCGCGCGTGCGAGAGAGAGAGAAAGCTTAGAGAGCCAATTTGCACGACTCTGCCTGCTCGAACAGTGGCGGGCAGCCTGACTTGTTGGACGCTAGGATTTTGCACGGGGGCCACAGAAAAGGGATTGTCTCCAAAGCTTGAGGGAAGCGTGCCATCCTTTCACAGTTCCACTGAGCCTCTCTACCACCATCTCTTTTGTGCTCTCTCTTTCTCTTTTCTCTCTCTGTCTCTCTCTCTCTCTGTGTCTGTCTTTCGTTCTTTCTCTCTTTTTGACTCTTTCTCTCTCTCTCCCTTTTTCTTCCCTTAACTCCAGTGGGCTGCTTTATCGCCGCTGCGCCCCTTTATCCTTGCTCAAGTCCCTTTAACTTTGATCTCCTTGCCATCAATTAAGACACGGTTTACTCCGACTTAGACCGTGTAAGGCCCTCGGCAGTGTCCAATCCTTATGGGCTCAGCAAGCTTTCAGTCCGTGCCCCCTCCCACCCCCACCCCCCTGCACCAGCTCCAGCACCACTCCTGCTTGGCCACTGCCCCATCCATCCACCCCCACCCACCCCACCAACCCCTCCCACACTCTCTGCCCCCCCCCCCCCCCCCCCCCCCCCTCGGTCACACCATCGCAGCATTAGTGAGGCGAGGCCCCCTGATTGCTGATTGTGGCATGTGGTGTGTACAATGCATTTCCAAGCACCTCATTTGCACTTCTCGTTTTCTCAGATTTAAAACACAAAAACCCACACGTGCACAAGCCTCTTCTGTGGCGGCGGTGTGAATTTGCCAGCGGAGATCATTAACAGCTACACCAGCTAATGGATGGAACACACTGCTTTGTCAAGGCGAAGTTAGCCACATAGCGCACGTGTGTGTGTGTGTGTGTGTGTGTGTTTGTGTGTGTGTGTGTTGGTGTGTGTGTGTGTGTGTGTGCTACATCAGCCTTAAAGATCGGCTACCTGACACCTCAGCAGCAACGAACTGGATTTTTTCCACCTTTCTAATCAAAAGGTGTATTTACAGTTTCACTGTGACATAAATGTACAGTATGGCACTGCAATGTTCACCCAGTCAAAATGTCATGTGTCAAAACATATCGCTAAATATGCTGCATTTTCCATCTGCTTAGAACATGTCT
>CM059267.1:12029292-12034292 GCA_030347295.1 Setipinna tenuifilis | reverse complement strand
ATTCACTTCAAATAGGAGAGTGTTTTTAATTACAAAAGCTAGGCGATAGATTACTAGCCTGCTATATCATCATAATACTATTAAGGACAGTGTAATTAACACAGCCATTATCACTGTGTTAAAACACAACTCAGTGATACACTTCTTGTAATATGCACAATGGCACAACGGTACATGTGTACAAATATCCTGATAAATGAACATTACCTGACAACATATTACAGGTAATGCATCAGCAAACTAAAAACACAACCAGAGATATTTTAAAGATTAAATATTGTAATCACTTTTATTTTCGTTTAAAATCTGTTTCCAACATTGTGTTAAAATATGTTCATTTTGGCAACACTGCCATCAGTCATGCAAATAAAGTTAATTTAAAATAGAAAGCAGACAGACAGACAGACAAACAGACAGACCGACATACAGATAGGTAGATAGAAATAGAAACAGAATCACAAAAAAACGAGAAAGAGAGAGAGAGAAGTGTCATTCTAAATCCTGATTTGATCCTATTTGATCATATGACATTCAGTGAGATAACCTCATAGCATGTTTCTGAGAAACATCAAAAGAAGCACTGGAGGGAACCTCAGCTCATCAGGTATTTCAGTCAGTCTTTGTAACGTGACCCTAGGCCTCTCACAAAACTAACCTTTTTAGTCCGAGAAAACATGGCATCAGAGCAGAGTGTAGGGAGACCAACATGAGCAGCAACAGCAGCAGCAGCAGCAGCAGCAGTGGAGATCCTTGCATTCAAATCACTGCCAATTGACAATCATCTGGATTCACATCACTACAACCTTCCTATTAGCAATACGCCAGTGTTTACATACATTGCAATTTGTACTCTTTAATATAATACCAGCCGAAATGTTAATTTAATGTGCCTCTATGGTAAAATACTTAAATACTTCTGTGATTATTAAGCATTTTAATTGCAATTGATGTCTTTTTACCAGCAAACACTGATGCATTGCTGTTTGTAAACCAAACTCATTTAGTGTAAGGATTGAAAATGATGGCATTGTGAATTTGGGAATTATTATTTTAATGGCTTCAGAATATGAAAAAAAGAGGCCTCGTGAGTTCATCTGTCTATATTAAGATAAGCATGACTGAACAGTGAGCTGCTTAGGCCAGCTAGTCAGTGCGATACTGATTTGAATTTGATTAATGTGAGGCCAGGTCTTATAATTTAATCCAGCACACACACACACACACACACACACACACACACACACACACACACACACACACACAGAGCACCAGTGAGAGGCAGATAGGATGTAATATAAATATAAAGTCAAATCTGCCACCACAGAGGCACTATGGTCTATTTATCCCCAGCTCCAGAGAATTTGCCCACTCCACACACACACACACACACACACACACACACACACACACACACACACACACACACACACACACAACCTCCACCTCCTCCAACAGCACACTCCAGTCTTATCTGTGACACGACACAGCTCCGTCCTTAGGAGAGCTGTGAGGAAGCCGTCCAGCTGGACAGGGGACACTTCCTGACCACTAGCACCTCTGGCCAATCTATCTGTGCTGAAGGCGGGCCAGCCAGCCCTCTTCTGGGAAGGCCGTGTAGAGTCTGGGACATTTGCCTGGCCATTTCACAGCGGTCAGCTTCTGCTGGAAGCCTGCAGGGAACTTCTCTGACAGCTTGCACCCAGACAAGGTCTCTCATCGGAGGAACACACGACATAGAACTATGGTAAGAGTTAGCGTTTAGTCTGGAACTTTTCTGTTAGCAACTTTTTTTTTCTGAAATAAAGGTATTACACAGGTATGGGCATGTCTGTGAAGTCAATGTCCCAGGCAGAGTGTCAAAGTCAGGGGGAAAGGAGGGCATGGGTTGTCCCCTGGCTCCTCAGCCCCCACACCGAAAAAAAAAAAAAGCCTACTGTTCCATCCACAGTCATACATCATCGGCATGTGTCCGTGGTGCGTGGTGCCATGTGGTTGGGGTCTTGGAGTGCCCTGACCCTCCGTGTGTTTACTTCGCTTAACCATCTGGCTGATCGAGTCCAACAAGGTCATGGATCACGCCTACTCCTGCACCAAAAGCCCAGGCCAAGGGATTCACCGTTGCGACACACTTGTAATCGTTGCCAAAAGTTCTTCTAGACAGGTCCGTTTACTTGGCGGCCATCTTTGCTGATGCCTTCAGGAAGCTATTTCGGGTTAACAAGACCACGGTCCTATGTAAATGAATAGGGAGACCAGTATTTGCACTTTTCCAAGGACAAACGAACGTAAGAAATGCATGGTTGAAATCACTATGAGAAACCTGATTGAAATACCTGGAAATGATTGGCAGTTTTAAATCCAAATAAAACCTTATAAGCCTTTTTTCTTGACGGTTACTTCAAACTGCACGTGCAATGCTATACAACACAGCAGGTGAAGAACAGCACAGCACGACATAGCAAGATGATTAGAATAGAATTCTTTATAGTTCAACAGATAATTGGCCTTTGGTGGCGGAGGGGGTGGAATATGTGCAGAGGGCCACCATCTTGGTGTCACTAAGTTTTCCCATGCATTTCTATGAGCAATCTGTTAAAGTGACGTGTCTCTTCCTCTGCCCTCTATAACACCTCTGTCATAGCTAAGTTAGCTTGAAGGAAAGAAGCATGCATGCAACAGGGGTGGATCAGGCTTCTCAGTATTCCTATTCCAGGTCTGGATATAGGAGAGCTATAATCACAAGTATCCATATTCCCTTGGGCCAACCTGTTTGCCTAAATTACCCCGTAATTATTATTAATCATGATATGTAGGCCACTGCAGCAAAAGCTAATCGGCCTCTGTGACACCAACCACTACCACCATATGAATTTAGCCTAAATTCCTTTCACCAACTGTTTTTCCATACTATTACAGGAGTAACCATTATAAAGCCACAAAAAAGATGTTCTGGACTTATTACTGCACAGTTAAGGAGTCCATGGGAAAAACAGGCACAAAATACTCACAAAATCATATTTTTCAAGTCACTCCCCCTTATCAGTAGCTGTATTGAAACCACAGCTATTCCAAAACGAATCTTGTAAATAAACGAGCTAGAAGCATTTTAAAATAGTATTTACCGGTAAAATCAAATCAAAAATTAAACTTATAAATTGCATTTTCTCAGTTTATGCTATTTCGTGGCCATGCTTGGTTTTTTCAGTGGACTCCTCAATTATTACACGTGCTATGCCTGTTTTAAGCCTCTGTGTTTGTAATCTGTGGTAAACAGATATTAGTAAACCACCAAATACCTTCAAACATCCTAGAAAACCTTTATATTGACATGAGCCTCGATATTAGGCAGCCAATTACAGTAATATGCCTATTAATATTCCTTATATGAACACTAAGCTACACTAAAGATGGCTACACAAATTCAGCATTTATATTTACTGCACAAAAAAAGATAACAGTTGCACATATATACATACACTATACATACATTTTTAAGAATTTAATTACTATACTATCTAACAGCTTACATCTTAAATAGCACTGCAGATACACAACAGCACAAAACTAATGAAGGCCGAATCTACATTCTTGAGGCATGTGTAGATAATTGAATCCCTCGTCTCTTGAGACATTCTCTTTCTCTCTCTCTCAGCGGGAGAGTTTGGTGCGCATGTGGGCCTGTCTCGTGGTGTGTCTGTGTGTATAATTTCCCACCTCCGAGCCTGAATGAAAACTCCCCTGGATCTTATACATTATGCAAAGTGACAAGCAGTTACACGGCAGTCACATGGGTGTGATGGGAATGTAAACATCATTGTGTTCTCACATGCAAGCCCGCCAATTTATAATTTAGCATTTCGTGTTGGACACCAGGGAATGGGCAAGGGAGGCGGAGGGAAAATGGAGTCTTCAAAAACATGATTGCATTGCTGGCTCAACCCTGAAGACGTCAGGGGTGGACGGAATAGGGCACGGTTAGACTTTGCGTCATTCTGCTCAGGCTCCCAGCAAACACAAACTCTAATACAAATACACACACACACACACACACCTGTACGTTTGCACACAAGCACGCACACACACAAACATTCTGAATATTTGGCATTTTTTTACAGCTCATCATTGCAATTCTGGGTGTAAAGTCCCTTGTGCCATCTGTTCAGAAAAGTCGAGACACCTATGCTACTATACAGGCTTTAACAGCAGGCAAGGAAGCAATAACCTTTTTATGGATGACTTTAGCTGTGCAGTAAAGGACAGACTTTTTTGCTTATGGGCGTTTTATGTGAGCCATAAAATACATAATGCATATTTAAACAACAAAACGTGCAGATATGTAACACAAAAACTAAGTAAATGGGCAAGGACGATAGCAGTAAATCATAGGCAATAGTCTTGTAAAGCAGACAGGTTGTGGATTATTATGGTGATCCCGGGGTAGTATACAGAGTTAGCCGATATATCTTTTACAGACAGACAGCCTTAAAGAAAACAAGCCAAAAAAAAACCTGTTATATCACCTGCACCCTAAATTTAACACTCAAAGAACTGATGTGTTAGAAATAACACAATGTCTTGTATTTCTATCACATTACCTTTGTTGAACTGCAAGTGTTGTGTGTGTGTTTTCAGCACAGACATATACAGTATAACACCACATAAAAGGGATTTTCATTCATTAATGAACTATTCAAAATATACAATTAGCAAATAGCCATGGCAACACATTGACACTTGTTTCTATGTTTGTTGTGTGTTTGTTATTGGTGTATTCTGTGGTGAAGGGGCTCATCAAAAACAAACAAGATGTCAGAAATATCTCAAAGCTTATTTCAACAACATTTAAGGTGTTCACTAAATCCCCAATACACATATTACGAAAGAAACTGGCTGCTTGTTTCAAAGGATTCTTAGCTGTTGTCTAGTTAAAAATGACAGCATCCTCTCCTTGAATGAATGAAAGAAAATGAAAGAAAAAAAAAAACACTAAATCCAACAAA
>CM059267.1:11911792-12024292 GCA_030347295.1 Setipinna tenuifilis | reverse complement strand
CTGAAGGTGATAACATAACTGCCACACATTTTTTTCTGTGGGAGGCAGATGGGAGGATGTGTAGGTACACCTAACAATGTAGTACTGTCTGGAATGTTCCAGTAAACTATTCATGAGGTGTTGGTGGTGGAGGTATGACACACACGAATGTGTTAGCCCGATGTAGGGCAGCAGACAGCTAGCGAGGGTGACAAAAGCAAAGTGAGGGAAAGAGGAACTCAAGCAAACAGTGTGGCCTCCTCTCTCTCAGTGGTGGAGTTTGTAATGGCTCCACTGAGTACACCCCTAGGAATATCATCACCTCAGTTTCTCTTGGACAATTAATGATTACAGGTGCGATGAGCCTTAACCCTCCTCCTGCCTCTCAGTGGTCCAGGTGGACCAAAGCAGAGATCTGACCAGGGTCACAAATCATGCCCAGTTTTTACTAAATGTTTCTCGCGCTAGACCTTGGTGTTTGGGGAGAAGTCACAAATATTCTGAATAAAACAGATTTAACTAGGCCGTGACAAGAGGGCTATTCTAAGCCTTTGTAGAGAGAGGTAGCTAGGAGGTTTATTTTGTTATAGTGTGATTATCACATCAATGTAGTCATGTCATTCTGTCTCAAACATTTTTTCTTAAGATTTTTTGGGATAGAAGTCAGTGATTAAATTGATAAATAAATGAAACAACACTGAGATCCCACATAGGTATCCAGGCCTGTTAAAAAATACATAATAAATTCTTATGGGTGCATTTAACAACACTACTACTCTAAACCCTACTGCTAAGGGCTTCAGCCAAACTACTGCATTGGTCTGTTAAATTCCAAGGTAGTCATGAATGTCTGTCAGTTCTGGAGCTGAAATTAGTAAAGATGATCTTCTAAAACAAACACAAGAAACAAACAACAAAGAAAGTATGTGGAACAAAAAATAGCATTACACAACAGACAACTGCATAAGTATCAATTAACCTGATATGAGCTTCCATATGTACACTGTATTATTTTAAGTATATTCTAAATTACAGTGACATATGGTAAATGGTACAAAAGTAACAGATGAAAGACTGTGTTGAAGAATCCTCTGTTAAATGTATGCATTACACTTCTTTTAACACCAAACCTGAGCACTATGGAGGATTATGATGTCACACTATATTTAAACCTTTCATTGCAAGAAGGAAATTATACCATATGTGGTATAATAATAATATATAACACTGTGCAGTATTAATCCCACTGAAATGTTATATGTTGACATCTGGAAATAAGTTTCAATTGGGAAATTCAAGAAAGTGCAGCTGTTTTGACTCTAACACACTAAAACGTGCTATAAATTAAACAACTTTCTTCATGTTTATATGGAGAACACAGAGCCATCTGTTATACAGACTCCAAAGAATAAAAAAACACTAATTAAAACCGTTATGCACCCCCCCCCCCCTTTTTAGACAAGAATAAATTAATGAGTGAAATTCCAGACACTGTCAGAGGAGGTCTCTGCTCAACTGAAGATGAGGTTTACTTTTGCTTTAGACATGTGTGTCACCACCCCACTGTGGGGAACCACTGTCTGTAAACTGGGTCATATTTGGTCTGACGCACTTAATCAGAGCAAGGGGGAGGCAGTAAAAAAAATAAAAGATACTCTTTCTCTTGCCAAATCTATGCTGTTTGTTCAAGCCAGTCCAAACCGGTGCCCTAATCACTCCCTACCCTCTTTACCTTCTTCAGGTTGCTAGCTCTCGTCCATGGGAGGATCTGTTCAAAGACAGCTAAGCTTGGCTCCCACCTTATTCCTGCTCCATAATCCCCTCCGAATCCTGCCTTAAACCCTTGGAGTTTGTTCAAAATCATCTTGTAAACTCCCCAGAAATTGCTAGCTGCTGCATAAAGAAGAATGGAATAAGTGTTAGATTTGCTTGTCTCTGCAGACAATGTCGACCACAAATCCAAACCATACATGCACTTGCTTGCTGACAATTGCGTTTGTTATGAAGGCAAAACAGAAGTGCGCTGTCAGACTCTGTGTTTTTCGTGTCCTCTGATGTGGAATAGAAGCACACTGGATGCAGAGTTCCACTGTAGTCGCCCATTTCACAAAACTGACTCTAACTGTAAAAGGCTTCAAACAAGAACCATTGCAATATTACACTATGAAACTCAAGTAAAATTGTGAACCATGATAAGGCTTTTTCATGACAAACTGTGTCTGTGTGTTTCCGACATGGTTTGTGGTGGTGATCTAGTTTGCAGAGAGCAGTGTGATGTGTAATGTGTAAAAGTGTGTAATATTTTTGGGTTTTCTTAAAATCTTTTTTAGTATATGGTGAACATACTTACATGACACCAGAAAGACAGAGCAGAAACATCATAGGAAGGAAGTATCTAACATTTACAAGTAAAACATAAGCAGTCAGGCAGGTGTAGACCATCTGCTCTATAACTGGTGTTACGGCTGTATGTGTGTCTCGTTGTGGTTTTGTGTCTCCTGTGCTGTTTGTCCCTCCTCTCTCTCCATCCACCTGCTCGGAATGTGCCTGGCTTGATTGGAAGCACCTGACCCTGCAATCAAGCCATCTTAAAAACTCCCTGTTCCTGCTGCTGGAGAGAGGCTTCTGGTGTGGGACTGCTGGCTGTCTTTCTGCCTCGCAGCCTGGGATTTGTGTGTGTCTTATGATTTAGTCATTTGTTTGTATGTCTTCATGTAATAAATCCCACAGGTTGGGTTGTCTTTTAAAAGGTGTTTTTTAGTCTTTGCTTGGGTCAAGGGTGGTTAGTTGTTCGCCCCAGTAGGGCCAACAAGTTGTGGCGTAACACTGGTCAACACTCAGCCTTGGCTTGATAAATCCTTCTGCAAAAACTTTCATATTTTAATTCAGATTTTTTTTAGATTACCATAAAGGAGGGCTAGAAGAAACTTGTGTGAAAATTTGAAGCAAATCGCACCAGTAGTCCTTACTGTAGGTTATTTGTGCAGACATTTACAACAGTATACACAGGCAGAGGGACTAGATTAAAATACCTTCAACTCCCCCCACCAGGTGAGAGGGTAAAATGAGCAACGTCTGGGAGACAAAAAAAACCTATTGTGCAAACAAAAGACACAAAGGTGAAAGCGAGAAAGACAACCTCTGCCTCTGCCATATCACAGTGATCCAGTCTGTTCTCACAAAGATCTCACTCTTCTCCTTCTTCTCACTCCTCACACCACAGGTTATAAAGGGCTTCTTTCCCTTGGCAGCTCCAAGGCTCTGAGGTTACATGGGGCTGATTGAAAGAGCAGTTTACAAATAAATCATGTTGTGTTCCCTGAATTTCACTGCCCATGTAGGCACGAACTCCAGTTCAAAATTTATACCCTGGTTGTCTGTAGTCCACAAGTTAATAAAAACTCAATCCACGCTGTATTTGAAGTGTATGCCCCCCCCAAAAAAATAAATGTTTAATTGGAAACATGCCACCATATTGTGGTAATAGGCAATGTGCAGTGTTATAAAAGAACCCTTTATTAAACAATTATGGCTGCCCAAGTCTGCATAAATTCTGTTTGAGAAGACATGGACATGGGCACAGCATTGCCTAATGAAGGATATATAATTCCTTCATGGATGCATGGAAACTAAATGTACTGAGAGAGGCAAACTGAAAATGACAAAATACTCTGATCTACTCTAATGTGTGTGTTCAAGCCTTACTGTATGTTAAAACACAGAATTATTCTTTGAGCAGCTCCAAAGAAAGTAAAGCAGCTTTAAGTCTCTGAGCTAATTTGCAAGTACCCTCCGTGCAACTTCAAGATGGCAATATGTTCCCAAACACCTCCAGTGGCCCCCTTCAAGGAAAAAACAGAAAGCGCAGCCTGTCGTGTCATAACTTGTCATCGTCTCAGCCTCACTGTTTTGTCATTAGAGGCTTAAGGGGCAATTACCTGTCACCATTCTGCACCCTGTCGGCAAGACCCATGTCCTCCAGGCCACCTTTGTGTGTCTTCACGGACAGTTGGCACTCCTGCTGACGGCTTACGATTTGTCTCTGTTTGCCAGTAGATGTATATGTGTATGTGTATGTGTATGTGTATGTGTATGTGTATGTGTATGTGTATGTATATGCATATGCATATGTATATGTATATGTATATGTATATGTATATGTAGTGGTTAAATTCGTTTTTGTAAGGAGGCGGAGATGAGCTATGGACAGACCCAGGCCAAGCTCTGCCTATATGTATATGTATATGTATATGTATATGTATATGTATATGTATATGTATATGTATATGTATATGTATATGTATATGCTAAGCTTAGCCCAATGTAAACAAAACTGGAATATTTTTTTATCCTGGATAGAATATATTTTAGGTCACAAAAGAAACCCAGAAAAAAAAACAACTGAAAATTCCTATTTGGTATACTGTTGATTTTGCAGTGCAACAGATTGTGACATGTCTAGTATTGTTTCAAAGACAAATTTATAGTTTGCCATAACAGTCATATTTACATATGGTCAGACAGAGCAAGTCCATATTCTGACAACAGCTTTCCAAACTGCTAACTAGCCTGGCCTGCACATTGCGGGGATTTAACTACTTTTGCGGGGATATCTACTTTTATTGTGAGGACGATAGGAGCATACTTACTGACAATGTCATGCTGTCAATGTTCACTAGGGAAAAAAAGCTAAAGCAGCATCATACATGTAACCTAAACAACTCTATCTGCACCCAGGTCTGTGAGCTGCATAAAGGCAGGCATGGGAGTTATACCACCAGCATTCAATGCACAGCATGCGTCTCATATATCCTGTCAACTGATGTGCATCTGCTACCCACTGAGACACTCACTCCCAGCAGTTCAAAAACTGCCTTTCTGTTTGTCACCGACATAAAGCGACTGACACATATTTCTTTTTTACATTCATGCAGCCAGCACAAATGTCCACATTATACCTAGCCATTAGGTGTTCTCAAAGACATGTAAACAACTAGTCAGTGGAGTCCATTTTATGATCTGCACCACGAGAAAACCAATTTTCCGTGCCGTTTTTAGTCACGAGTGTATGTACAAGGCACAGCTCACCGGGGAGAGGTGCGACATGAACAAAAATGTTCATACGGCAAGCTCAGTTGAAAGTCTGAAATGAATATCGCATCCCTAAAAACAGAAAACGTAATGTACTGTAGTCTATGCTAATTATAATATTGTTTTTGTTTTGTTTTGTTTTTTTAGTTATTTTTGCTGCAGATGAACCATTTCAACAGAACATTGCACACGTGAGAAAATAAGAGTGTAACGCCAAAACCAAGCTGAATGGAAAAGTACATTAAAAAAAAAAATCTTTTCTATTTCCAAACTCAAGGAAATCTTTTGTATCTCAACCTCAAAGAAAATCATTTTCTTTTCCCAAAACTCATGAAAATCTTTTCTATTTCAAACCTCAAGGAAATCTTTTCTATCTTAAATCAGATGAAAAAAAAAAAAATGTTTGCCTACTGAAGCCCTGGCCAGATTACTTGGGGGCCCTTTGTTGACAGGGGGAGCTTTAGGTCGGGACTGGATAAAAACAGACACAGTGCCCTGGGGCTAAGACGTGGGGCCTGCTCAAAATGATCACTCAGTAGTCTTCCTCAGGAGATGTGACAATTTGCAGGCACAATGAAATACTACATCGCGACTGTGCTGCCCATAACACAACAGATGCACAATTTGCAGCACAGCCATTTACTGTGAGCAACTTATGCAAATTAGGGTGTCTAAACACTTTAGGATCTTGTTAAGTTCAGTTGACTACAGTTTAAGTTAGCATGTACAGCATGACTGATTAACAGACAATTGATGTTGTTTAAACAACTACTTTAAAGCTGAGAGAAAGATGACAATGGGAAGGCTTTATATAGGCTTTAGAAAACTATGGCAGAGATATGACAAGGCAACAAAACTTAAATATTACCTCTTCACAGATACACACACAGATGCAGACACACACACACACACACACACACACACACACACACACACACACACACACACACACACACACACACTTTGCTACAGTAGGCTACACTAGGCTATTAAATGACAACTCAGCCACACAAATTGTTAATGGCGGAATAACAGTGTCACCAGTGCATATAATACATAGCTGCACTCTGAATATGTTTTACAAAGCTAGGCCTGGCCATCTAAAGCAGTGCACTCACCACCAACCTTGGTGATCTTCAGTGGTGCTTTTAATGTGTTTAAGTTGCTGGTATTAGAAGTACAAACATCTTAACTTAATACTCCCCCTCAAATAACTTACTTAGCTCACACAGTCTACCAACCTATCTCTTCACTCAGACTATTGATATCTGTCATACCTTATTTCTGTTCAGATTGATTGAGGGCTTTTTTGAGAAGTGAGAACATGCTTTTGAGAACATGTTGGATAGTTGAACAGTATTCCTAGGTGGAATTGGTAGGGTTTTTCAACAGAATGTTCTTTTCTGACATACAGTTTCACTGCTATATGTAAGAAATAAGACTTTTTTTTTTTCATTTTTTCTGGTGCCATGGTACTGATCGTTACCCAACATAACGTTCAAATTCAGAGACATGTTGTTTGATTTTCTACCACTCTGATAGTCTCAAGACCAGATAAATAATGACATTCTAGACAGAAAATAGCAAGATGTTAAGTCAGAGTTTTAAAACAGTACCTTGTTAGATAGTGTTTGGTTTAAATAGGATATCATTACTACAAGATATCCAAACTGTGTTGGAAATTCAAGATAATGTCTTAAAGTAAAATTATGCAATTCCTTACTATCCTACATTTGCTTAAATATCTTCTTTTGCTATACATCATAATATCTCTGTATGAACCCAAAGCAATACTTTAGAAGTGCCCAGCACACCTACTCTAACTGTGCTGTAAACAAATGGACATCTATTAATAAGGCCTCCTCAAATCTAGTTCAAAGAAATCAATCAGGATAACTCTCATTAATCATCTGGGAGCACAACACCATTTGTTGTACTAACAGCTCAACAAAAGAGATGTGCAAGACCAATTAGTTAATCAAAGAGCAGTCATGTAGGTTAAAATGACTCACCGTCAAGCCACTTTACAGAAAGAAGGGCAACACTTCAAAAAATCTCCTCCTTTTCTCTAAGCCTCAGTGTCAGTCAGTCCACCATAACCTTGATCAATGTCAGGAACACTTCTCTTTGAACAAAAGTCAGCCGAGAGTACTGCTTCATGGCCAACTTCAGTGCCATATCAACCACCAATGGCCCCCCACACCAAAGAAGTCACAGGGACTTATGCACGATCGATCGACCGCCTCTGATGTGCGCCGGCATGGGATGTACAGGTTTCATCACACCTGCACAGTTCAATCTGTGCTTTCAGGGTGGAGAGAGGAGGCTAGATAAACTGCTTCACTGATATCAACGCTCTGACCCCATTCAACAACACTGAGCCTGGGGATGTTAAACCACGGCACCTCCTCTATTCATCACTGCTATCGCCATCACCGGGACAAGATTAGGGCCTCAGCTTCTCACAGACGCGCTCCATACAACTGCATGCTGCATCTTTGGGCCACGAGACCAGGAGTTGCACGTTATCAGTGGAATGAATCTCGAGCCATTTGGACACCACAACAAATGTCACAGACCACACAGGGTGAAATTGAAAGAAGTCCTGCAAAGCATGTGTACTTTGGCAAGGTAAGGTACCCTTGCAGCAAAACCTGTGTCTGCAGTAAAAATCTAAAAATAGCCACCAAGACTACATACAGGTTAATGCGTGGCATTCAAGATTCAGGAACCCTTTACAGAATGACACACATACAGTACACTATTGGTGTGCTAAACTAAAACTGCCCTGGGTAAAACAAAAGAGAAAATGAGGCAGACTGGCTGTGGGTTATACAGAGAATGAATACACATGACTATGGTACAGTATTAGTGCCTTGTAGTGTTAGCCTTAGATTATTAATGGCACGGCCAAGCAATACCACAGACTGTTCGTTAAAGTAATTACATTAACTGGCATGTTGATTTGTCAACGAACTACCGCAAGTTAAAGCATGCACAGCATATAACTACATGGCTCTTGTAAATGATTCTTACCTAGTACCCCTATTAGTTTGAGAGGGCAAGGCCTCCCACTGCAAAGGGCAGAGGACAAAACCAGCTGTGGACCTTTGTTCATACAAACACAGCAATTCCACTGACCACTGCACATTGCATAGGTACAGAAACCTATAATTAAACTCGTTTTCACCTCTAATTTTATGGGTCAACTGTGATGTCTACTTGGTTATATTTAGTCCATATTCCAATAAGGTGGATGAGCACTAATTGGACCAACCACGGATGTTATGCTTCAGCATGCACTTTTTCATTAATGTCTATGTGTGAGATTATTTTTTTTATCATAATAAATGACATGCTTGACTAGTCGGATTAAAGCCTCAGGTATTTGGGCACCAAGCTGTGGGATGATAAGGCATCATTTTTTTTCTCATCAGAAAAAAAAACAGGAAAAAAGGATTTAAAATCAACTGGACAGTGAAGGAATTAGTCCAAGCAGTTTTAAAACGAAATCATTGAGGTATGCAGCCACATTAAGAGCGAGGTGGGGGCTGGATGGAGGTAGTGGAGGATGGAGAAGTGTAAACATTAAGTACAAGGGACATGATTTCATGACTAAGGGAGAAAATGCCGGAAACAGAAATGATGACTCGTGTAGTAATGCTCCTCATTGTCAATGCCAGGCGAAGCACCAGGAGCCAAAGTAATTTGACATCTGTTTTAATTTGCTCCCGAGAAGCCAGCACCTCTCATCACACCACACCACACCACACCTCCCTCCTTCTCCTCCTCTGCGATAGGTATGCAGGGCCAGGACAGGCTCCATGTACTCACCAGATCACCCCCCAGAGTGCAATCAACAAGCAGATGTGGCAGCTTTATAAAGTCACTGCTTTTGGGGATAAACCCACAAACAAAAAAAAAGTGCATGATCTTGCCACTACTGCTCTGAGAGTGACAGGAGACAAAGCACGTCAAAACCTGGCAGTTTGATGAGAACAGTATCAGAGTGATGAAGTGTGCATCCCACCTTCTGGGTTGGAAGACAATGTTCTGGGAACACAGCCTGCACTGTTTCCGTTTCAGGATTGTTTATAGATGTTCTTCTTGTACATTTTCTGTAATATAGGCTTTAATTTGCATTGCTTATTTCCTTATTCCCCCGGTTCCCTTGAGAATAGTGACTGTCTCGTTAGAGACACTGTAAAAATGTGTACTGTTTTTTTTTACCAATGCATGATTATATTTCAGGAAGCCAGATTACTAACCCTTACACCACCTCCATTACAAACGTGTGCGTGCACACACACACACACAGACACACGCTCACGCTCATGCGCAGACACACATACATACACACACACACAAATACAGTCACACAAAACCCCTTACCCTCATACAAAAACACTGCTGACTGAGTTATTTCCCCTCCTGTAATGAATACATCATTAGTCTTCCATACAAAAATATGAACAATAAATATGTCTTCGATTTCTTCATCTGTAATTCTGATATTGCACTGATTTACTGAAAATAGGTGCTTGTCGAGTGAAAATGCAAGTACATTTTGGGAGCTTTTTGTGCCATTCAAGTAGGAAATCTACTTTACACTACTTTGTGTGAGTGCCCAGACGGCATGTGAGAGACTGGGAGCAGACTGGTTAATGGGCCTGTCATTTTTGGCATATACTGTTAGACTGTTAGTAGATGTGCTAATGTAAGCAGGCAATGGATATGAAAATCTTTTTTTTTTCAAAATAAATGAGGATGAAAGCATCGAGGTGCAGCAGATGAGGCTAGAGCATGAGAAGGATGAGCTGTCTCTGTTGTTGATCATTTGGGCATTAGCAAGGTAAAGGGGAATTAAATGTTGAGATCAGCTTTAATATCTCTCAGTCCATATCTCCTGGTTTAATATCTCTAGCACTCTCATTACACTAAGTACCTATCTAATCCACGGTTTACCAAACACAGGCTGTGCGTATGATACAGCCTTCAAACGTTCACATTAAATGAAACTGCTGCCTAAAATAGATATACACATATAAAGTACAGATATGAAAGCTCTCTGTTGTCAACATCGGTTTCTTGGTGTTCATGTCTATGGGAGTCTATTGTGATTGTCAGCGTGACCATAAAAGTGTTTTCGTGTAGACAAGCAGTGTGGCATAAGAGATGGGGCTGTGTTCATGTGAATAAGGCAGATGATGGGCCCTATATGACTGGCTCAGTGTATTTGTCATGAAGAGGTTGGCGGAGAGCTGCCAAAAATAATAAATACGTAAATAAATAAGTACGTAAATAAATAAATTAATAAATAAATAAATAAATACATAACAATCAGGGATGGGCACCCCAGGACCTCTGACAGATCAGGGCTGTTTCCATCTCCTAGCAACGCCCCTGATCACCTCTTTCACCCACTAGCCTACTTATTTAAAATGCTAAAATATTCATTTACAACATGATGAAACATTTTGCTATGCAAACAAAAAAAAAACATTAAAGGATCACAGAGACTCCTAAATACTACGACTTTCCCCCTGTTTTCCTCCAGAGGCAGCCTACCTGATGATGCAAACATGCTTGAGACAGAATACAGTGACTAAAATCGTCAGCAAACCACGGTGGAATATTGCTGTCAGTTAAAACAAAGGAACTAGTAACTGTTACAGAATATCTGCATGCATGGAGTAGTTGCAACCTGGCAACGGGTTTTACATGACATATTTCAGAGGGCTTTTACACAAAGTGAGTATTGCCCATCTGAAGTTTGCGTACTCTATGCCTCTCCTTATAAAGTAACTGCTACGCATACTGAGGAACTGTAACAGTATCTTGAGGTGGCTGCATCCTACTTGGGATGTGTCGCGCGCTCTAAGGTAAAAGAGGGGCGGAAAAAAAAACCCTCGGTATCACCGGTATCACAAAACATATCGCAAAACAATTCACAGCTACGTCTTTAACATCGGTAGGTATATCCGACTCCTACCCACAAAGCAACAGCATGCCTGTCAAGTCAGAGTTAGGATGGGTAGCAGCCTATTCCTACTTCCTCGTTGATTAAATTGTCGCTTAGAGTCCAGTTGTAGATGGAGTACAGTGCAAATATCACCTACACTACACCATCGTTAAACGAACGGAAAGTCTTACCAGAATTGGTGTGAAGGCGGTGTGTTTCCAGCGAGCACACAGAACTGAAGTGTAATAAGGCGGTTGTCCGCGGGTACGTGATACAGCAGCGCTTGATCCACGAGTGTGATGCAGGTTCACTAAAACCAATGTGTGTCTGCCTCACTGCATAAGAGTCAGGCGGCAAATCCCTCCTCCTCTGTGCTACTGCATACAATCTCTAGCCAAGAAGCACATATATCCACATCTTTTTATGAGGCATGAATAAAACTCACTTTATCACTTCAGGGATTTGTGGAGATTTGTGGAGTCTATTGTGGTGAGATGCAAGTTTAACCATATTAACCTAATCATCTGCAGGCTTGTACAAGATATGGGAATGTGAACATTTTTGATAATACAGTGTTTTATTCTAAATATTAAAGTCTTGTAGAATTCATCCTTGTATAAAGATAAGCAATTTTCGAGGCATTACATCATTCTGTCTTTGTTTATAGTTTATTTTTACCGACAAACTGGAGGTGCGGTCTAATGAAATCCACATCATTCAGTACATTCTGAAACACACACCAGCATCTGCTTCTCTTTTAAATAAATAAATAAATAAGTATCTAAATAAATAAATAACCTGGTGGTGTTATTAGGAAACTGTGCATATAAAATTACTGTCACATTGCTCTGAGGATATAAGGCTCAGCAAATCCAGATGGTGTAAACAGATGTTAATATGTGACATTTCCATTGATGCACCCTCAACACCAGCAGAAACACACATGATTCAGTTACCGCTGAGGCCCAAATTAGCATGTGATGATGAGTCATGATATTACACTGTAAAGGTATTTTATTTAGCTACTTTGTTTGTGGGTGGAAGTGGCGTACATTGATGGAAAATGAGAATGCCATGACTACTCGAACATCATGTGTGTTAACCTGTGTTATCTGAGCTCAAATTGGGGTTGGGGTTGTAAGTATTTTGGTGGTGCTACAGCACTTAGCCATCGCTGATGTGAAATTGCCTGACCGACACTAATGTATTGCAAATCTGAGGTCAGGTATTGCAGAGGGTGATGTGCATTAACATTTCATTTGCAGCAGCATTCTTACATGTTTTAATCATCTTGGTACTGTTCCTAGTGTACTATGAAGTCTTTCGAGCATAGACACAGGCACAGTAACTAAAGCAGCAGCTTGCATTAGGGACTGCCTATTAGAGGTTTCACCTTGTACCCAGCCCACAGGTCTAAAAATAGAAAATCCGTGGTAGGAGTTCATCTCTATTTCATTGACAGCTACGTATGTGCAATGTAGGAATGTGAACTAGACATTAGACAAATATGGAGACTTCATCAGTGTATACATAATTAAGGTATTCGTTTCCAGTAATTACCCCTGAATCCAGGGGGACAGGTAGTGTCACAGAGCAGACTTCCTCCTGGTATTGAACAACCGGCGCAAGAGTTGAATTGCTCAGTAACAATATATTGTTCAAAATTATATTGACGCTTACTTAAGACTCTGGACATTTTTGGGTAAAAATTGATTGTGCCTGCCTCACAAAAGCGACAGCGGTGCTTTAGTAAGAGGAGCTTGGTCCGCTGACCGAGTACCTGCCAAGAGGAGACATTTTTAAAGTAATGCTGCACAACTGAGATCTCCTTGGCTATCCACACTCAAGCACTTGTCAGTCGAGTCGACTATCGTGGAGGGGCACCAAGGGGACGGGGGGACAGGCGATATGGCCATGTAAGTTTCATTGGAACCTTGGTTTGTCCCACAAGTTTTTAGGAGAAAACTAAATGTTTCCATTTGCTATGTGAACTGAATAACGGTTAAAACAATTGACAGTTATTATAGTGTTTTGTTCTCAGTGAACTGAGGCAAGACCAATTACAGAAGGCATACGAGAGAAAAAACAGAAATGTGTCTTATTGGATAACAGCTGTCCATCAGTTGTTCTAAGGATATGGTTATAAAATATCAGAGCCCTGGTCAAATGGACAAAAAAAGAAAAATTAATAAAAAATACATAACAACATATACCCTATGCCAATCAAAGTGTGAATATATTTATATATTTCAAGTTACTTGAACATGATACAAGCTATACTAAATTTGCATTAGAAAATTCCCTGTACTGTTATACTAGAAAATGTATGTTGAACCTGAATGATTTGGATGTGTCTCACATACACCCCTGTAGGCCAAGGCTGGGTGTCAGTACTAGTAATGTGTGAGTCATCAACACATTAATATTTAATAGTTAGAAGAGCTCCAGAATCCTTCAACTGCACCTGAGAATAAAAGCAAAGACCGTGTATGTGTACCTGCACTCCTTTTTCCAGTTGGACACGTGCCCTATATTATTGATCTGCTGTGGCCCAGCAAAATCCTACATTCAAGTGCTAACAAGCTCCTATATTTAGCAATGGATTAGTTTTAGATTACTAATAAAGGGAAGAGAACGTTTTTTTCTTACTAGTCCACAATGTCAAAGCAAATTTATTGAATCCTTAAATACATGATGAGATGTACACTTTGTGATTAGGTGCTGCAACCACACATTAAGGTGCCATTAGGATTTAAGTATCAGCTGTTGCATATCCAAACTGTGACGTCAAAACACAGCACCATGCCTATTCAAGACTTTTGCTAAGGGTTTGAGTCACTGCAATGTTGCTATTGTTACTGCTAAGAAAAATAGTGTTGAAACCACTAAAGGATAAACGTGCCAAATTACAATTAAGGCTTTTGCACACCGGCATTACTGTAACATAAGTTAATTCATTAAATGTATTTGCCACTGTTTAAATAAAAACTGTTGTCAAATATGCTTGCAATGACAAAGTAAGCTTGGATAGTAATTGGTGATGGAGCTGTTTACTGTGATCTGGGTGGTAGTAGAAAACAATGTAAATCAAAGCAATCGAACATCATAAATGTAGTGTACTGCAGTATAGTGTGTAGTGTGTAGAGGCCTATAGAATCATAGAACCATCAGATACAAATGCAGTTTTAGCCATATTTGCAATTTTTATTTCTGGGTTAACGGTTGGAATACACAGTAAGAAAACTTAATATGTTAAAGGGAGGAGCACAGTGATTTAGCCACTATCCGATGCCAATTAGATTCCCGCACCAATATTCATATGTGGAATATATTGGACACATTCATTCTCTGTGTGGTTGGTGTTGTTTTGTTCAGGCAGCAATTTTCTTCAGGCAAAGATAATACATAAGTGCAGCTGAAATACTAATTTTATGCCCCAGGTATTAAGCCAAGACCTTAAGAACACTACACAAGTGTCTCATATTTTCCAGTTGTTGCAGCAACCGTCCACAAGTTCTTGGCCAACTGGGAATCCTTATGCAACCACACTGATGGATCATTGAGATGCCTGCGGAGATGGACTTGTTTACACACCCGCGTCTCCAACTCGTCCATTTAGCCCATTTGCTGGCTGTGTGTGCCAAGAGACAAAGATTGTGCGACCAGCACCTTTAGACAGCAGTAATGACATCAGTTTTGGCATGCAGCACTGTGCACAGCGAAGGCAATGGCAGCCATAAATCCTTCTTTACTGTCTGGGCACAGCAGTGGGCGAGGCAAAGCCAGTGCATCATGGCGGATACGGCTATCCTTGTATCAACATGGGAGACAACAGTGTGAATCGAGGAACAATAGCAAGATGTGTTTCATGTATTTTTTTATTATATAAAATTCTCATGACCATATTCAGACTTTGATTTTAGCACATGTTAACACTAGAATGACTGCATAAATCTGGAGAGGCTATTGTTGATTTAGCTAACTTTATGCAGGGTGTGACTTACTACACTTGAACAGTACATTTTGTTTATAATGTAAAGTATGTTGAAATAAATGTTAACATTAAAATTAAATATCACAACACTTTTACCTTACCTTTATCGTAGCTGTAGTTGTTTCAGCTTTCACAGCAGGAGCAGTGTCAATGATGATATGCTATCTCAGGGATGCTTAAATAGCTCATTGTTTGGCATTATTTCAAACATGCAGCAGGCATTTAAGACAATCATTCTCTCTTATGAATAATGAGGTGGCCAGGGCCCCACCACCTCATGTCTTGCAACATCCCTGATGCGTGTTACTAGGCATTAAAACACGCTGGATATGTAAAAGAAAGGGTTTCTCAAGCCCCATGCTTGAAGACACTGCAGCAAATTATCTACTGTTCTGTTCATATTGGCCATTTCCAGACATTTTCAATAAACCTGTCTGAAGTTCTACAGTTTAAAAATATTGTGTAAAAAATTCTACCAAAGCTGCTCATCTTACATTGAACTTTCAATACAACAAAGAAGGCCAATTTAAGCTCCACATGAAAAAGTGTGCAGTAAGAGACCAGCACCTACAGCACAAACTATTTTCACAACTAGTGACTGTTCTGATAAAGGTCACAGGTCATGCTCTTCCAATATGGCCGCCACATAGCCATGCAATATGGTTGGGCATCTTGATTAGATCAACATTAATGGGGTATTTTAGCTATCTATTTGGAAGTAGTCTGCATTGTAAACGAAATACAAACCCAACATGAGGAAAGAGAAACAGATTTACAGATAGGAGGAGATTGTGGACACAATAATAGTACATTCATAATAATGCAGTAATAATTTGGCCATGCATATGTTCACCATTGTTGGTCATGTAGGCCTGCCCCCCCCCTAACAACCATCACCAAACAACAAAACACGCACACGCAGGAACGCACGCACACCCACACACACACACACACACACACACACACACAGAAGAGCGTATTATCTAGGTAAAGGCAAACAATGACTTGTTCATTTTTACTCTAGTGTAAGACTTACAGAGTCTTGAGACATGATTCCCACCTTGAGAGACAGAGAGAGCAAGCTGAGGTGCTTTTTATATCTGCACCTTTCCATCTGTCGCTGACCCTTCTGAAACAAGTGAGATCCCAGACTTCCTGTGTAATTTATGAGCTGCTGCTGCTGAATTGCTCCACTGGGGACCTGGGACACCTGCAGAGCCATTATGAAAAATCAGGTACAGATTGAGCTCTTACATCACAGCAATCCGCCACCAGTACATCCTCACCGCTCTGCTCAAACAAGCCAATTCAAGGAATGCATTGATGCAATCAAGCTTCTATTGCAATAACACTGTGCATACAAATCTCATTACGAGGTGAGATTAGATGGAACTACAGCTAATCAAGTTACCTTATGTTAAGCCACTCAGCATAGTCATTGTGCCTTGTGTGTATTTTAATAATGCACACAGACACACACACTCCTACCCACCCCCACCCCTACGCCTACATACACACACACACACACACACACACAAACAAAAATATATTTTGGTAGCAAACATTTATTATTTCCACTGCCTTGAGCAGAGGTTGGTAAGTCTCCAAATTGCTGTTTGCTGCAGAGAGCAGCCTTGGCCCCCCCCCAACCACCACTGCCCTCCCAGGGGAGGAGAGCCAGGCGGTCGAGGTACTGCACTATGGCCCTTGACCCAGTTTTGTGGGTGACAGAATGACCACCTGGTCTGACCTTACATCAGTCATTAAGCCGTAATAGTCAAACACCTGACAGGCCACTCACCTAAAAATACAGGCAGCAAACTTGTGGGGAGGAGAAGCGTATAATTGGCCTCTTTTTTTCCCTCTCTGAAATACTGTAGGTGTGTTTGCAGTAACAAAAAAACAACAGGTAGGACATTGGTACATGCAATTACACTCATTAAAGCTATTGTTGCTGATGAGGTAATTTCGCTGCACAGTCAGGCGAAGGTGTCTGACTATGAATTTGTTCAGAAACAGTGAAAAATAGCACTTTAGCTGTAGCACAATATAGGTAAATGCGCTTTATATATGCTTACACATGCATACATAATAACAACAACAAAAACAACAATAAATAATAATAATAATAGAAAAAGTAGAAGAAGAAGAAGAATATAGAGCACTTAGTACAAGTTCAGGGAAAAAGGTATGTATATTGGAACTACTACAGTTATAGAGTCGCACACAAACACTCAGAACCAACCCTCCTATTGTACTTTTCCACCAACATACTACAGACTCAGTGCTATCTGGGAAAGTGATACAAAACTGCACATTAATAATTTAACCCAGAGCAACCCATTGTCACACCAGCCTCACAGTGGAGTGCATGGAAGCATGAGGAGAGACCGGCTATGTGAACCTTCATTATTTTATATCAGACGCTCGAAAAAAGGGCTATTCCTCTGTGAACACCGACTGGCCATGCGTACCGGGAATCAGGAGGTCAGCGGGAGAGAGGCAGGTAAGACAGTTTCTTCTGTGAGCCCCACTCTTCTCTTTCCCGACTGTTCCCACTCAATTTAACACAGAACCCGACCCAAGATTGCCACAAGGAGATAAGAAACTCCGGCTTTCAGCTCCATTAAAGTTTTCATCGCGGTGTCGGTAATGGAGCTTGAAAAAAGAAGCTGGCTGTAGGTAATTAAATGTGATAAAGTTGGCTTAAAGGTGCATGGCTAATGAACAACAGCGGTTCCAGGTTTGGACACAGATGTGCAGCACAGAGCGCCTGCCTCAGTCTCCCGGCTTCAGAGAGAGAGAGAGAGACGGAGAGATGAGAGATGAGAGATGAGAGATGTTGAATTTGATCCAAAGTGGCAATTTATTCATTTATTTATTCATTCATTCGTTCATCCATTTATTCAGTAATATTTCTTTTTTTAAAACATTTCTAACAATTTCTTGATGTGTTTGTTTGTTAAGGAGATCAGTCAAAATCATTTGCAAATTTACATCCAAATTCAGAGCGTTTTCTCATTAATTCTTTTCTAACAGGTGTGATTATGTGAAGGATTATGAAGTATGTGAAAAGTAAATAGCAGAAGGAGCCATGAAACAACTAGTGAAAACCATTTTCCATTTATACTTTGTTCAAAAACTTTTTGTCATTTAAAAAAAAAAAAAAAAAAATAGGTGCAGCAACTAAGCCGATTTGTCCCATAGCGTCATGTCTCCTCGTGATGCATTAACACTTTGCTTGATTTGTGACTGCAAGGCACAATCAGGTTAGCGTGTCAACAGCTCCATGGCATACATCCGAGGAACAGAGGCTTCCATTCCATTCCAAGAGGGAGGTGGCACATCTCCCACATCTCTCACCTCCCCCTGTCTGATCTTTTGATGAAACATGGGTGTGTGTAGAGCAAGGAGGGAGCACCAGTCACGCAGCCAGCAGTCCCAGTGTGGCAGGGCTGGGGGGGTAGGTGGTGGTTGGGGTGGTATGGGGAGGGGGGGGGGGGGGTAGGGGCCGTGGGGGGGCGTGGGTGGGTATGGGGAGGTTGTGACGGGAGCTCATTAGCCACCGGATCCTGGACTGAACCCAGCGAGCGCGGAGTCTTGGGAACTCACAGCTCTGCGAGCCGAATTTCAATTCTTCATTACAGGGACCCCCCGTAAAGGGCACCGCCATCTGGGTAGACCTGCTCTGTGTCGCTGCCATATCCTATGATTTCCATAGTGCATTGCAAATCAAGAGAGCCAACTGAGCTCAGGTTGTACAGTTACTTTTTAATAGAGGCTGTGTGAGTGTGAGTGTGTGTGTGTGTGTGTGGGTGTGTGTGTGTGGGTGGGTGTGTATTTGAGTGTGAGTGTGTGTGTAAGTGTGTGTTTGAGTGTGAGTGTGAGTGCGTGTGTAAGTGTGTGTGTTTGAGTATGAGTGCGTGCATTTGAGTTAGGAGAATGTATGTGTGTGTGTGTGTGTGTGTGTGTGTGAGCGTGTGTGCAGTGGGCAGGGGGAGTATGGTTGGTAATTCCGTCGCTTGTTCTTTCCCAATTTGCATGCAGATTTAAGTGATATGCCATTTAAATATACCCCCGTATGCTTTGTGGTCACAGTACTGTGCTCAGCAGCCTATTGCACCAATCCCTCCTGAGCCTCGGAGTGACAGGCAACTGTGAAAGCTTTCAAAAGGCACATTACAAACACTGCCTATGTGTCAGCTCCCACGTTCCTGCAGCCAATCACTCAAACGTCTATTGGATTAGAACAACTTTTTGATGAATCAGGTACGGGGAATTTTCAACACTTATTTCATTGCTGTGGGTGGAGAAAGGTGAGAGGTTAGAGGAAATCTTAGAGAGTGTGTGTGGGGGGTGGGTGGGTGTAGAGGCGGTTGTGGTGGTGGGGGGGTGGAGGTGGGGGTGGCTATGTTATCAGAACAGGTGAGAAGGGAGATGGCTGGCATCCTGGTCCTGAGATGACAGCGCGCCCAAGGACAAATGGCTTCCATTGAAAAATTGATGTGTGGCAAAAATAGACTTCCAGCCAGAGAAAAAAAAAGAGAGACAGAGAGAAAAGAGAGCGCAAAAGAGAAAGAGACAGAAAAAAGACCAAGAGAAGAGATAGCTAGAGAGAGAGAGAGAGAGAGAGCGAGAGAGATGGGTTCAGACGAAGAGACAAGCAAAACTTCGAGTTAGGTCACCCTAATTTTCCCCACTGTAGACACAGGGCAATAGCCCCTAATGTCAGCGGCAAGACAGACAATTAAGCAGACAGGGCATGGAGCTAAGGGTGGAGCATGTACATAGTAAAACAGCAGTGGAGTGGAACACTGATTGATGGCGGAAACACTCGCATCTGCTTGCGCTCTTAGCCTGCAGGGAAGGCTGCGTTCACGCTTTTGTTACAAGTTCGCGCCATGGAATAATTAAATCTTAAGGCTTATAATTCAAAGTCCACAGCATGTCTATGGGAAATGAGTTAGCCCCACCTGCCCGCCTCACCGCCTCACCGTTCAGGTTTGCCTGTTACAATATGCACAGTGAGGGGAGACAGTGTTAAAAAGGATGGTATGTCATCCAAGGCATGTAGAGATGTCCATATGTTTCTTTCTTTTGTGTTTTCTTTTTTACTAAAAAAAAAAACCCCACCAGAGTGAAGCACTACTATCCTCAGGCGTGTGAACGGCCATAAAATATTCAAAAATGACACAAATCTGCACGAGAGGCTTGAAGACAGCATTGCACAGCACTGAGCAAGCTAAACAAAAAGAGAAAGAAGAAAAAAAGAAAAAAAAAAAAACGCAGCCCCACGTTCCCACTCGCCAAAGTGTCTGCTTGCGACCAGAAAACCCCTCACTGACTGGCCCTGGGGAGCTGGCTAGCATTCATACCAGTGATAATGAGTTGACTCCTGCCAGACGGTACAACATGGCGGTCAGGGCTCAAGGCAGATACATAGATAATCAAAGTCTGACAGCAGGTTTTCTACATTCCAAATAACCCCCAGTGCTGGGGCCGGCGGTTATTTACACAACGCACAGAACTGTTCATTCATATTTTAACAGACCCCAAAGGTCTAGGTGACAGACAAAAGCGAATGAACAAACACAGCAGCAGCGGCGGCAGCAGAAAGAAGAAAGTTGTTGTTCTCCCTTCCCCACAATATGAGACATGGCAATCGCTTTAAGCAAAGAGCTGACGGATAAAATATTGATTAGAGGTTGTGCACCTCTGTGTGAAGTCACTTGTGAAGGTCACTGCTGTGTTTTTGCATTTACAAAAAAGAATAATAATCTGCAAAGAAGGATTCCTGGAAAATGTTGCATTATTATCTGTTTTTTTTGTAAAAAAAAAAATGATATCCTGCATATCACACCATAAGCATCTGCAAATAGGTCTTATTTTTACCTTCATAGCGAGGGGAAGTACAAGGTAAGCAAGGCAAATATTTTTAAAAAATGGCTGTGATAGTTTACACAAGACCTTAGAAAAAGACTGGATCCATCTTGGGACTGAAACATATTGTCAACCATTCAGGGTCCACCGAGCGTTTCACCATATGACCTTTAAATGCCAGCAGTGTTGTTAAACAGTACAATAAATGAGCAAAGTTAAACAGCCAGAGTAAAGAGACTGGTTTAGGCAATAGCCCCTTGATTTAGATCACAGCTACTGAAGTGGGACAGACACAACTGCGAGCACTACTGTGGACTTACTTCACTTCATGACCAGCAGGCACACATTAAACTTGAAAAAAAAAAAAACATTGTTTGGCAGCAACAGTAGCAGACTGGGTTTAATTGTAATAGGGATGTAAGTGCAATCATCGATATTTATGTTAATGTAATAAATTAACATCAAACCAAACATTAGTATTTGAAAGTTCTATAGGTCTATAATTATTTTGATGAACTGCTGTAAATTGCTTTTAAGCGAGTTTGCACGTCATGTGTTCATCCAATTAGTAATTTGTCCTTCTTTGTTCATCTCTCCCCTCATGCCCTACATTGTCTCTCTGAACCAGAACATTCACGTGTGGACATGTGGTATAATAACCCAGCGTTTTGAAAATGCCTCCTTTTTAAAAAACGGTCATATTTTTAGAGCGAAGCGATGATGGGTTTCTGTTCTCCTTCACTGCTGTGCACTTATTCTGTGTCCTAGTTGCAAACCAAAAAGCAAGCAGCCAAAACATCATCTGCAAGTAAAATGTGTGCATTTCACCTTCCCAAGAATGTGAATTTGTGTTAGGTTAATATAGACTGTATGTAATACAAACTTGTCTTTAATCTGTTTTATGCCTCATTTTGTCTCAAAGTGTCATGTTGTCATTGAATAATTTGTTTCTGATAAGAATTCATCTTTGGCTGAAAGGAGTGTCATCAATCACAGCTCAATGATGACTGTAATTTCTGTAACAAAGGGTGCAAATCACAGACACCTCAGAGATCTGTAATGTGATTAAAGCAGACTGTCTGGAGGAGAACTTATGTTGCTATGTGTTGAGTGTGTGTTGTGTGTGTGTGTGTGTGTGTGTGTGTGTGTGTGTGTGTGTGTGTGTGTGTGTGAAATAGAGGGAAACAAAAAGAGAAAGAAGCGGTGTGTGGTTGTTTGTGAGTGTGTGTTTGTGCATGTGCACAAGAGAGAGAGAGAGAGAGAGAGAGAGAGAGAGAGAGAGAGAGAGAGAGAGAGAGAGAGAGAGAGGGGTGGGGGTGGGGGGAGACAGTGGTAGGGAAGTGTGTGTGTGTGTGTGTGTGTGTGTGTGTGTGTGTGTGCCTGTGTGGTGTAAGGTTTGTTGAACTGGGTCACCTAGTCCAGATAAATCAGAGGAACAGTTCTACTTAGATTTTTTCAGAGAACAGGAAATAGAAAGAGAAGAAAGGAGAACAACTTAACTACTACTTTGTGCACAGCTGTTTTGGCACAACAAGGTAGAAGTCAAGTAACCGCAAAACAGACAGTAGGGGACAAGAAAATTGACCTTTAATAAGTTATTGTTAGAGTATGTTCAGGGACTGTATGACTAAAGTTGAAGTATGTAGTGGACTTATTGCACTAAAAACAAAGACTTGTATCTTACCTACATATTCAATGTCAGTTGAGATGACTTTAAAAATATATCCAATTAGCTCCAACTAAACATTTTTTCTTGCTTAATGTGGGAGGTAAATGGAAAGTTTACCTCAGCGGTCTGGTCTCCATACATGTGATTTTAACTTCTCAAGCAATGCAGAATGTTTTCGCGAGTGAAGTATCTCAGTTGAGGGCAACAAGTCCACTAAAGTAAATGCCAACCTATGCTTTGAGAAACTCTTTCTCTGGCAAGTTTAAAATGGTGTTGATCTATACCGATAATTTGCAGCGGTATTGAACATAAGTGCACACTTTTCTGCAATTATCTCCAATGGTACACATAGCTGCATTAAGTGCATTAAGGTGGAACATGGAGCTTTTAAATGGATATGTTCCAATGAACGCTTCACACTTCTTGGGCAGTCTCATACTGTGAGGTCTTTTAACAGCATGTAATTGTCAAAGCTGCCAAGATATTGCATGGTTGCAGGGTTTCAATCATGTAATCTTTTTTTCTCATATACAAGTAGTTGACATATAGTTTCATGTGGTCAGTTGAAGCCTTTAAAGGGGTCCTTTCATCATTATTTTTATTCATATTTCTGTGTCGCCACTATGGTTGAATGCATTGTGCGTCATTTCTGTGAAAAATTATGTCCTAGTTCTCTTGCTTGACGCTGTTTTCTGTAAGCTATAACAGGTCTAGTGGTTGAACGACTGTCTTTTCCACTGTCCCTCGTGAATATCCATGACGTGTCAATAAGGCACCTCTGATTGGGCAAATTCACTGTCTTTTGCTCACCTAGCTTCTGTCCACTGTTCTTCCTTTGGGATGTGGGCTTGCCATACATGGCTCTGGGCGGGGCTTACGACCTAGTGACGTAGATAGGTTTAGCCTGCTCTGATCCGCTCATTTTGGTTAGCTCGACCCTTCAATGACCAGTAAAACCATGAGGGTCGAATTTCACGTCTTGGAATGCTGCGTGCATATACTGTTTGTTGTGACCCACCACACTGTAAATAGTGCTACTCAAAGTGGTTTTTCGCGGAAGGACCCCTTTAACCCAATTCCATGGGGTTATGGCTATCTTACAGTCCTGAATGCACAACCACACAAACGCTAGATACAGTCACCAAAGAACTGTTACTATTAAACAAAAAGAGAATATGCAGATCAAGGAAATGTGTTAAAATTAAGGAAGAGAACATGCATAACTCTGATGACTTATATTACTAATATTTTGAAGTTATCACAACAGTTTCTATTCAATTGTATTTATACTATTAAATTATTGGTGAAAGTGAATTTCTTTGGCATAGAAAGGATACACAAACACATGTCAGTGCCACAGAATACATGAAAAGAAATCCCAGCCAAGAGCACAAAACTGCATGCGACTCACTGCGATTGCTGCTGTTTTAAGGCTTGCATCATTAGGAAAAGGTGGCACAGGAAGTTAGCACAACAGATGCAGTGGATCAGCAGTTGCTCTGCTGAATTAAATATCTGTCAGCATAAAATGCACCTCAGATTGTCAGTTTACCATGCACAACATGACTACAAGAATACAGTTGATATTTTTCTGAGGGAAATTAGACTACTTTAAGGGGATGAAGGTGGGTAATTAACACTAAAACGTTTGCCATTACCGACAAACCATGAACTTGCGACAGTTGGAATTTATCAGTGTGGATATGATGTCATGCTATGGTGCTTTTTAAAAAGTTAGAGAGGCCAGCCATATACAAACCAATTATCTAGGGATGTGAATGCTATAGAATAAAAGAATAGGTTTTCAAAAGACTCCAGACTATTTTTTTTAGAAAATCACTTAAAAACAAAATAGGTAGACTTCTTTATAATTCACTTTTCATATTCAGTACTATGGTCAAGGCAACAGAGAGATCTATTTAGGCTTTCCAATTGTGTCATTTCTAAATGAGAAGTCACAAAAAGGCAGACTTGTCAAGGTCAATTTAAAGAGTTCCAATGCCTATGCACAAATGAGCTCATGTTTTTTTTTACTTTGAGGACTTGAAGAAGGTAAATGCTATGGTGAGGAACATATAGCTACAATCCTCTACAATCAGAAAGCAGCATACCCATCCATAGACAGACAATGTGTTTTTTAAAGTTTGGCACAGTCTATGGTACTAATCTGGAGGTGACTTTGTAGCACTACTGAACTCTACACAGAACACTGAGTTTAACCGCATCTGTCTAATGAACCAAAAAACATTGAATAACCTTAGGCTCCTTGCTTGTAACAGGGCAACAATGTGAACATGTGTGTAGGTCTGGAGTTATGTGCATGCATAAATGTTTTATTACTTCTATGATAGCCAACCCAGCGGCCATTAAATAACTAATACCTACTTACATGGCAAACATACCACAGCCCACAGTAAACATACCAAGACTCATAAAGTTTGTGGAAGCAAGCTGAACCATACACACAATACAATTCACATTATTTCAAATGTTAGATTCCTTGTTCTGATTAAGCAACTAATTGACACCTTAAACACCTTAAAATGCTTGACGCTGGAGTAGATATGGACATATAAATGTCACTATAGTACATTTCAGGACAAATGATTTTAAAAGGTTGGAATATGGTCTTACTCCACAACTCTTCCCTGAGCAAAGTACAACCAGGATCATATCATGAAACGTTCATTGCTATTTATATCCCCAGGTGTGGGAGGCTTAATTTACAAAGAGGAATGGTGTTAGATTTTATCCAGGAAACTCTAACAAGGGGTCAGTATCTTACTGCTGTGCACACTAATAGCATGTTCTGACACCAACCATCATATTAAATAGCATGTCCCTTGGCAAATTCAAAAAGCAAATTCTAAAGGTTTTTCCGGCAAATTCTAAAGCACTTCCTCACATATTCCACATAGACAGGATTAAGGTAGTTAGTAATTGTCTTTGCTAAAATAATACTAATAACAAAAACAAAAACAACAATGACAAATACAACTGATAACAAACCCTTTTACTGTAGTACAGAGGAAGTAACTCAAAATACTTAGATAAAAAACTGTAATAAAGTTTACAATCTAAAAAAATTGCAGTTGCACTGAAACTCAAAGGGGCCATGTGTTTACAATTGCAGGAGTATGGCTGTGATGGCCTGCCTCGGTTTGAATGCAAAACGTGACTCACTGATGTTTGGCAGCTATCTCAGCTCTGGGGACCTGGCCTGAGTGTGTTTGATGGTATGTATGTATGTGTGTGTGTGTGTGTGTGTGTGTGTGTGTGTGTGTGTGTGTGTGTGTGTGTGTGTATGTATGTGTGTGTGTGTGTATGTGTGTGTGTGTGTGTGTGAATGTGCATGTGTGTGTGTGTGTGTGTGTGTGTGTGTGTGTGATGGATGATATAAAAGGGTGACACTGCTTTTCCAGCCCATATGCACTCTGCATGGAATAACCCCTAGGAGATATCAGAACAGCTGCGACAAACGGCCTTTCCTGCCACCAACTCTCCAAATGAGGACACACCTGCCACGATCCTGTCCTCACTGGCACCAGTGTGTGTGTGTGTGTGTGTGTGTGTGTCTGTGTGCGCGTGCGTGTTTGCATGTGTGTGTGTACACATGCATGGGCATATGTGTACACACGTAATATGCATGTGTGTGTGTTTGTACAGTAATGTATGTATGTACACATAGATGTATGTATAGGTGCCTTGTCAGGCAGGCCTCTCAAAGGAGGTGGGTCTGTGACAGCATGTTGCTGGTAATCTTCCTTTCTGGCTTCCTCACTACAGCTTTGTAATCTCATTACCGATGCATGTCTCATTAATTTTCGTCATGGGCGAATGGTGTACCCCGCCTGCTGTCGCTGTTGGGGACCGCTCCCAAACTAGTGATGGCTCAGGCTCTGCAACCAAAGTAAAAGTAAAAAGGGGGAACAAAGATTATGTCCTTTGAAGCACAATAACTTTTAAGCCTTGAATGTGTAATTGTCTTTCAGGTTTTACTAAAGTCACACAAAAAAAGGATCTTTGCATGGGTGACATTAAATACTTTGGTTTGCTTGTTTCATTACTACATTATTATTCGTTTCATATTTGTGCTGCTGCGTTGTTTAAAATCTCATTACACTTACAAAATGTACATGAATTGTACTTATATTTGTTATTAAATAAGCACTCCCTTTAAACACTATAAACACTTTCAAATTGTTTTTTTCCCACTTGTTTATGTATATTGCATAATGTCATTACACGCACAGCACCCACTGTAACCTGAGAAGGGCTCAGAGAAATGTGACAACAGCTATTAGGACGGCCATTAAGGCTGATTTTCCCCCCCTGATGGATCAAATTGTTTGTGGCTTTGATATATGACGAGAGGGGGGGACTCTTGGTACAAACCAAAGGCAGCGATCTTGCTGCTCGGATGGAAGTTGTGCATGGCACAGTAATGAGAGCTGTAATGAAGCTTTGGATGCGCAAGGGTTGGGGCGACTCTAATTATATCTGTTCATTTCCCGTCTCTACAAGAATTGATGACCAACTCAGGGCCAATTAAACGTGGTCAAATCTGTGCGGCTTACAGTGGTTTCATTTATGTGACCGTGGGTAATTGGGGAGGGGGTGGGGGGTGGGGGGTGGTGAGAAACTAAAGAGGAGAGTCATTTAAGACACTAAGTCACTGTGTCAGCATCTGCAGTCGCCCACTTAATTGCGAGGGAATATAGAACAGGTATGTTAGTACAATTAGCCCCCAAATTATCTTTTGTTTTCTTTCTGTTCCTTGAAGAGGTCTGTGCTTCTGATAGTGCCATGCATAAGGGGGAAAAGACAAGATAGCTGTCTGGCAGAGAGAAATAATGCATTCCGAGATACTCACCAGCCATGACGCTAAGCACATTACAGCCTGCCAACCAGATGCTGTGAAGTCCATCACCTTGTTTATGCCAATGCTGCTATCCATATGCTCTTTTGGAGATGTAATTAGATTTTGTTTCCATTAAAGAATTTTCTGTACTAAATCCATAATTGTACCATACTGCCATTTCAGAGTGCATTATTTTGTGGTACATCAATGCAGCCTTTTACTTAATCTGGAGTAACAAGTCCAATACAAGTATAACATGAATATTAAAGTGTTTCACTTAATTACAGGGCTATTGTATAGGCAAAATATAGTTTCACATTGACTGTGCCAAAATGTAAGACCATGCAGTGAAGTTGTATTTTCTTTTTTGTGTAGTTGACCATGCAGTGAGGTTGTACTGTATTTTGTGTAGGCTTACTTCCATGTCATTAGTAAAAGAATAATAAGAAAAAAATTGTTATAGCACTCTTGCTTAATCATTCTCTACAAACAGCGGTAGCCACTGAACAACAGGGATTTCAAGACTAAAGACTGAAAGAAACCCCAGTGGTTTTTCAGAACAATGGACTGCAGTCCTATTCAATCCCACTCAATTTTATATATTTATTAAAGATAGACATTTCCTCAAAGCCCTTCACTGAGCCCAAGGTCTGATGAGTCTGGGTACTTGCTTCAGACTTCTCATATGAAGACACTTGTAATGTGTGGGTGAGATAGCCCTATTGCTCTGGCTGACCAAAGCTCATAATCAATATTCTGTGCAGTGTTCACCTGCGAGCAAGGCCGTATGAGCACTTTATGCAACAGCACTCTTATCACGATGTATTTACACCTTGCACTACACTACACAGTTTTAACATACTAGTGTTTAATGCTGGGATAAATGCGTAATGCTATGATAATGATACGATACCCTAATTACTTTTTTTTCTTAAATGTAATTGCTGTTGCATATGTTACAATGGACTACACAATATCACTGTGTAGTTGCATATCAAGATCGGAACAAGATCGGAACAAGACATTCTCTTTAGTCTGTACTAAGTCTGTTGCTTTAGTTATATCAAACAGACAATGTGTGATGAGTGTACTGCCCAAATTGGCCGTCTTTGCCTTTATATAGAAAAATTCTACCTTCACAGCATATGAAAAGGTTTGCATAAATGTTGGTTTAGCAACTTAAAGAACCTTTTAACAACTGCTAGCCTGCCTTAATGAAACAAAGTACTTGTATAACTGAAATAACATCTGTTGCTTAGCATACAAAGAGAGTAGTCTGCTTTAGCTAAAAGATTATGCAGTTTTATTATTCATGCAATGTGGCCTTTGTTGAAATAACCTATAAAGTAAATATTTGGCAATGATGAACATTGCTCCACACAATTCCATTATTCATAAAAGCCTATGAATGATGTACTAGGGAAGGTTATTCAAATAGAACACAGGCCTAGAAGTAATCTTAAAGGCTTTAAGTTTACCTTTATGAACTTTAAGGAGTTCACAGATGCAATTAGCCTAGCAACACAAATAAATTGTTAGACGAGTGCTCCTATTTTATGTTGAGTACTCCTGTTGTCCCTGCCTAAAGTATTCTTCTAAACAATCCTCTTGCATCACCTTGAAGATAAGTGCTGTATCTCTAATTAACAAGACAGTTAAAAGCACCCTGTTCTCCTTCAAAAGAATGAAACTGAACCGCACACTGTACAATTGGTAACTGTCTTTCTAAATCATTGTCTGCACTGACCTTGTCCAGCTCAGTCTCAGGATTTCCATTTAGAGGCCTTGGACATTTTATTCCCACCTGCCCCAGGCTTTAGTGACCAGTGTATAATGGTCACTCAAGAGACTTCAGAGAGAGCTGTAAGCCTGACTTATGCCACACGCATACAGAAACAGCATCAGCAAAGCTGCAACTGCTGAAAATCATGTGTCACTATACATTATTTTGTACAAAAGTATAAAACTGATCTGTACAGATTGATTGCTATTTTAAATATGCAAAGGCATGTTAACCTGTGTGCAAAGGGAACTGTCCGTGGTGCTGAAGTCTGTTTGTAGTCTGGGCAAACATGGTTTTATTGCTCAAAAATTCTGTCAATTAACCATAATTTCATGAAATTTACATTCCTTAAATCTGGCCCACATAGCCAAAAGGCAGTAACTGCATAAATTGTCAAATTGAGATTAGACTGAAAATTGACTTCATTACACCTCCTTTGTCTTGTGACTAAATCTCTTGTACACAAAAGCACCACCATTTTTCTTAGTTTCTATGTTTCTAAGTTTCACTGAAGGATAATATATATTAATACATATTGATAATAATCAACAGTATATGTTTTTTAATAGCTATATATATATAATTTATGTCAGACTGATCTTACAGTTCCTAGTTTTATGATGTGTTGCAGTTTGAGAGCCGCCCTCTGGATTGAGGTTCAGCCATTTCTCAACCCCTTTTTTCCCCCATCCCCAGCAGTGACAGTGGTCCAAAGATGTGTCTCACCAGGTCAAAATGCTGTTCCTTTTAGTGGAACATACAACGAAGCAGCACATTATCATAGAAATAAAATGATGCATTACCTGTCAAGGTTATTTTTCTAGAAAAAAAAAGAAAGTCAAACAGGAAGCAGTCAAATGCAGATCAACTGTTGCACTTTGGGAAACCCCAGCCTGTCATATTGTTTCCCACTTCTCACCTCTAAAAGCAATAAGCTTACCAAACCTGACCTTTACCGCTTGGCCTTTTTTTTCTTGTTGTTTTTAGGCCTCCTGGATGACAGCCAGCAGGTAGCACAGAAAATATCCCTCACACTCATAAACCTTTAAAAAACTGTGGCATGGTGTTCTAGATACAAATAAATTGCCGGTCAAATGCCACACTGGTATTTCGGTGGCGGCATAAATATTTCAGCAACCTGTTTATTTAATTTGTCCCCTTGTTTGAGGACATGTATCATAAATCGTTATTTTTTTTTGTATTTGTTTATGTGCCCAGGTGTTGTCTGTCGTGAGTCACAGACTGTACAGAGATTTGGGAATGAGACACCGTTGAATGAAACGTGTAATCACTGACAGCTGTCGAGATGTCGGGGGTAATTATGATGGACAAGTGTCAAACATAAGTACTTTTCTATTGGCTAAACTGTCCTTGGGGGGAATGAGGGTGGCAGTCCTCCATTTCAGCCTCTGGGCAACCAATTACAAGATGGCACCTGGGCTGGCTATGCGGTGGAGGTGACAACAGATCTGTACATTGCCCGTGGTGACAGCAGTAGCCACAGGTGGAGCCCATCAGCATGGCTTCACACACTTGTGACCACTTGAAATCAGGTCTCATGTTCCTGTTTTGTATGCAGATGTACACAGGCGTCATTTCAGCTTGCTAAGACTAACAACAACGGGTTGTTGTGTTTAACTGCTAGAAAGCAGCCATGCACTTTCTACGCTGGTCATTAGAGATCCTAAGTGTATTCCCTGGCATAACCTTGGCAAATCAAATTGCCTTAGATGTCTAGCGCACCTAAGATGCATTAGTAATGTATCTTTATGAAGATTATTTTAATATGTTGACCTTGGTGCAAAAACGGGTACACAGTCCTGTCTATACCAAGGACGTCGTTGCCCTGCACACGTTTGTTGTGTGTGTTGCTGAAAAGAAAAGCACCCATTTACTTCCAAGACTACTTCTGTTAACTTCACACTTGCGGCACTTGCGATCGCATCATCGACGATCACCCACCATGCTAATGCCAGGTGTGAACAAGGCCCTCAAAGTGCCCCCTGACACAACATCCACATCAGACAGAGAGAGAGAGAGAGAGAGAGAGAGAGAGAGAGAGAGACAGAGAGGGACAGAGAAAGAGAGAGAGAGAGAGACAGAGAGAGAGAGAGAGAGAGAGAGAAGCTGAATTAGGGCGTGCCCAGGCATGTGTCTGTCCTTTGCACTGACAAGTCAGGTGGTAGCTGGAAACCACACAATAATGTCTGTGCTCAGGTGTGATTATAGTGTCTGTCAAATCAGCCTGATGTGCGGCAATCTTCCTTTTTCTCCCCCCCTCCTCCTCTGCGGCAAGGCTGTTGCTCAAACGCCTGGGAACTCGGTGCTTGATAAGGCTCACGGATGCCCAACAGAGAGTTAAATAAAACGGTGTGTTGTCCCTCAGCTGACGCCTTTTCAAGTGAATGCGCCTCCGCTGAAGGTCTCGGCGCAGACGCCGCTCAAAGTCATAGTTATTGGACTGTTCAATACTTAGCGCGGGCACCGTCTCGGGAGACGAGTGAATCCATCCCGAGGAGGAGTGGTGCTTTGTTCTCTGACGTGACAGCCTTCGAGGTACAAAAGATAAGAAAAATGAGAAACGCCACCTTTGGGGAACACGGGCACTATTGTTCTGATAATGAATTGTTGGATTTGTTTCAAGGCATTGTTTGTTCTTTTGCAACATCTCTCGAAGCACGTAATGAATGTTTTCCCCATAAAAATGCTGTCTGGGTGCCAAAAAGCTGCTTCCACTGTCTGACTAAACTTTCCTCCCCTTTTTTCAATAAGCAACAAGAAAAGTTTTGTAAAAAAAAGGGGAGTGTTGTGTATTTATGGCCTAGCTAACCCATAAAGCAACATTCATCAGAGTGATTGTCATGTCTTGGGTGCATATTTTCAATAAACAACACCGCATCTCTTGCTTAGCAAACATCTTGTTTGCTTGAACAAGCTTTTTATTGATCTTGAAATAGTAGAATGACAAATGATGTGAGATGTAGACTGATCATGTTCTCAGACAATTAAACTAAAAAGGGAGGTTGACTGGAATAAGCTATGAAAGCCAATAATGTGTCTTTGGGGTAACACTCAGTTTTGTTACCCATAAACTTCAGCAATTTTGATAAAAATAATCAGTTTAAACGTATAGTTATTTTGTTATATTGTTATATTCTTTAACACATTGGAGCCACAGAACATTAGGCATACTCTGTCCAATCAAAATCCAGATCCTATCTTCAGTATTCCACACAACAGTGGTAGGAGTCAGCGACTCCTCTCCCCTAGCTGCTCAACGGAGAGATTCAGGAGATCTTTTGTACCGTCTGCAGTTAGGTTTTTTAATATGCACCTTTGATATTGCGTTGTCTTTATTTACTCACTGTTTTATTTATTTATCTTATACTTAGGCATAGGTGTGTATGGGCATGCATGTGTATGCATGGCTCCTTTTATACTGCTTTTTATACTGTTTCTTTCCTTGCTTCTACTGCTGTATGTTGCACATGTTGGAGGTCCATTGCCATGGTCTGCTTTCTATGTTGCTTTCTTTTCTATTAACTTCTGTCTTGTACCTGTCTTTGTCAGGTCATGTTGTGTCTTGACTACGTTATGTCTTGTATGTTGATGGTGGCACTGAGTTTCCCCTTTGGGGAGTATTAAAGTTAATCCAATCCAATCCAATCCAATCCAATCCAATCCAATCCAACCGTTCCCATGATCCAGATATTTCAGGTACAGTTTTTTAAGTTTCATCAAGTCTATTATTGCACAGACTACAACACCGTCACCACCCAGAGCAACAAAAACAACCAATGGTATTCTAAGCAGGATTGCAAATGTGGGAAAGCAAATGTTAAACACATGTATTCATCTACACTGGTGACCTTGCTAGTGAGACAAAAATTTGCATGTACTGTGTAAGTGTAAATAGAAGTCACAACATTAGTAGTCTGTGTAAAAGATGTGCATCTCATTTTTGACAATATATGCAACATATGCGTATTTCCACACAATAGTTCAAAAGGTACTTATGTATATTAAGAAAAAGTAACAATGTTTTTTTTTATGTCTCCTCCATATTTTAAGAACATATTTAAGCAGAGGTAGCAAGGGACTTTTAAACTGTCGCATGTCCATCCAAGTGCACGCCTCTTCTACAGGAAGCCACAGGCCTTTTCCCACAAATTGGGCCTTTCCCTTACAGTAGCTCACCCTAATGGTCATCTCTTTATTAAACTCATCGCTGTAGATCTCCCACTCTGTGCCGCAGCCCCCAGTATGGTGCAGTGAGGTTATTAAAAGAACCGGATAGTGGGTAGCCATTTCCAAGTGCCGTAACAGAAAACAAGCATTATTATGACGAGGAGTGCAACAAAAAATCTCTCCAAGAATGCTGTTATGAATGATTCATTTGGTGTCGGGTTGTGATTGCAGTGGGATTGGCAAGTGTCAAAAGGCAAATCAGCTGGAAGTGGCGGGGTGGGCTGGGGTGGGTGTAGGTGGTGGGAGGTGATAAGACAATGTGAGACTTCAAGGAGGAGGCTACAAGAGCTGTGGAAAAAAGGTGTCTTTGCCATGTGCCTGTTTGGGAAGAAATCCTTTGAAAAAAACAACTGATAAAGTGGATATACACATGCAATACTTCACTTTGACAGATTTAATTTAGGACAGCTTTAATGCGGTGACAGAGTGCCTGATGAGAAATGTTGATCTCGCTGCTCAACGAACACCACTGTATGTAATCACATTCAATCAGTCAGGATATTACACTGTCTCTGTGGCTCTGTGCTAGTCTGTGCTTTCCACTTGCTGCTATTGCAGAGTGTCATTAACCCAGCACGGTGCGAGTTTTTATAGGGTCACGCAGGGTGTAGTCCGTGCTCCGTTCCTGGCTGTTGAACCTGTGACCTCATTAGCCTGCACATTAAATAGTCTTAAAAATAATCTATATTATGGGCCTTCCACAAGAACAGTCCACCTCATAAACTAATTATCGTCAATAAGACTAAGTCACACTCAGCCCCTTTGAACCTACGTCAAATGCAGGCTAGAAGTAGAAATTACACATTAACCATGTTTAGCACACTCTGAGACCATATTTTGCCAACAGTAATAGACTCGTGTTGGGCATAAAAAAACATTTATGTGCATTTTTTTTCAATGCAGCCTCTTCATATCACCAGTCTATTGTAATTTTAGAGGCAATATAGGTTTTAGTCTAAAGTTGGATACTAATTAACCTTGGTTCACATATCCCACAGGCAGCGATTATCTACTGAATACACCCTTCATAATAATGTGGTCTAAAACAAGCATTAGTAAAACAATGGCTGGAATTCAATGTATTCTTTTTCCTGAGGCGAATTTGTAATTGTCTGTGCGATTATGGTCCAAAGAATGCTATATTTCCCTCTATCATTATAACCTGCATTGAGGCCTCAGTGAGATTCTGACCCTTGTTCAGTGTTTGTAAAGTAAAAATACACTTTAGCCATAATCACGAGGCCTTTGCCTACAAATTCTTCTCTGTCCAAGAGCAGCAAAATATTTAAAACTAGATTAGAAATCCTTTGACATGATATTCTACCACAAATTCATCCTCTTTTGGGGAGATTTGTTCATATGTTTGTGGAATGCATGCTAATTACTCTTCTTTAATTACTCCATTCTGTTCTGCTAGAATTTTTTATTTAAATGGTTATATGAACAGCAGTCGCAGTCTAACCTGATATCTGCACGTCCACTGTGTGAAAAAGGCAGCCTTCTTTTTCACCGCTGCACACGACCCTAGCCCTGCCCGTTACATTTAAACTGACAAACATTTTCCCGGCACATGCTCAAACATATTCCGCCATTGAGCTCAATGACATGCTATACAAGTTGCACGTCTTGAACATTTTTACATTGCTATCATCACGTAGCATTATCCCATTGTTGGGATAGGGCAACCTCATCTTTGGGTCGAGGGGTGTTGGAATTTCTAAAGTTGTTTTTAAATGAGTAAGAAATCATGTCTAAGGTACTTATTACTTTATTAGAGTGTAATTATAACATTATACTGTCATTCCGAATGAACCTGTATCTGCCATGCAGTATCATGGACACTTGGGTGTTGTTATAATTATAACTGGAATTGTGTGCATCCCTGTGTACATTGGTTTAAACATCAATTAGGGAGAGAATTGGTGGCCGTATTGAAATGGTAGCTTTTTCACTGTCAGAGGAGAGAGAGGACAGATGAAAGGTGAGTATCTAATGTGTTAGCTTGATGTGAGGCTAGATATTGATTACATTGACTGTTTGGAACATTATTTCCGAAGTGTATATTGAACAACCCTCTGGTTGATTTTTGTTTGTCCTTTTTGCAAAGTTATTTGTTTATCACTTTTGTGCATTGTAAATAAATCTGTACGTTTGTTTCACTGAACTCCACCTGGTTGCTTGTTGGTGTTTCTTGCACCACTGCTGACAACCTCAGTGTGCCTTGGCGCTTACAGATTCTGTAGTGGAGAGCGGGCCGTAAGGTTAACTTTTCACATACTGTAATATGACCTGGTGGCATGTCTGTTAAGTGTGAGAAATTAAAATATTACTAGAATTGTTTGCATCTTTATTTACAGCAAACAGAGTTCCACATATACCAATATAGTCTTCATAACTGAATTATTAACTTGTGAACGCTTTTAAGGTAATTTATCTGTTGCATTAACACACTAGATACTAGGAGATTGATGAACAATACAGACACACACTTATGGACACAGACCCTTCTATGCCTTATCAACCATGTGTGGCTAATCCAACCACACCCAGTTGCTTGCAGAAATCTAAAATCTAAATAATTATTGAAACAGAACACTAAACGAAGGAAACTTTGAGAAAAGAAGATTATATAATCACCCTGCAGTGCAACAGCAGTCATAATCATAATAACACTAAGTAATAGAGAAAGCTTAAAAGATATATAGGCACAGTACTGTTAGGTAGTTAGACTGCAAGACCTCCGTGTGTGGTAAAACAGTTAGGCTTCTTCAGTTCAAACGATGAGAAATAAGATACTTAGCAGAAGTGATGAAACCATTAATCTGAAGCCCTGAAACTACTAATTACTTTTAGCGGCTTGAGGTGGTGCCCATGCTGGTGTGTCCTATAGCTGAACCGCTATCTCTACTCAGCGTGAAGTCAGCTCAGTTAGACTAGAAAGGCAGTATTGCCTTTATGTGTGTGTTAAAATAATGTAATTCACACAATGCTTAGGCACTAGAGAGCCACCTGACCCCAAACGTTAGAAAAAAAGGGCCAAGATGATTACAGAGATGATGCTTTAATGGTTCCCAGGTTATAAGGCTTTCAGCACCCACTTTGTGCCTTAATTGCCCCAATAAAGAGAAATATTGATTTAGCAGCGCTCTGCACCGATTCATTCATTAAGTTCATAATCACAGAGCTCTCTCTCGTTCCTCGCCTGGGAGCTTTAAGTTTGCACATTCACCACAGCCCAAGCGAGGTCATTCTAATCCAAAAACTGGGCTCCCACGTGGGTCTCGAGGTCCCGCGCTAGTGTTTACAAGACGTGTGCGAAGTGGAGGGAAGATAACTAGACAACACAAACATTGCGTTTGAGAGCAAGCGTCACCGTGCCCTCTGAGGCAGCGTCATCACTCAACATCACACCACAGCAATCTTCAAGTGTCAGATGAGCAGTTGATTGGATGGCCGGCATACTCACTCCAGGGATCAGGGATCAAGGCACCCCTGTGCACCATGTCTGCTGACATCGTAGAAAAGTGCTGCTTGTTGTTGTCTTAAAGAGACATGCCAGGCCTTTTTTGTCATGTTTTCACTATATCTTATTGCAGGGCCTATTACTCTGAATACATGTTACCAGATACCTAGATTTACAATGTCTGTGTGGGACAAAAAGATACTTAAATACTTATTTTAAAAAGGTATCATTTGAAAGACCACACACACTATACTAAGTGAACTCATGGTATTGATACTGGTTTGGAAGCCACTTGAGACGTTGAATAAATGTTATTTATTCCCTCGAAAGACACAAATACCCATTTTAAAATGGTATCATTTGTAAGACCACACACACTATAATAAGTGTACTCATGGTATTCACTCTAAATTGGAAACTACTTCAAGTGGTTAATAATAAATGTTTTTACTCCCTCAGAAAATGGGAATAATGTTCACTAAGCCCAGTCCACACGGCTTTACAGAGAAATCATCAAAGTTTCACGCTCACGACTGTAGCCAGCTGTGGGCCCCTCTCTGTCTCTTGGACGATACTCCACTTGGCCAAGCATATGACCTATACAAAGAGACACACAGATGGGCCCAACACTCACATCTGCCCTCAGGGTTTGAAGGGGCAGAGATAACTATAAGGCATTCACTAGATCAGCCATTTGAAGCCACTTCTTTGGAGCACCACAGACAGTAACTTGGCTTGTATTTGTTATAGTGGTCTATGTTAATTAGTGTTGTATCGACTGAGGATTAACAAAGTCTAAGTGCATACACACCCACACACACACAATCTGGAACAAAAAATCTCAAATTTGGGCACCTTAAATAGACAGTGGTAGCTTTTCATTAACTGAAGAAACCGACCATAGAGAATAAAGATGATTTAGAGTGATTTTTTGCTTGAATGTCAGTTATGCCTTTCACACGCTAAGAGTAAGATTAGAGATTAGTGACACATTGGTGGATAGAACAAAGTCCCTCAATCAGAGTACTTGTGTCTTGTATGCCACAGTGACTATTTCTTTTTGTTTTAAGAGACACCTTAGAGCTTTAGAAGATTACAGAGCTGCACAGATGATAGGGATGATACTATGACAACAACAATAAATACTTCCTACAAAGAAAGTTCACAGTTCGGGGTCTCAATTAAACACACACACACACACACACACACACACACACACACACACACACACACAAACTATGCACATAAGTCATGTACCCAGTTTTATAGTTCCTTTTAATTCTTTGAAAACTTCCAGTCATCAATTCTCGACATGTCAGCATTTGCTGGCGTGATCAGATGAAATGGAAGCTCATATCTCTCGCCCTCCTCATTTTTCACTGAGGACTGGTTTTATAACCCTTGCTGTCAGACAGAATGTGCATCCATTAAAGACACTGAACCATTTAAACATTTTTTTGAGCACTGAATGGCAGTGGTAAATAATAGTGCCATTTTACCCATCAATTACAACATTAACTTTATTAGCAAGCGGCCTCTCTCTCTTTCTCTCTCTCTCTCTCTCTCTCTCTCTCTCTCCCTCTCTCTCTTTTTCTATGTTTCGCTCTCTGTTTCTCTCTCTCTTTCTCTCCCTCCCTCTCTCTTTCTCCTTTACCCACTCTGAAAGTTCACACCAGACGAGTGTGAACAGACAAAGGCTCGTTGGCAAGGACTAGGCGAGCGGAGAACAAATGGGAGGTCCGTCTGGCGTCGATGCGGACTTGAGCTATTCCACAATTTCCCCATGATGTTTTCAACAGTTTAATCAGTCCATGAATAAGACAAATGGCCGCTGTGTGGACTTGTCTGTATGAGGGCTGTGGCGGGCAGCGACGCTATTGACTGGCCTTTGTAATCACCAGGCAGAGGCCCATTCGTCACAGTTTTGATGCACAGACATACAGAGCCCGGCCTGCTTCGCCATTTGTCAAAACCCAAAGCGTCTCAGGAGGTTGTTGTCTAGAACTCAGAGACTGAAGAACAGGAATATTGATATGTCCCTCTAAAATGTTGGGGAGAGTATCTCTGTCATTGAAATTCAGAAGTGTGACAACCCATCCACTCCCAGGCGCCCTGTGAAAAGACCTAATTCACATTCACACTTTTTATTGTAATTCATGGATTAGTTCTTTCACTAAAGTGCAGAATATAATCACAAACGGAAATAACAAAGCAGAATTGCATTGCAATCTCCAGCCAGCTGCCACCCACCCATCCACCTCCTCCCACACACACACGTACACACCCACACCCACACCCACACCCACAAAGTAACACACACAAAACACAGAACACACACACACACACACACACACACACACACACAACTCACAAACACACACACAAACACACACACACATACACACGCACCACCACCACACTAGAGTGGTGTATCTTTAGGTAATATTTTCCCCATGATGAGCCTTTCAATGGGCAGCACATTAACAGTCTATTAAAGTGTCATTTCCAGATAAGCTGCATCCCTTGTTTGTATTTCAACATACATCGGCCTATCGCTGTCACAGTACAATGAGTTATTTTTAAGTTGTCTGGGCTTCTGCTGCGTGAGTAATTATGCTGTATGGGGCTCCAGTGCTCTGAACCACATTACGCAAGCTTTTGAATCATCATTTTTTTTCAGAGAGCGAGGAGGACGAGTCAGTGGATGGTGTGTGTGTGTGTGTGTGTGGGGGGGGGGGCGAAAGAGAGAAAGAGGGGAGAAGGAGGGGAGAAAGAAGGGGAGAAAGAGGGGCTGTGGTGGCGGGAGACAAATTAGCATCGTTCCGGGAGAGGGCAGTTGGTACACTCATGCACAGAGAGAGGACAGAACCTCTCAGCGGTGGAACACAGCACTGTGGTTTCGACTTGCCGGCGTCGTAAATATCACTCCACCCGTAGCATTCAGAGCCAGCCAATGCTCACTGAGAAGTCCAGCTGTAAGAGACGCACTTTGCCTGCCTGTGGTAATTGCCAAACACATGCGACCGGGCTAAGAAACCTGACTTGGTGAATCAACTGTGGATTATCTTGTTTGAAAAGGATACACTTATCTTTTATTTAGGCTCCAACCCAAAGTCCACTAACAAAATATATGCTTGTCAGGGGAGCTGGACTGTGCAGACCTTCTTCTTTTTTTTTGTTAATACATTCGGTTCTTTGGTCCAACACATTTATATTACAGATGTACACAGCCTTTTATCTTTTTTTACGGGTTTGGGAAGGTTCACATATCTGAACTTAGGTTGCTTATTGAATTACTAATGTCACCATGGGAATTCTCGCAGTTGTAGCAGGTGAAAAAGTATAATGCTCTGAAGTCTGGCACGGTCTTATCAGATCAGAATTCACTCCCAGTTTCACTGACTTAACATGGAGCCAGTCTGTTGGCCTGTGATAGTTTAAATGAGATTAGAAGCGATGAGTTCATGTCCCTTTGTGAATATATGGAAAAATGCATACTCCCTGTATGTACTGCACATGGATACAGCAAACCACAAAGCTTTTATACAGCACATATAGATCAGTTTTTACTGGAATCACAGAGGGCCTTTTGCTGAAATGCAGGAACCCTTCTGTGAGAGGGAATGAGAAGACTGTAAAGTATGTGTTAACTGTGTGTGTTAACTAGATTTATTGCATTTACAGAGACAAAAACATGTTGCAATTCCATTCAAATTATATCAGTCAAGTGAAATGCTGCCAATTACTACTTTTAACCAGGGACTCAGGATTTGGGTGGTCAGCTGCAGTCGATTAGTAAGGCACTTCCTTATCGCCATTTTCAAGAAATTGCATCATATTCATTTCCTCCATGCCGATTGGTGGATGCTCTACTCTCAGCTCATGCAGGAGGGCGTCCCTGGACTATATCGCCTCATATTTTTGAACATCCAATGCCCTTCCACTATATAGCTTTCTGTTCTACCCTACTTCAATTAGGAATGTGGCACTTAATTGGCTAGGTAAAATGGTGGCAGAAATTAGTCCCATGAAACTCCATTTTCACACTTGGAATATTCATTCAATTTTGGCTTGCCTAGCATTTCCCGTGAATGGGGGCAGAACTTCCTCACCTCCTTTAGTTGATATAATACCACCATGCTTTTAACACACTATAGTATCACAAATGTTATCAGGAAGAACCAATTGCTGAAACAAAAACAAAACAAAACAGTGCTTACAAACTAACTGCAGTGCATGCATACTGTTATAAATTCAGAGCACAGTTCATTTTTGCAGACTAGCTTTCTCACTTTCCATTTTCATTAGAATGTATATATTGTTGCAGTGTTTGTGACACATATTGAAGAAATGTTAATGTTTTGGTGTAAGGTTTCAGTATTTCTTTACCCATTATTCCACAGTTTAACATATTAGCATATTCAGCTAAGTGGGACAGTGCATTCTGAAAACTACAGTGATGGATGCCAAATTCTATATTTTGGAGGAATTAATCACTTTTGAAGTCTTTGCAGACCAAGCCACAACAAACCACTGATGCTGCAGTTGCAGCAGGATGTGGATATGGATGTATATGGCTGTGAGGTGGAGAAAAATAAACAAGTCTTTGCTGTTATCGCCATAGACCCAGAGGCCGAGCGTTCTTATGCTTAATTGCTGACATTTAACGGAGGGACATGCTCTCAAAATCATGCTGTCCTTCAGCATACGTCCTTGAGCAAATATGTTGATTAAAGAGCGAGTATGCCAAATATGTATTTATGTTTGCTGGCACTAATTAAACTTAAAGTGAAAAAATCTTGTCATGTCTCTTTACTTCCTGCCATAATGAATTCAATGTGGCCACTCTTAGCACGTCCAATCCCTCTCATCATAAATCAGTGTTGGTGGGGGTCTGTGGGTGAATAACATGGTCGTCTGACAGAATGTATAGGCAGCAAAGAAGCCATTTTAGAACACACTACAGCCTTACCTCTAACCTCTTTGCTAAATGTAACAAAATCCAAACCAAAATACAATTAGCATGTTGGTAATATTTGCATGACTTTTAACGCATTAGTAAACGCACAGTTCTTGTACTTCGGTGCCTTTGATTTGTTTCGTTGTCTTTACAGGAATATAAGTGTACACTTTTAGCACGCAGCACATTTAGCATTTTAGACAGTGCTTAGAGCTAATATGCTTCAGTAAGAACAACTACTACCGATGCTATACAAAAGGTAAGCCCGAGTAGTTCAGCTAGCATTTGAGAGGCACTTAAACTGAAAATGCACAACCTAGTGCTGCTCATACAGTACTTCAGCACTGACAATCACCACCTGCAACTCCTCTCCATGTTTGATTCAACTTATAGAAGCACTGGGTTGATGATTATTATGTGAAATGTTAAATGATATCATTTTGGAGGCCGTCAGTATTAATTTATTGTGTGTGTGTGTGTGTGTGTGTGTGTGTGTGTGTGTGTGTGTGTGTGTGAGAGAGAGAGAGAGGCATAGAAATTGAGAGAGAGGGGGAGAGAAAGATATAAAGATACATGTTTTGAAGAGAGTGCATGTTCCAGAACTGGGTTGTGATGGCAAAGTCGTATAACACACACACACACACACACACACACACACACACACACACACACACACACACATTAGGTTTGCACTGACACCAACTTGATAAACAGTCACCAGTTGCATTACCCCCAGCCTCCACATTAGACAGTCTTGGCTCTCATTTGATTCCCCGTAATGGAATTTCAGTTGATGTCATCTGTTAACAGTAGCTGTCTAAATGGTCTGAATCTGAGGCTGAGCTGCACAGAAAGAAGGCAGAGAGCAACACAAGGAAAAAGAAAAGAAAGAAGAAAGCTTAAACCCAGATGGTTGCCCCAGACATCGCTGGAGACTGCTGTGAAGATCTGATCTGCTGGTTTCCTGACCACCTGGAGCCCATGCTGCCACAAATGAGGTGATGTTTTCTTTGTCAAAGAGAAAGCAATTTCTAGGGGAATAAAAGAATAATCCTTTCCAGTGGATGAATTGCTTTACCAAAATGACCCCCTTAACTGTGTATGCAACACTTGGGTAAGGACACTCTAAAGACTGTGTGGGATGGTTGTGGACTTCAGGAAGCATCCCACATTGCTGCCATTGCTGCCCCCCTCACAATATCTAACACCCCAGTGTCAAATGTGGACTCATTTAAGTTACTGGTATCCATCATTTCCCAGAATCTGCACAACAACCTCCACACCAACCAACTATCCTCAAAAAGGCTCAGCCGAGGATGTTCTTTTTACAGCAACTGGGAAAGCATGGCCTACCAGAAGAGCTATTGGTCATATTCTACACTGCTGCCACTGAACCCATCCTCTGCTCATCCATTATAGTTTGGTTTAGAGCAGCCACAAAACAGGACAAACACAGATTACAACGCACAATTTGGACAGCTGAAAAAATCATTGGTGGCCAGAGAACATCAATAAAGACCTCACTCATCCCGCACACACTCTCTTTAACCTCCTTCCCTCTGGCAGGTGCTACAGATCCCCTCACACCAACACAACCAGACACAAGAACAGGATCTTTCCCACTGCCATTACTCTTCTGAACGGCTGATACAGTAAGTTGGGTCATCCCCACTTTGGCTATTCACCTACTTCTCAAACACTTATTATTCCATATGTATCTTGCATACTATATTTATAAACTACATTCTTTATTATTCCAAATGTATACTGCACACTTCATTGCACTATTAGGTGCACCTTACGTCCCACTCCATGTGTACTTGTGTTGTATGTTATGTCCTACTTGTATATTATGCCTATATGGCACGTGAGTACATGTCTATATATTTGTATTTGTCTATTGAATTTATACTACTACATGTTGATATGTTGAATGTATAAAGAGCTGACATCTACCAGAGTCAAATTCCTTGAATGTGTAAGTATTCTTGGCCAATACAACTAACTCTAATTCTGATAGGATTGTTTCACATTGTTATACGATGAAACTCTGCAATCAGTTATGCTTAGAGAGTTCTAACATGTTACTTACACAAAAATGGCTGACATTGCATGTTTACCTTGCATGCTTTCAAAAAGAATCTCCTATTAAAACATTTTTTGGGGATCACCTTCAGCTTTAGTAAAAGCAGAGAACATTTAGATGACTGGTCGGAATTAGTTTTTCCATCATGTTGACTTTGCTTGTCATCCTCCTCTCTCTCTCTCCACCTGAGCCTGCCAATAAGAGATTTGTCATGTTTTGTTTATTTGATGTGGCTTTTTTTTGTGCCTCATTTTTTTATCCCCCAAAGATTCTTTTGTTAGGAGTCATTTCATCCCCCTGCTTGGCGCTTCCTGAAAGCAAACAATTTTAGACAAGCAAATGTGCTTGCATGTTTTACAGCAATGGATGAGTCCACAATGGCAAAACAGTCCCCCCACCCCAACCAACCCCCTTCAACAATGCCCCCCTCCTTTTGTCTGTCCCCATTTTCACAGCATGCAAACACCAACCAAAAACACAGTCATTTTTAGGAGGATATGGATTCATTATACCATGAGTGACAGAAATGACATGTTTTGCAAGTAGACAGGAAACCCATAACAGTAAACAGAGTTCACAGTATAGCATGGCTGATACATAGAAATGTCCCTTTTTGATCTCTCACAGAGCCTCAGAGAGACAGACATTCTCTCAAGGTAGCAGCGCTTTAAAAATGCATTCAGTAAATGAAGCTGGAGACGAGAGATGGAAGAGATAGATTGGTGAATTGTAACACTCAGATCAAAGGCTTCAGTAGAAAAAAAGGTGGTTCTGTAGTTTTCTGAGGCTAAGAACTGTCAGCTCGTATGAGAAACACGGCATGATTGATTACATGTGTGCTTACATTTGTTATGATGTCATTATATATCATAATGACATAAAAAATGTGTCATGCATACCAAACATGAGGAAGTGCTGTATGACACAGAACTGGAGGTTCTATGATATCTTTCAGTGTTATTGAATATAAGTGTGGTTTTCTAAAAAAAGTAACAAACAAACCAATACATAAATAACAAGCAATCTTTTTTTTTGCTTCACCGTCACACCAAAGAATGAGTATGTATGAACTATATCAAGAAGCATAGTGTGGGTGCAGCACAGCTACAGTATATGATGGAGAACATTGACACTGGCAAATAAAACTGCCCAGGCAATGTGACACAGAAAGGTTAAAATGAGCAATGTGCCATTTTGTCTTATGGGTCCTGAAATGCAGAGGTGGCATATGACATCTGTGACAGAGGACAGCGCGTTTGAGAGGAATCCTTCACAGTGACTGGTGTCATCATTAGGCACCCCAACAGCTGGCCCCTCAGTCAGGGACACCATGCTCCTCCATGCCCCCGTCACTAGCAATATATGCAGCAAAGTGTTTGGTGTTGACTGTCCTTGTAATTTAGCTGAGAGGAAGGAAGCAATGGAAAACAACAACAATAATGATAATAATAATCATCATAATAGCAATAATAACCATCATAATAGCAATAATAATAATAATAATAATAATAATAATAGAGAGCGCTGACATCCACCAAGCAGTTTAGTCCCAAGCATTCCAATTTTAATTTCATCAATACTTCCTATGATAATTTTTTCGATTTTTTTTGTGAGGTAACCAATGAACTGTTTCTTACCAAAAAAAAAAGAATCACCCTGAGACAGTGACAATACCGACTGTCAAAATTTCGGAATGATGCCTTCATGACTTTTTGAGTTATTTTGCTAGCAGACAGACAGACAGACAGACAGACAGGCAGAGATACAGATAAATACTGGTAAAAAATAAACAAATAATATAATAATAATAAAAAATAATTGCTGGCAAGTTGTGGCAGCAGTATCCACAGTTCAGAGGCATAGTTTAATTAAAAGCACAGAGGACCAAAGACACCACAGAGGAAATATTCTAAATTGAGCAGGATCACATACAGAGGAGATGTGAGAGAAAGGACTGTGCACCAGCCCCCTCCATTCACACTGCTTACCTCCACAACAAGTAACCGTGGTGACACTATGAGATCCTTCTGTGGCAGCAAAACACTGTCAAACATTTTCTCATTCTCAGGTTGTGATTCATACACACACTTCTCGTTATTTTCACCATGACAACCACCGCAGCGCACAGCTTGTGCCCTGGCCTCATTACGGTGTCAGCATTCATAAGGAGAAAAAACCTTTCCTTTGCTTAGAAGCCTTTTGATTGTTTAGCATATCACTGGTGTATTTCATTGGTGGCTGTTGCCTTTTCTGTATCCTCTGGGTGAGTACAATAAGTGCCATGTGAGCGCTAAAGACATTCGGCTGGGATTTGAATGTTTGTCTTGATACGCAGTCAGTATCTGTACTTCTATTCAAGATGAAATATCTGCCTCTGATGTTTTTTTTTGTTCTCAGTTTAGGGTCATCAGTAGGGACTTTAACAATCTTGAAGTGTTTATGGTATATTGTATAGTTGTTGCATACTATTGACCAGGATTTAAAAGATTTGATGAGTTTCAGTTTGTCAATCCCTAATACAACCATGGTGGATGATAGTATGTCCTTTATCTGCTTTCACTGTGGAAAGAGTAGAATGTGAGAGTGTCCAGGTAATTGCGGGGAGTGAAGGCAGTTGATAATATCAAAAGTCATCACAGTGCACTGGCATACCTCGAAGGAGGCATCACACCTACACCAAAAGGCCATGCAGATACAACAGGCAGATGCCTGTTCTCTGAAAAACATCTGTACACTGTATTTGTCCCAAAATAAACAAAAAAAGTCAGCTCCAGGGTTGAGGAATACACAAGTCCACCATGCCTATGTTGGCCAAACAAACTGGAAGCTTAAAATAGGAGGAAAAATTATATTGTCAAAACTATTGACTCTATTGGACTTCCTTCCTTGATCTTTTCTTATATCTCTTGAAAGCCATTGAGGGCAACAGCAGGATCCAATTTCCTCCCAAATGTCATATTCCTTTGTGAGACGACACAGATGGACACTTTTTGTACGTCCCTCCTTGACTCTTTGTTAGTTTCAAAGGCGAAAAGGTCTATTCAGCAGACCAATTAGAGTGGATCAGGGAAAGGTAAATGGATGGCGCCGTCCTCATTCTGAGCATCTGGGAAGTTTCTAGAAGCATTAGGACCACCAGTCGACTTTGGCGAGAAAAGGTCAGTGAGATAATGACATTTTGAGCCTTGATGGAATTATACTTTGACGTGAATGAGAACAAGAATGCACTTCACCTTCTTCTTTGGCACAATAGTCAGCAAAAGATTGAAAGTCAATGGTGTGCTTCATGCTCATGGCTTCTGTGGGAGCTAAAAACAGATACATGTACAGTACTTGTAGCTCGTGGCAGTTTGACATTTTTTGGGATTACCATGTTAAAGATGCAGTGCTGTTCATAATACTGCTTACAATTGCTTTTTTTCAGCGGATGGTGCTGACACTAACAGCGGGTGTTTGTAACCTTGTTTCAATCAGGATTGACTGACTTGATGTAAATGCTAATCATGGTTTTTGTAAACATGTGATTTTGGTCTATTTTAAGCCTCCTTTTAATGAGACATTCAGTCCTGTGTTAAATTAATTCAGAAAATATTGCATGCAAGTTAGTCCAAATATAAAACTCAGGATCATCAGATTATCAATTAACAACACACAATGTATACATGACATAAACATCATCAACTCCACACTTTTACAACAATAAAGTTTGTTGAGCCTTCATTTTATCTGCCTACAAGCAACATGATTGAATAGGCTTTATGTGTAGGCTACATGAAGCCTATTCAATCATGGTGCTGTTGCATGGTGCAATAAGAGGTTATGGTCTGCCTGACATGAAATCATCAATGCTTAAGAAATCTAACACGAGTGGGAGTGGGGTTAGTAGCAGCCTTCGGCTTCGTGCCTGCGGCCGAACCACAACTGTGGCGATGTCTGCTATCCAACCCCATGACCATGAGTGTTATATTGTTGTTATACAACATTTTTGCTACTAAAACAAAACCCACCAGAGTACATTTTTATTTGATTTATTTTATTATTTGTCAGTGATTTTTATCAGTCCCTCTCATTCACAAAGTAGTCCAATTCCAGCTGATGGCTTTTATGGTTGCTATGCAACGAACAAAGGGTCCAGCTCATTGGTGCTTAACGAGACTAACTGTACTACCAGCTGGAAATAGTCACCCATTGTATGTCAGGGGATATCTTCACTCCTAGTGATGCATAGAATGCGTCTTGTTAATCAGAAATTCATAAATAGCTTGACCAGACCTAACTGTTGTATAATAAAAGATTGTATAGTGCCTACCAATTGGTTATCTTCCACCCATGCAAGCATGCTAACATAGTCCTGTCCAGTACTGCACAGTGCTGGAGCAATGCCAAGTGGGCTAAAGGATCTTCATCAGACCTGGTATAGGTTACTATAAAGGCAAGATTAACTGATCTTCAGGACATTATAGAAAGTCCCACCCCTATTCATTTATTTTTTGACCTTCAAATGCCTTTTTATTAATGCCTTGCTAATTGGCTGAAGCCAATCCTTCCCATCCTGACCCCTTGGAACTGATTAGGCACCAAAGGTCGCTGGACCAAAGGTCAAAGTCACATGGGCATATTATACATGTAAAATTGCTCGAACACACTGTTTGCAAGGTACAGTATGTCTCCACATCCTTACAGACTCTCTTACTCAGAAAGACACTTACTTGTCACCAATTTTGCACTTAAGATCTCGCTCATGTCATCAAATTATCAAAATGGGGTTTGCGAAGTTATAGGCTAAGCTTTTAGTCATGCTTGGCAGGCCTAGCAAATTGGCAGCCACACTGCCCATCAATGAAATTAGGACCCATATGATGAAAATGCACGCCTAGTCAAATCAGCACTCTAGTGACTGGATTAAACCTGACATCTAACAACTTTACCATTTATTTTCATTCATAAAGCTGTACGCATTGCAGCCTCCTGGCATTAAATCTAAATGTCTAGTCATTTTTGTGACTGGAGGCACAGCCAATGTAACAATGTTAAATTATTAAAAAAAAAACAAAACAAAACTATAAAACCCTGCCATAATTTGCTTTATCCATTCAGTGGGTAAGATGAAATATGTGTTGAGTCCATATCAGTTAAAAATTAGAGAAGAGTATTTTTTTTTGCTTCAGTACAGTCAGTTTTGATCAGAGCACAGCATGTGAGGTGAGCAGTCATCCAGAAAAGAGTTACAGATTTCTGTTTGGATATAGACGGTGAAGGACATAATGCTTTCCTAGACAAAACAACACTCCAAATGGATGCATCAGCCACCCAGAATCCCTCACTGTGTCAGCAACAAGAGCAGCAGCACTGCATTACTCACTTCAGCTGGCACTCAATACCCTTGACCAAATAAAGGAAAGCACCATATCCACAATAACATAAATATGCCTTGAAATGATTTTCTTCTTCTTCTTTCTTTTTCTTCTCTTTCTTTTTTTTTAATTTTCAAATGTTTAGAGACCCGGGTGAAGGTTCAGACACTGGCCAGGTGCTGAGCACAGGCGACCCAGAGTAAGTCTCTGCACGTCATGCAGCACCATGTCTGTCTGTGTAGAGCTTTGTTGAATAAGGGTTTTGAAATATTAAGCTGTACAAATAGCGAGACAACAGCATATTTGCACAGATTAGGCTTGTGATTAAGAAGGGAGGGGGTATTAATCATTGTAGGCCTATGCCAGGTGCCACAAACAAGCACGGCAGCGGTGATGTGTCCTCCAAGTGATCCCCTCTGTCTTCTAGCATGAGTGCTAGGAAACAGACAGGAGAGGCCACAGGGTGCAATGTGCTTAGCCTAACTAAGACAGAGACACTGTGCACCAGTCATTGCCTAAGGAGGTGAAGATGGTTACCGGTGATCCTTCTAACCTTGGCTACATTTCGTATAACTTGAGGATTTTCTTCATACATACACAGTTTAATGGACATGAAGGTTGTTTGAAATAATGGACGTATTGATTCGCCAGCCTCTATGGTCTGTGCAACAATAAACTTGCTACCTTTATATATTTTCCTTCACTGAAGTTAACGGATGACTCAAATTAGACTCCTTTTCAGATAGAAGACTCCTGAAGTCATTGTTTTTTTTCTTCTCCTTCACTCCTGCTTCCTTCTATTGATTTCAGCCTTTGTATCTGTTTTTTTCCCTTTGCTGTCGGTGCTGAAATCATTGTAACAAGAGAAAGAAGTGCTTGATGTGCATTTGATAGTGATGCCACCTCTGCAATGGAGGATAAAGGAGATTTTAAATCAACCGTAAAATTACAGATGGCGGTCCTGTGTACATCGCTTACAGGGAACGTTAAACGACTGTCGTCATAATTCTCAGCTGCAGTTGCGACCCCTGCTATACATCATTACTTTACCAATGAGTTGTAACTCTGACATTCCTGATAAGAGAAAGAAGGAGAAAAGGGGAGAGAGAGAGAAAGAGAGAGAGGGCGAGAGAGACAGCGACAGAGAGAGAAAGACAGAGACAGTGTGAGAGAGATTTGCACACCGACTTTGACCTTAACACAGTGCTACAGGATAATATATATCACCACATTTCCCCCCCCTCCTCTACAATATAAGCCGTGCAGAATTTAATAAACCTGACTTACATCACAGAAACATTTCAAGAAATGTGTTATAACTCCAGCAATCAGTCTTTATTTTTATGTGGTGATATTTCCTTGCTCTTGCCCATTGTCCTTGTTAGATGTGAGATCTTCTCTCTGGCATTTGGTCTCCAAAGACTCATTCTTTCTTTCCGGACACAACACAACACAACATAGCAGCCGCCATGATTCGTGCAAAATAGTGAGTAACATGCTGTGTTTTCTCTCCCACAAAGTGTTACAGGGGGGCTTACACCTTTAGCAAGTGTGGAAAATAGGACAGAAAAGTCTCACTTGAAGCATGAAACTAATAGGCTTGGATCCATAAGTCAGGCAATAGCAATTAACTCTTGCCTTTAACCTTAATTAAAATTCCTACAAAGGTAAGGTCAGTTCGGGGAATGGAAAAAACCCTCATAAATTGTATTTTCTCACTCTAGGAAACATGATAATGTGAGTCTTGGAAAGTGTGTGTGTGTGTGTGTGTGTGTGTGTGTGTGTTTGCAAGGTCAACATGTACTGGTAAATGGAGGAGGCGCAGAAACAAAATAACCACTTCGGAATAAATTTTAACACATTTCAATTGATTCGTGACAAGTTGAACAAAAACAAGTCAGCTATCAGCATGCGATCTCTGAAATTGGAGTAGGTTACTTTTGCCGCCTAATGTTAACAGCAGGCCGGCAAAGTGCATCAAAACAAAACCAGTCGAAACCAATTAATCGTGAAACATCAGATGAGCCTCTATGCTGGCAGATAAATTTATTTGCTTAGTGGTCGCAACAAGATCGGTGTGAGCACAGGAATGAAGGTGGCTAACAGACCAGCTAAAATATTTTAGAGGACGCCTTTTTTACCTATTCAGATAGGTGTGTGGAGTGAAATTTAATGAGACATTTACGCTAAGTCCATACACCTGCCTTATGAGGCGCCCCACGTGTCTGTGTAACAACACTGACACAGCCAGCAGGACAGAAGTTGTGTTCGAAATATGTGAAATAACCTTGTGGAATAGCTTTGTTGTGTAAATCATAAACGGCTTGAGTAACAGTGAGGTTGTAAAACCATGCAAACAGAAGTCATTCTAATATTGTAGAGTAGCACTTGCAGTGGTTTTTTTTTTTTCGGTTTGTTTTAAAATATAGTCGTTAAGCTGAACCCTTTTTGCTTGAGAAAACACACAAGCATTGAATGGCTGTCCATTTTCAACTGCTGCAGAAAACCTAGAGCTACTTTTTTTTATTACAAACAGAAAGCCTTTGCAAAGCTGAGTGCTACACTCCAAGCCATCTCAGCAGGCACTCTGAAATGAATGTCCCTCTGACCGCCAGTGAATGGCAAGAAAATTCAGTATGTTTGGAAATGCAAGTTTATCTTTGTCATTAAACCCACAAACTGCATGTGTAGAGAGCCTCATCAAGTATTTGTGCCACATGCGGATGTTACCACATTATCTATGGAGAATGTCAGCAACCCCACGTGTTTAATGCAAAGGGACCACTAACTAACAAATGGTGCTCCATTTGTTTCCATTGTAGCCATATCAGTAACGGGCCAGGGGAGCATACCCTCTGAAATCCTGTAACAGTCTTGTTCCTGTGAGACGAACGCAAGCTGATTTATAGTTCAATAAAGGCAGGACCTGTTTTGCTCAATTAGCTCTATTTATCTGAGTAATGACATTTCAGCCGAGCTCTCTCCTTCCCCACTCCATGCTATCAGTGAGGTGTGCATGTTTCGCTGAGGCCTGACTTCTCATTTCATTCTATTTCTCTTAGTGGACCAACAAACACGAGAGAGAGAGAGAGAGAGAGAGAGAGAGAGAGAGAGAGAAAGACAGAGAGAGAGAGAGAGGGAGAGAGAGAGAGAGAGAGAGGGAGAGAGAGAGAGAGAAAGACTGACAAGAAATACACTCCAGAGATATTAGGCCATATGTTATCCCTATTATTTTTAAAGCCATTTTAATGAAATAATTCCACATTCATGTTGAAAACATATTTGTCAAAAGTGGTGTTACATACAGGGCCCTTGTAATCCTGTTGCAATGTCTTACTTTAATGATTTCTGTGATGTTCAAAAGATATAACTAAAGAATGGTGTGTTGTATGATCGTCTAGTGTGTTTACATAGGATCTAGAGAATGCATATGTGGTTCTAAAAGACATATCACTAGTGTTAAAGACCCATATAAGGCCAAACAGCCTCACAAGGTTATCAATCCTAATCAGACTTTACTTAAATAACCTTCTGAACTGATCATTTTGGCCCTGTGTTTTTCACAAATTCTGATCTCAGCCAAGCAGAAAAAATCCTGCCTTGTGAGGTTTTGTACCTCTACACTGCATTACAGAAGCACATTGGTTGAGATTTTGGTGACAAAAATCTTTCTTATTACTATACAGACTTAACTTGAATGTTGAGAATATGCCTGGTTGTTTCACAAGACTCATAGTGTCCCAGAGACCTATATAGCTTATTTTTTTCCAAAACATTAAGAGAAGAAAGCGAAGTGGAAACTTGGAAATATGAATATGTGAGGAGGAGAGTATCTTGAGTTGTTTCTGCAGACATATCTCTGTCTGATTGCAGGGGCTGCAGTCCCCCCCAACACACACACACACACACACACCAAACAGAGCCAGAATGAGACTTGAAACAGTGAGCATCTTAAAAAACATAAGCCTTAATCGTTCCTCTGGTTGTATTTAAATGCAAGTCTACTCATTAGAATCCTCAAGGCTGAACACATCCGCACAGCACTGACCCTGCCCGGCCCAGCGGTGGTGGCCAAACGGCTTGACAGCCCTCAGCAATCATCATTAGAGCTAATCACCTGCATGGACAATTGGCAGGCCACACATGCCAAGTCAGTCAGCGCAGGCTGGCTGCGTGCGGTACACATCAGCTCCTCCAAAGAGCTCTGGCCACACCACCACACAAGATTGAAGCCATTGTCCCAGTGTCCCAGTGCACAGGCAAGGAGAGGTTTATGTTTGCAGCTGTGATGGTGATCCTATTTTTAAAAACGAACTATACGTACATAAAGGTGCCCTGGATGACACAGGGTACAGCTACACTTTGATCATTGAAAATGGTTTGTGTACTTTGTGGCCATTTGATTTCCAATTTTAAAACCGAGACACATGTTTGTGTGCCTCACCACTATTTGTTGTGTGTATTAAAACCAGAAAATGAAAAAAAAAAAAAACAAAAAGGTCTTTTCATTTTCTGATTTTTTTGGTGCAAAGAAATCTGAAGGTTACTGGTAAATCACACATTCTATGGTCCGTGTACTTTTTCGTTCATTCATAGTTCTATTTTGGAAGTCACATGGAAAATAAAAAAGGAGTTGTATATGAATTCTTACGATCGTGTATGAATTCTTAAATCGAGCCGGGTGCCATAATTTGTTATTCTCTTTCTTTTTGAAAATTAATAATTGAATCTTCAAAAAAAAAATAAAAATAAAAATAAATAATTGCGTTTCTGTATTTTGGACATGGGTTTTGGGTGACCTGGAAGTATAGCCTAGCTCGTGGGCGGGTTAGGCGCATAGCCTATGGTTTGGTATTTTCTTCATGGAGACACACCCGTGTCGGGCCTTTAAAAAGAATGTACTGAAAACTACTATCCATTACACGTCGCGGGAGGTCTTGCTTCTATCCGTCTTCATCTGGTGGTCTGAGATTGCTGCATAGGTCATGTGGCACGAAACATGAGTTAGCGCGAGGCAAGCGGTGAAATTTACTTCCGGGTAAATATAGAATCAGCCAAATGAAATTCAATAAAAGAACAGATAAATATTACAAATTTAAAAATGATCAGAATATAGCCGGCTTTTCTATCACTACTGTTTGATAATGGCTATACATTTCGAAAACACAATACAGTCATTTCTGCTTGTGCTGTTTTAAATGAAACACCAGGGTGCGCCCTTTTTAAATTTTCGTCTGTCATTTCAGAATAGAATAATGAATGAACGAAAAAGTACACGGACCTTCTATGGTCCGTGTACTTTTTCGTTCATTCATAGTTCTATTTTGGAAGTCACATGGAAAATGAAAAAGGAGTTGTATATGAATTCTTACGATCGTGTATGACTTCTTAAATTGAGCCAGGTGCCATATTTTGTTATTCTCTTTCTTATTGAAAATTAATAATTGAATCTTCAAAAAATTAAAAATAAAATAAAAATAAATCCCGTTCTTAATTGCGTTTCTGTATTTTGGACATGGGTTTTGGGTGACCTGGAAGTATAGCCTAGCTCGTGGGCGGGTTAGGCGCATAGCTTATGGTTTGGTATTTTCATCCATGGCGTCTTTGGAGGCATATTCGGACATAATTTGCGAGATGTTGCGAAGGCATGCAACGCATGCGGACATTTCACAGCATCTAAAAGATATTGGCGCAGGACGTGGCTGCTCTGTTATGAGTGTAAGGAGGTTTTGTACCGCTCACAACCTTCAAATAAAAGTTAATTGAACCAGTCAAATCCAGATTGTAAAGTTGTGGGTTATTTACTCCATACCATTGAGTGACCCATGTATTCTCCATTGAATGGTTTGGCAGGTCTGGTGCAAGCGGTGAAATTTACTTCCGGGTAAATATAGAATCAGCCAAATGAAATTCAATAAAAGAACAGATAAATATTACAAATTTAAAAATGATCAGAATATAGCCGGCTTTTCTATCACTACTGTTTGATAATGGCTATACATTTCGAAAACACAATACAGTCATTTCTGCTTGTGCTGTTTTAAATGAAACACCAGGGTGCGCCCTTTTTAAATTTTCGTCTGTCATTTCAGAATAGAATAATGAATGAACGAAAAAGTACACGGACTTTCTATCAAGGGGCAAATCATGTTTTGTCTTCTACCTTAAAACAGGAAAGAGGAAATCACCTGTTTCCCAATTTCTGATTTGAAATTGCAAATTGAAAAACGAGAGTTAAGTCGTTTTCAATTTCCGATTTAAAACCGGAAAACATAATACATTAGAAACAGGTCGTACAACAAGTGAATGGCTATGTGGTTCATGAACCAAAAAGACTGTTTTTGTTCAATTATTTACTTTAAAGAGTGTGATGTCCTTCCGCACAACTAAAAATGGAAGGGAAAGGTTTTTTTGTAGGCAAAAATGAATCAGTAACAGCTCTTGAAACATGAACTCCAATTCTTGTGTTGCACAAACAGGGTATATGGAGATTAATCTCTCACGCCTTACAAGTCACAGAGCTCAAAACGTGCCTGTACCGTACTGATGCCAATGTTTGAGTCACACTCCTAATGACCTGCAGCAGTCTAAATACACACATGCACATGCACACACACACACACACACACACACACACACACACACAAACACAGTGCCAACTATGAGCACACCCACATGTTCCTGTAAAATCAAACCACAAATAGACTTGTTATTAACATGTCAGAGATAGAAACAGCAGTTGTTCCTTCCACTCAATCAAACCAGTGTAGAAAAAAAAACACTTTTGCATACTTTTTGAACAATATATTCAATCAAAAAAATCAATGCAATAAGAAAAAAGAGCCTTAATGTGCTTTAAACTTCTAAAAGCTTTGGAAAGTGTACATTTATTCTTGGACTTGCAGTATGCTGTAATTACATTAAGTGATAAAGTCGCCTTGTCGACAGAACTTTTCAAAAGCATTCTGGACTAAAACATTACATTCTGGCCCGCTGACCTCACTTGTCTGTGAGAAGCCAAGATCGGTCGGACCAAGCAGTACTTGCCCTTTGCAGGACAATAAATAACACTCTAAGAGACGTAAAAACGCAGGATTGTGGGGTCTATCATTTTGATGAATGTGTATGGCTCGCGTACGGATCGCTTTTTTTTTGTTTGTTTGTTTTTCTTTCGTGCAGCTGTGCAGCTTACCGTTTCTGCTCAGGCAGCAAGCTTCGCCGCCCTAATTAATGACTCATGAGTGCACAGTGTATATCTCTCAGGCCCCTGCCAGTGCAATAAACCTGCCCCAGTTCTTCAGAGCTACACAGGGGCCCCCATCTCACCCCCCCCCCCACAGCCCTCGTCGGCAGACGGAAACGGCCTGTGTGTTGTTGGCATCTCTCCGCACGAGTATGATCCCCCACCAGGAATGTGCGTTTCAATAGAGGCCCTTCAGCATCAGGCATAACAACACCACCGGCGCCTCTCTAGAATCCTTGTGACATCCTCGAACCTTTTTATGCATCATTTATTCACCATTTCCTCTGTACAATGAGTGTGCCTTTGTCTTGACAGGGATTGCGTAACGCTGCCACTTTCGCAAACAACGGGGCCTGAATGGCCTTAATCTGTCGGAATTTGCCTCCAACATGGAGGTGTGATTACGACTGTGAGCGTAATGCGGCTGCACTCCCACGGTTCCGTCCTTTTTTGCTCTGGCTAGCAAAGAATGGCCAACGCTGCTGGATCGAGGAGGAAGGGGAGGCAGAGAAGAAAAGAAGTTCTTAACAAACACCGTAGCCGGTGGTCTTTTTTAAGCAGGGATGTAATACTGCCTGCCCTGATCCCTGGAATAAATGCATTCACGCTGTTATCCATGTTTTCAAATTACAAGTTTGACAGTTATAATACAAGCTTGTGTGTGTGTCTTGAGCTGCCTCGAATAAACTTTGTTGGTGCTGCATACTGTATGATAAATGAACACAGGTGATACACGAACACACACACATTGGTGCATATTAAATCACATTTAATGAATGCATCTGAAATATAAAATGTCAATAATATTTGCTTCAACTGAAAAATAACATGTTCATATTTTTCACGTACACTTGCTTGAGCTACAAGATGAAAAATAACAACAAGAACATGGGAACGCCGTTTCGGACACCTGGAAAGATTACAAAGAGTAGCTGCATTTACAAAAAAAAGAAACGAAAAAAAAAAAAACAACAAAGGAAGAAGAGGCAGCAGCTCTCTGAAAAGTCTCGACTGATTTGCAGTGATATAAAACACCCACACAAACACACATATATATATATACAATTGGAAATGATAGATCAGTTACAATATGCAATGAACTAAGCCTTGTAAAATGAGCATGACAGTGTGCCTGACAATAATACATTAATATTCACATGAAGTTGTGCTTCCAATAGATTATGTCATTTATTTTCCCTGCCCTCCCCCACCAAAAAAGTCAAAAGCAATAAAAAAAAACATGTTTGAATGGGAATTCTGGCCCTAAAGATGAATGGTGTTGCTCCCTCACCTTACACACACACACACACACACACACACACACACACACACACACACACACACACACACACACACACACACACACGTACGCGCGCACACACACACACACACACACACACACACGTACGCACACACACACACACACACGCACACACACACACAGCTCATGCCGTAATTTGACTGTTGTTTGTTTTGTTCTCTGTGGATGGCTTCTCCTTGCGGCCTGTGTACTCGCCGATGAACGAGCCGTCCTCGTTGAACTGGGCCTCCTCCTCGCCGTAGTCCACCAGGCTGTCCCCGCTGTCCGCCGGTTTAATGTCCCCACTGGTCGAGTGCAGGCTGCCCTTCAGTGGCTTCTCGTCATTATCACTGCATACAGAGGGAGAGAGACAGAGAGAGAGAGAGAGAGAGAGACAGAGAGACAGAGAGAGAGAGAACGAGAGAAAGGGAGAGAAAGAGAGAGAGAGAATGAGAGAGAAAGACAGACAGACAGACAGACAGACAGAGAGAGAGAGAGAGAGAGAGAGAGAGAGAGAGAGAGAGAGAGAGAGAGAGAGAGAGAGAGAGAGAGAGGGAGACCTAATAAAGAGGCGCCCAGGGTTTTTACAGTCCAATAGTGAGACACTTGTGGTGGACAGTGAGGTAAAGGTGTAGCTCTACCATGGTGATGGATTTCTACTGTAATGTCTACGTGCAGCAGAGCAATGAACATCACAGGGTGTCATGTATGATGTCATATCCTTTTTTTCATTACAGAGCATAAACTTTGAAATGTCAACACCCACTAGAGAGAATTTGAGGAGGAAAGTCACTGATAATCTTATAATCTTATATTTTACGAACCAAATATGCACAAATGCAGATTAAACATTAATTAAAAGCAACTGTGCAAATGGTTTTGTATCTATCAACTACTACCAACTACCAGTATTGAAAATGATATTAAACTGCACAGTAGCAGCACAGCATACAAATAAATAGAATATTACTCATCGGAAATTGATGGAAAATAACTGCTATACAGCCAGTGACTTTGAAGAGCATATGACAAAGTACAGTCTCTGGTGAGAATGTGCTCTTCGTTTTTTAAATGGTTCGGCTTGAACTTTTCTGAAACTACCTCATTAATTTCGTTTTGAAAAAGAACATTTGAAAACTCTTGTGGATGCTCACATCTGCTGCGTTGGGACTCTAATAATAAGGGAGGGAAACACAGAGCAAGGCAGGGTTGGCTACTGCTGTTACTTATAGGGAGAAGAATAGCTGTTGCTCTTGCCTACTCGGCTTTACAGGCAATAACTTCTCATATATTTCTCCATACGAAACAAACAAACAAAATGACCTTTGCAATATGCTAGAGCAACTTGACAGCTACTGTAACTAGCATATTACAGATTATAGAATATATAGAATATCCTTTTCCAATAGACACAGGGAGAGGTATATCTGTTGAAAAAGAGAGCTGGGTAATTTTTTTAACCGAGTTATGGTTGTAAATTTGAGTTCCAAAAAATATAATTCAACAAGCCTCTTAAGCCAGTGTTGGTGACATTCTTCTCTATTTCAGCAAGTGACCAAGTAGCAACAAGCTAAGGGGCTGTACCGAGGGCCCAAGCTCTGGACTCTCACAGCACAGCACAACACAGCAGGTACGGCACAGCACAGCACAGGACTGCATCTCATCACAAAGTGACAAGCACAGCAGCAAGGCCACACCGGCGTCTCACACACACACACACACACACACACACACACACACACACACACACACACACACACACACACACACACACACGCACACACACTTGTGTAAACAACAACTGCCCTCGGGGGGCTCGTGGTTGTTTGCCATCACACATTTGACAGTTACCCAACCTATTACGTTGGCTTGGTCAGGGGTCTCTTTGCCGCTCCTCGTGCTGCTCATGCGCGAGCGGTGTTCTTGAGTGGCGGGAGAGATGCAGAATAGACGGTTACAAGGGGTGGGGGGTGTTGTAGGGCCTGGGGTTTTTGTTTGGGGGTGGGGGGGGGTGACTGAGGGTGTCATTAAGTGCTGGCGCATCATTCCGATCTTGTCTGCCATCAGCACTTGTCAGTCAGTGCGTGTGGTGGCTAGCTGGAGAGTGTCTGGTGTTACCTGTATTCACAGAATGTGTCGTCATTCATCCCCTGAGACTCAACGTCTGGGTGGAGGTCTTCCTTTTCCTTCACTGCAACATGGGAGGACAACTATGAATTTTTGATTTTTACAGAGTGAATGGTTCTGTGAGTTTTGTCAGACCACACTGGGGAAATAATACAGCGCTACACATAAAAAAAATTGTATCTTTATTATCTATAAATCGATTTTAAAACCGAAGGGCCCTTTTTGAGTGAAGCGGCACAGGAATGCAGTGGGTGACATTTTTCTCTTGAATAATCCAAGCCAAAGTGTAGAGTAAAATAATAAGTAAACAAAACTAGTATAAACAGGCTCACAAAAAAATGCTCACAATATTCACTGCAGAGTTTGTGGCTAACAGTTCAAACTGTATCTCATTATTTCTGGCTACATCAACAGGCACTTAAGAAGTGCTTCAGCAACGCTCGCTGAGTATCTGGCTGTCATAAGTACCTGAATATTTCCCTCCTTTGTTCCTGTTGACGAAGCAGGCTATGAGCACGATGAGGGTGAGGAGTGCCACGGCACACATCAGGCCGATGAACCAGCCCTGCGTCGATATGCCTCCGTGGATGCTAGCTAGACCTGTTGGAAAAAAAAAGAAAGAAACACTCTCGGTAACTTTCCCTTGACTTTGACCCCGCTGAGTAGAAGGACATCTGACTGAGTGTTCCTCTGACATCGCCAGTCACTATCTGATGCTGCATTTGAGGAGATGGCTTTACAAACAGAATGAGAATGCAGCTGTATTAATATTAAACAGACAGTCCACTTGTCTAATTAATCAACTGGAGGAGACACCGCGGCGTAATTTTGCTCATCAGGCTGGCAAGCAACGTAACTGCTGATCGGAAAGCACATTTGAACTCCAGACAAGGACATTGTGATTATCAACAAAAAAAAAAAGGAAGCACAGGTAAACTTTTTTTGTGGAGCTTTGTTTGTTTCCAAAAAGGCTTCTATCCTCACCTTCGCCCCTGGTCTTGATAACATCTTCAAAAATACTAGTATTATCAACCCAGTTCTTTGTCATTAGCCGAACAGTGTACTCAGTCCCGGGTTCAAGCCCTTCAATGATGTGGAAAGCCTTTGAGGTGTTTAATGCCTCTGATATCTTCCAGTTACCTTCACCTACAGGAGGTGCACAATCAGGCAGTGTTAGTGTGTGTGTGACCGTAAAATGACATGATGATGGGTCAGTCGACTACTACACACACACCACATGCACGCACACGCACCCACTACACACACACAGACACACACGGACAGACACACACGCACTCACGCAGACATAAATATGAGACACAGAGACACATACAGTACACACTCACACAAGCACACACACACTGACACACACTCACACAAGCACACTCACACACACACACAAGCACACACACACATGAGAGAGACAGGACATCAGGTGTGAAGAGGAGGAAGAAGTAATATTGTATTGACATCAAACATGATTACAGATGAGCGGAAGAAGTGAAGATTGGCTTACGGTTGTTCATATATGCAACATATAACTCTGAATCCTTTCGCTCGGCACCGGGGATCCAGCTGATATTTGCAAAGTTGTCGCTAACTGAGGAACTAACATTCATAATGGCAGGGACTACCACAGCATCGGAAGAAGGGAGAAAATGCACAGACAGAGAAAAAAGAGGGAGAGAGAGAGAAACAAAGAGAGAGAGAGAGAATGTTAGTAGAGACAGAGGACAATGGAGGCGAACTGACTTTCTAGAAGTCCAATGTTAGTGGTGTGAAAAAGTGTATGGAGGATACTAGTGTGTGATTTTTTACGTCCAAATACTAGTTATGCATGATGTATATGTTTGTCCTTCAACAGCACACAAGCCAGTGCACCGCCCTGCAGGCAGGTATTAAACATCGGTGGGAAAGGGACCTCATACACTTGAGAACAGAAACATGAGAAAACAACAACAACAAAAAAAAAACAACAACAAAAAAAAACATGTCCAAATATGACAAGATGGTGGCAAATTAGAGGAGTCTTGTTTTGGTGGGCGTACAGTGTATCTGGAGTCATTCACTGTTTATCCCTAACACTTACACACGACCAGACAGAGAAATGTGCACTGTGATGAGAACATTCCTTTGTTTCCCCCCAGAGTGTGATGGAAACAGCTGAGATTCACTGGCTGAACGCTGAGATCCTGTGAAGAAGTGCAGGTAGAACTATCAAGTCAGCTTGAGTTAGCCCACTCATTGTCTCTGTTCCTTTTTAAAAAGTCATTTCTTTGTCTTCCGCACAATGCCAACGCAATTTCTGCTCGCTGGCATGTAATTACAGTTTAGTGAGGATGAAGTTTGACTGCAGGCATCTCTGTGGAGTCTTTTGTTTAAAAGCAAACTCACTGCTAGACATCCATGACAGGAGCGGAAACAAGCAGAGGCTGACACGAGCACGACCAACTTTTTTTTCCCTTTTTTTTTGTTTTAGGTGTCTTAGGCTTTGTGAGAAGGTAGAAAGGTGGCTCTGTCGATTTGGGCGTTTATTTCTAGGCACAACCAGCTATCTGTGGGATGATCTCAATCCCCCCACCCACCCACCCCCTCGCTGCCCACCCAAGAAGAGGATGCAAATCTTCAGTCACGGCTCCTTCATCCCAGGTGAATAATGTGCGAGCCAATCACCAGACAAGGACACCTGTGTCCACACACACACACACACACACAACCACACGAACACACACACACACACATACACACACCCGGCTCCGTAAACCCTGATTCGCAAACGACACGCACACCTAATTGTCATGCATTTTTCAGTGGCGGTGACATTCGTGTTAATCACGGGCGTGTATCAGTGTGACTTAAAGTGACACAGAAACGGCACTAAAAATATCCCAGGGCTGGCGGGGTTTTGTCACTCCGCCGCTCCAGCTGGTATTAAGCGCCGCCGAGAGCATCTGCTGTCGCAGCGGGGGGGTGGTGGTGGGGGGAGGGATGCGGTCGGTCCGCACCACGTGTCCTCAAATACGACAGCCTAAATAGCCAGGGATGCTAACACCCGTCCCACCCCCACCTCCACCTCCACCCCTCACCCCCACTACTCACCCTCACTGTAGAGACAAGCAAAGGGGGTGTCATCGAGGCCTGACCTCCAGCCTTCTGTGAGTGTGCACATAGTCACTTATTACAAGCAAAACATGACCTGAAAACCAGGGCCACAGCACTTCGCTCTGGCTCCTCTATACAACAAGCAAGTCTCTAACTTTGAGTCCCCTTCCTTTCTATATTTCTAATGCCTATAGCAATGCTTCCTAAGGTGCCTACTGCCATTGTGGTTGTGGGGAAATCTAGTCCCCCCCACTAAAAAAAAACAACCAAACAAAAAGAAACTGTTGCTAGAGCTGAGTTGAATGGGCTCCAGATTGAGACGAGCTCCCTGCATATCATCTCGCATTAACACATGCACGCTTCTGAGAGGGGGTTGCTCACCCCTCCGAGGGCCCTGCTGTCTTCCAGTGCCTGAGCCCAATCCTGTCTGCTTCGTGTCTCCGCAAACTGGTGGGGAGGCATCAGTATAAAATCCCCAGGGAGACGTGTGAGTCATTCGTCAGAACTCTCTGACGCGTGGGTGAAACCGCTAGTACAAAGGCCCCAGAATTAAACCCCAAGAACTGTGTGCCTATTTAAAGCATTTCAGCAGTTTTTAAGCAAAAAAAAAAAAACAAAGTGGACAATACTTTTCCCAATCACACCATCATTCCCAAGGTCGAAGATAGTCTTGTACATGTTGCACACAATTAACCTTTGAGGGCCATTGAAATGGCTGCTGTGGTGTGAATATATGTGTGTGCTATACCTAAGGAGGAAAGAGTGGTATTGGCTTTGCGGGCCACAGTGGTGCTTGGAGGAGAACGCGTGCTTGTCTGGCCTAAAAACAGAAAGGGGAAATCTTGCAGTCAGGAGCAACTACCATAGAGCAAAAAAAAAAATCATAAGAGTTGAGAATAACTGAAACTAATAGAACGTAAAAGTGTTAATGTGTTAAAATTCTCTAACTACGTGTCTAGGGTTAATAGTCTAGCAGGCGGAACTAGGAATTCAGAGGCTACACACACAAACACAAACCGTTTACTAAGACACATACACCTATTATGCCATTTACGCAAACAGGAGTCATATTTCCAGCATGTTCTACTAAACGCTTAAATGATGCCAGTGTTGTTGTCCGTTAAAATTGATGCTGACAGATATATTTGCTTGATTTTGACAGCGATAGATGTGCAATTAGAGGGCACATTAGAGGTGCTGTTAATCTTACAAAACACACACACACATTAACACTCTGAAACACACATACACACACACACACACACACACACATACACACACACACACACACACACACACACACACACACACACACACACACGCATAGACGCTGTTGTGTATATGCTGATGAGAGGCGCAGCCTGATGAAGTATTGTGACAACAGTGTGCTTACTGCTACTGGCAAGGGCGTAGGGCTGACAAGGACAATTATCCACAGGTGACAACAGTCTCTGCAGGTATGGGCTGGCTGTGGGTTTGGAAAATGAACGCTGTGCCGCTAACCATTCTCACACAGTAGCGCAAACACAAATCATCACAGCCTCGTGATAATGGCACAGCCACTGGGTCAGGCTAATCAGTCATGCCGCCGTCGTCCCCACATTTAAAAAAGAAGGGGGGGGCGGGGGTGGGGGGAGGGTGTTGGTGACCTGCTGTGCTCACCGAAATCTCAAGTGAGATGTACACATGTTTAGATGATTAAACCGCTTTAATTGTCTGTGTCTACGATGAGGCGGCAGGCTGGCCTCATAATTGGCACAAACAATCATTGTGGAGATGTGGCGTCCTAATCTGATGTCACAGTCCTTATCACTAGCAAGCACATAAACAACACTGGCACCATCACTGGACTCACCGTTTTGATACACTGAGGGGATTAAATCAAACCATTTAGCCACTAATTAAGATGATTCACAATGCCCTCAGACGCTAAAATGTTTGATTTAATTTCAGCGCGTGTAACGCCATAACTACACTTTCAGTTATATTCTGATTTTTTTTTTTAGAAATATGTGAAATATTGACCACATGTCAAGCTCAGGGAAACAAAATGCCCCTGGGATTCATAAGCCACAATTATATATTCAGAATACAGCTGAAAAGGACACACAGAAAAGTTGACATGCTACTCTAAAGGGAATATAGTGTACTATCTAGAATTTTAACGAGCGGGAAAACAAGGGAGTTCATACTGAAGTTGCGACTTGATGTGCCTGTTGGAGCTGGTGAGAGAGAGACAGAAAACAAAAGGAAAAGCATTGTGGAGATGACAGATGTGTAGGGCGAGCTACAGAGCTGCTATCTCCAACAGGCGTGATGCCAGCTTAAAGGCAAACGTGGATTCACTCACTCACCCCCATATATTCGTACACACACTTATACACACACACACTTAAACACACACACACACAAACACACACACACACACACACACACACACACAAACAGACACATTCACACACACAAAAAGAGCTCATGCACAAGCATATACGACTAGCAAATTCATCCCAACACACACACACACACACACACACACACACACACACACACACACACACACACACACAGGGGTGCATGAGAAAAGAAGCACAAAAAAGCAAAGGCAAGTTGAAGCAAGCACATAACGCAAGCCTCTCAGTAAGTCTCAGATGAAGAGCCATGTAAAAGCAGCAAACACTGAAGACATTAATGCTGCCGCAAGCCAAACATGCTACCTGTTTACCCTAAGGACAAGAAGACACCTGTTCTCCCACTCATTAAATTAACAAGGGACAAAAGCGTTTTGCATTACACTTTGGTTTTTTTTTTCAATTACCAATGGTACGGTTAATTAAAAGGGCTTTTTTTCCCATTCTGTACTCCACTGGGTACGCTAGCTCGCCACATGTGACAAAGATGGTGGCAGGCAGTGAGGCATGTCACTGTCACGGCGTATATTGAGGTCTAAATGTAAAACATTTGCACACTGTCCTACATTTTACGCTCACTGGGTGACATTGAGGACAATCTCAGTGGAGTCTATCTCACTAATTATTGCACTTGGGGAGGAACCACAATTCCCAATTTGTCTCCCCCCCCCCCAAAAAAAGAGCTCACTGGCCCCTTTTGACTGCCCTACAGCCTCAAATCAATAAACGCTTGGCCCTCTCATGACTTTGATGAATGAAATGCAGCTACACACCCTCCTGGTATTGTTTTAGCCAAAAACAAACAAAACAAAACAAACCAAAAAATAAAATAAATAAAATAAAAGAAGGTGCATGGATGGACATTTCAAAAGTCTGGGCCAGGATGAAAAGCCAACACAGCCTGACAACACAACCCTCATACCCAGCCCAAAAACAACTGCCCTTTTCCAACTTTCACTCTCTTGAGTTCTTTAACTTCCAGCACCTGTGTAGGTTGCAACCTGAACTTAGTTCCCTCCCTGGGAAATGTCAGCTGCTCTAGCTCCGCTGTCCTTTCTCAACCCCCCCCCCAATGTCTCTGTCACCCCCGCCCCCCCCCCCCCCCCCCCCCTTGGTGTACCCAACCCATGACACCCCCCCCCCCCCCGTGGCCTGACACTCACTGGCCTCCGGTGTGGTGGCGCACTCTTCGCTGGCTGCAGGGCCACAGCCCAGTCGGGTGCACGCCCGCAGGTAGAACTTGTACTTGCTCATGGGCTCCAGGTCCTGCAGCAGCCACTTGCTGGTGTCTGCATCGCTCACGTTGATGGACACCAGTGGCCCCACCTCCTCTGTGTCATTGACTGCAAAAGTGAAGGGAAAAAAAAACAAGAAAAAAAAAAACAAAGGACTGGTTCAGAGGTGACGATATCTATTTAGCTACTGATACAAATCATGAAATCATGCATGGTGAGTGCAGGCGGAACCATAAGACAGTGTTTCTCAAAGTTTTTCAGACCAAGGAGCACTTCCCGCCCTTAAAAAAACCTTTAAGACCACTCCTCCCCCATCTAAGGTTAACAGGGCTATGCAAATGCATGAATTGGTGTAGCATCACAGCCCTAACTAGAGAATGGCATGAAGATGATATACGTACATGGCATTTAAACACTGTGCGTAACACAGGTAGCCTAAGAAACATGAAAAAAAAAATATTTTAACTGCTCGCAGACCACCTGGGATTTCTGGCGGACCACCAGTGGTCCTTCAACCGCACTTTGAGAAAAACTGCTATAAGGTATCTTTAGATTAAACAATTTTGCTGGAAAGCGTTTAAAAAGAATGGACTTATTGACTGTTCGCTAAAGACTCGAAAAGCAATTCCCCAACATTAGGCTCACAAAGCCGCATGCTGTCATTTGTGCCAGCAACACTACAGGATAGCTTTTCAGAACAGCACTCTTGGCGCGCTTTAGGTGAGCAGAGAGAAAAAGTGTGGCATCATTAAAATTTCAAATGCTTTATGAGTTTCCTAAGCATTGGTCAAAATGACTCCATTTGGCAAGCCAATCAGCGCGAGAATCTGAAAGATTCGAGAGAAAGCGCATTCTCCCGTGTTATAAAACAAGCCTGGTGGAATGCCTTGGTGGAGTCACGCAAAAAAAAAATCTGTGAAATATTAACTTCACACGGCCTTTCAGAAGCCCGGGCTTAACTCGGGAACAGATGTGCGCTTCGGCTTTTTAAATTCCTCTGGTGCGCCTGGTGCCACTTCGCCAGCTGTGCGCATTACCCAGCAACATTTTACACATGAGTTCCTTCAAGGGGACTTCAAATAGGCACACTTCAGGAAAAAATAAATTAAAAAATAAAAAACAACAAAAAAAAAAAAGTGTCAAGGCTTCATCGTGTTAGGCACAATGGTAAAAAAAAAAAAAAAAAAAAAAACGTCCTCTCTCTCTTCTAAAAACCGGAGCGTGGCACTTCGTCTCGCTCGGCAAGCGGCGTACTGGCACAGACTCGTTACCAATTAAGCGGTCCCGGCTTCATAGACAATTAATATTGTAATTCGCCCGATCATCATTCTTTTGCCGCACAGCCATAATGTGCTGGCCCAGCAAATGTTTTAACCGTGACACAGTCCTCTGTAGTAACAGGATGGGGCCACAGCCACAGCCACAGTCACAGGCAGGGGCAGGCACAGGGGCAGGCAGGGGCAGGGTAGCCAGAGGGCTGTGACAGTGTGGCCTTGGTCACTGGCTCTTGATCTGGAGTGGTGTTACATTGGGCCAAGGGGGCTAAGAGGGCTTGGTGCATTTCCCTTGACATGCTTCAAAACCTCTTTAAAACGCTATCCCTAAAATTCACCTTTGCACCAGTGTGTGTGTGTGTGTATGTGTGAATGTGTGAATGAGTGTGTGTGTGTGTGTGTGGGTGTGTGTGTGTGCGCGCATGTGTGCGTGCGTGCGTGCGTGCGTGCGTGTGTGTTTATTTCTGTGTGTGTGTGTGCACGTGCATGTGTGAGTGTGTCTGTGGGGGGTAAGCTGGTGACAGAAGGGACAACCTGTTCTAGTCAGATGAGGTTACATCACGAGCGGGCTTGACCTGCCCGAGCGCTCCCACTTGCTGCGTGGTCACTGCATTTCCCTAAGGCGGGCCCTCTCTTCATCCATAGACTTACAACTTAAACCCCCTCCACGGCTGCCACAGCCCACTCCAGCGCCTGCCTGTCCCCGCAGGACTCTACCCCTCCCAGCCCTCCCCTTCGGCAGTAGGAGAGCTAATCCACATGCTGGCTTCCTCACATTAACATCTCCACTGGGCTACGTCTACCCGTGTTGGGAAGGGCCAACCATCACCTCACACACACACACAGACACAGCACACAGCCGTGTAACACTCTCAGAAAGGGGAAGGAAGCACAACAATATCTCCTAGTGGTGAGACCTGGGAACTACATGTTACAGATGGGGAAAGATCTGTTTTACATGTAGGTAGAGCAAGACAGCAGGCAGCAGGCAGCCTGGGTGAGCAGGCCTGGGGTGGTGTACACGTACTCAGCTGGTATTGCAGAAGGTAGCCTGTAAGAACCCCGTTTGGTTCTGTTGGTGGTGACCAGGAGAGGGACACAGAGTGCTTCTTGATGTCCATGGTCCTGAGCACCGATATCTGGTCTGGCACTGTCGAAAAAAGGGAAAAGACAAAAAAAAAAAAAAAAGAATAATAGTGGTTTGGGTCAGGTGGCGTTAGGCATGGTCTGCAGTCCTGAATCCATATTTTATTTTACCCCCTGTGTGTTTGTGCTGTCTTGATCCATATTTTATGTTCCCTCTACGTTTGTCCCGCCTTGATCCATATTTTATTTTATTTCGCTCTTGTGTTTGTCCTACCTCCCTCCGGGGTTCTGAAGGTGACCGGATGGCTGCCGGGTCCGTTTCCTCTCCCATTGAACGCCATGACAATCAGGCTGTATTCAGAGAAGGGCCGCAGTCCAGGAACCACCGCGTGGCTCCGGTCGCCAGGAAATGTCAACGTGTGCTTCTCGCCGTGGCTTCTCTTCAAGGCCAGCAGACTCCGCAGCTTCCACCAGTTGACCTGACAGTGGTTCAGAAGGGTTTCGCACAAACAGACCAACAACAAAAAAAAAAAAAACGACAGTCGGCACATACGGTAAGGCAGACAAGTTAAGGTGAAAACGAAGCAGACAGCTGACCTAAAGTCTGCACATCCAGAGTAAACTTTTTATTGGTGCGGGGAACACAAACACACACACACACACACACACACACACACACACACACATACATACAGTAAGGAAGACAAGTTAAGGTGAAAATGAAACGCACAGCTGACCTAAAGTCTGAACATCCAGACTGAACTTTTATCAGTACAGGAGCACACACATAAAAAATAGAAGTGAAAACATAAGGGAATGTCCAGAGTGTTGGTCTACTTCCAAGAATACTCTCTGAGAAACAACAAAGCACCTTTGGGAGCAGTCAAACAGTGGGCAGGTTTTTCTGTTTCTTCATGCAGTGAAGCTGGCCAGTGTAATACAGGGGGGGGGGGGGGGGGGGGTGCTGTGGAAAGGATAAATGTATTCGGGGAGGAGACGGATCTCCTGTCAAGAGTCTGTGAAGCAGAGAGCTGGAATGGCTTGCCCTGAGGGCAGGGAAGGGGTGTGCAGGGGTGGGGCTGGTTTGGGGTGGGAAGGGTGCTTGGTGGTGGTGGTGGTGGTGGTGCTGGTGGTAGTAGTAGTGGTGGGGGTAGTAGTGGGGGCTACTCATGACTGTGGACAGGGGTGGGGAGGGGGTCAGACTCCTTTCTGACTGAACGCAAAAAGCAAAGGCGTGTTTGAGAGGAATTACCCGGTAGCCTCCCAGATGCCCGTGCAGCTTGTCCTTGTGGACGCGCATCCAGCTGACCTTCACCAGCGTGTTGTTCACCACCTCCACCGCCACGTCGTCTGGGGCTGCGGATGGAACTGCGGAGCCACACAAACACACACACAAACACACACACACACACACACATACACACACACACAAACACACACACACACACACACACACACACACACACACACACACATATATATATATATATATATACACATGTTAAGAGCCACAAGAGGCCCATAGCACAATACTGCAGTCGCTAACATTCATATCCCATTTAGCAATATAGCAATACGATAGATACTTAAATGCAAGTATCCTACTGAAGAAGCAAAAATCCTACTGAACCATGTCTTGCATGTTTGACATTATTACAAGTCGCTGCTTCAAATTTGAAGGTGGTAACACTTCCTATTAAGGTTCCTTGAGTAAATGTAATTAACAGTATCGGAGCTTTTAGCATAACTTAATTAATGCCAGAGTTAAGTGCTTGTTGATGAATGCTAAAATAAGAGCTAGGAAATTCACTTCAGGATTTAACGTCACTTGTCACTAATAATTATCTAAAGTGTGCCTCTTGCTACCCTAATCTATAAATGCAGGAATACTAACAAAGGCAAACTTGATATAAAGTGTTACCCTTTAACTTCACCAAAACACAACACGACAGCATTTCACAATCCAATCTAGGAGATCTAAAATATTACTCTCAGGACATTATGAATACCTAGTCTATTAAAACATCACACTGTAAAACCACAGCATACCACAGTATGTACATATGTCTACAGGTTTTGACCTAGCAAACACCCACATCCACAGCTTAAGTGAAAAGCTAGACAGGATGTAAACAAAGAACAAACACAGAATTCACTAGTGGCAAAGAAGATGGGCTCGGGGGTGGTGGGGGAACTGAGAGAAAGAGAGAGAAAGACAGGGAGAGAGAAAAATCAGAGCCTGCAGCAAAGAGACAGATTGAGAGGGAGGAGAGAGATAGTGAGGACAAGCAAGAAGGAGGAGGAGTGAGAGAGAGAGAGACAGAGAGACAGAGGGAAAGAGAGAGAAGAAGGGAGAAAGAGAGGAGTGCAGGGAGTGGTGTAAATTCTACAACATAGAGAAGTGGTGACCTGCGATCTCATCAGGAGGGCAACTCCAAAAGAAAACTGAAGACGAGAGAATAATTAGCACTGAAGATGCAAATAGCTCGAAGCTATGATTATATTTAATTTGTCAGCGTGCGGAGGAGTACAAAGCCTGTGTAAAGCAATCGCCCCCCAGTGTACCATCCAATATCCTCAATAAAGCCGGGCAGCTCCCTGCTATCTGTAAGGTCGGAGGGGGGATGGGGGGATGGGGGGAGGGGGGGACGGGAAGCACAGAAACCTTGGTCCATAGCACATTCTCTGCAGACACCACCACGGCCTCTTCCTGCAGGGCTTCAGGGATGCAGCGCACACACACACACACCTACACACACACACCTACACACACACACACACACACACACACACACACACACACACAGTCTATTTCTTTTACACACAAACGCACACACACACACGCGCGCGCGCACACACACACACAGACAAATACTCACACCGACACCCAATCACACAAAAGCACACACCCAAACACTCACATATTCACACTTACTGCTGTTGATTTTGATTTTTTTTCTTACTGTTTTTTTATTTTCCCTAAGGCTGCCTCTTCTTACTTTTCTATTCAAGCTGTCCAACCTCCACCCCACTTCACAATGCATATGCTTCAGCCCCAACTGTGAATACTTAAAAAGGGAGGGAAGGTGAGGAAACTGTTGGGGGAAAGATGGTGCAATTCAATGTGGTTAATACGAGCACTAGGCATTAGTGTGCATTCAGCATTCCTTGTGAAACTTTGCCTGTTCCATATGCATTTAACAACAATGTGGGGAGGAAAGAGAGAAGAAGAAGAAGAAGAAAAAAAAAAGAAAAAAAGGGAAAAAAAGGACCAGCAGTCAACAATACTTTGACACTGAGGGAGGTGAACATCAATAGTGCTGCCGCCACCACCACAGCTGAATTAATGCAATCTGGGAGCGATGCGAAGGAGGGGGCGAGAAAAGAAAAAAAAGAGAGTGCGCGAGCAAGAGAGAAGGAAGAGAGAGGAGGGAAAGAAGAAGAAGAGGCGGGGGGGGGTAACAAGACAAAATCACTCACAGTCCTCTCCCGAGTAGCCCACAACCACTCGGGGTTCCGGTGCCCAGCCCTTGTGATTCCGGGCCTGGATCTTGATCTCGTACGGCACGAACGTGGGGGTGTCCTTCACCACGAAGGAGTGCCTCTTCACCACGTGCTCCTGCCAGTCCTCATCGTCGGTGCCCTGCTGCCGATAGCTCACCTTGTACTCCAGGCCTGGGCCGTTGTGCTCGATCGGAGCTAGGGGCTGTGGAGGAAAAAAGAGAAAAAAAAGATGAGAACCAGTATCCCCCCCCCCCCCCTTTCCTTCCCACACAATTTCATAAAGTGCGTACATCCAGAGAAATAAATCACTAAAGAACTGACGAGGACCTCGAGAATAACACCTGAGATCTACATCTTCTATCGCTCTTTGGCTAGTCTGGTACAAGATAATAAAAAACGAACAAGACAGAGTTTAGTAAAAAACCCACATTTCTCATCAAGCGTCCTGTTTCTTTTTAAACGTAAAAGAATCCGTCTGTGAGGTCTGTGCGGCTTTTGATGACAATGGATTAGTCACCTTTAGAATGGCGACTCCCTGACTCCAATATAATGACTGTGCAACTGAGAATGGAAGAGGACACAGGAAGGATTCACTAAGGCACATCATTAACAATGTTGGTTCCTCCAGTGTGCAGACTATGGCTACATTATGACTGGGAGCCAGGAGGATAATAGGGTGGGCAGAGATTCATCTTTTTACAGTAGGATGAATTTACTTTGTGTGTGTGTGTGTGTGTGTGTGTGTGTGTGTGTGTGTGTGTGTGCATGTGTGTGAGTGTGAAGAAAAAGGGAGTCTCACTCCCCAATCGTTTCCTTTTCACTTATTAATCAAAGGCAGCTTTGACTGACTTTCATAGGAATTCCATTCACTTTGATCAGCCGCACAATGGCTTGGCAAAGTGCTACAGTACACCACTATGGGAAGCTAAAAAAAAAGATCTCCCCTCTTTCCTCAAACACAATGAAACCCCTAGATATGCTCTTTCAGGTAACTTAGGTTACCAAGGTATGACTAGGATTAATTCACTTTTTTTCGTCAGAGAGTTAAAAAGGCCTAACACAAACCTTACCTTTCCCTTACTTTTCCTCAGTATCGGCTTTCTTTACCTTTATATCTAGTTCCTACCTTCATATCCATACAGCCACACTCTAAGCAGTGGAGGAAACATACGCAGTGCCTTACCTCCCAGTTAATATCCATTTCATGTGGCAAATGACCTTCGATTTTGATATTTTCAGGGTTCTTGTCAGGAGCTTTGAGAGGGAGAGGAGAAATATAGATTTTGTCAGCGCTTGGAATTGTTAGTGGAAAAATGGCCTGTAAAATGTGCACATTAGGGCCTAGAATCTCAATGAGGGCAGAAATCAATTATTCCCAACAAGGGGATCAAGCAGGGGCGGGGGGGCTGTGGGCATTTGTACAGGCACTGCTTGCGAGGGAGAGGGCAGAGGCTAGCAAAGGAGGGGTGTGGATGGATGGTGTGTGTGTGTGTGTGTGTGTGCGTGGGGGTGTAAGGGGAGGGAGTGGTGAAGGATGTGTGTGATTGGGTTGGGGTAGGGCCGTGGGAGGGGGGGGGGGGTACATATCGAAGCAAACCAATGACTGACGACGGAACACTGAGCACAAGCGAAAAGCCCACCTCGCGCCGGGGTCTTGCAGTTCTCCGAGGGCTCGCTCGGCCGGCCCTGTCCCACTTCGTTGACCCCGGACACTCGGAAGCGGTAGTCCGCGTGTCCGTGGAGCTTCAGCAGGGCCGAGGTGTGGCTGCCAGGGACCCGCTGCGCCTCGCGCCAGATGCCAGGCTCCCGCTGGCTCTCCTCGAACTCGATAACAAACCCTGTGGACCAGAAAAAAAAAAAAGAAAAAAAAAAAAAACACAAGGTTAACAGCAACAGCTCCCATGATGGCCTGTCATTGGCGCGAACTGCTCTCGTTAAGAAGCCCGTGGCTTTGCTATGCAGATAGCTCCCGTTGACCCTTTGCCACGTGAATAATGAAGCGTGTCTACGGGAAGTGTGTCCACGCAGCTGCGCGACGCTCTCAAATTAATCATAACCGGCCTGTCTCCTGCCCCAACCCTGCCGCAGCAGCGCAGCTGAAGAAGAACAAGAAGAAGAAGAAGCAGCAAAGGAACGCAAAGGGGCCGGGCCGAGGGGGAGGAGAGGCGAGGCGAGGCGAGGCGAGGCAAGGCAAGACTGCTGCAGGATGGAGGATGGTCCAATTACCTGTGGTGGAGCTGTTGTGGTCGTCCCCTGGGATCCATTTCAGCTTCACACTCTTTCCGCTGAGTTCAGACAACATCAAGTCCTCCGGTGCATCGGGGACGTCTGAAAAAAAAAATAATAAAAATGAGAGGAAAAAAAAAACATGGCTTTGATAGATACACAGACACAGTCCACAGTCCTCCTGGGTGCTGCAACCCCAGCCAGTCCAAAGAGCACACACACCACACCAGAGCACACACACCACACACACGGCCTCCGAAGTCACAGCCTTCACGGTTTATTTTCACTCCTGTCTGGTGTTGGCACTTTTTGAAGGGGGCACTGGATGGCACAAGTTCACATTACATATGAAATGATCAAACAGATACAAGGCTGGGATATAAATCCTCTACACTCTGTATGTGTTAGGCACAGAGTTGACACTAAATAGATTTCCTGTATATAGAACAGGCACAGTGTGCCAAATCTGATCTTATTCCAGTATATTAGAAAAAAAAAACAAAAAGAAGCCACAAAGTCTCCTCTTTTTTGTGTAACACTCAGGAGTACCATCTTAGGTAGATATTTTTTTAACTTAAATGGGATATTGTATTCAGATTTATTATGACACTCGCATATAAAAACTCTTCTCTCTCTGTCTGCTCTTTCTCTCTCTCTCTCTCTCTCTCTCTGTCTCTTTCTGTATTTATGTGTGTATGAGAGAGACAGTTATTCTCTGTCTGAGTGTGTGTCTGTGTGGGTGTGAGTAATTGAGTTAGTAAGTATGTGTGTGTGTGTTTGTGTGTGTGATTGTGTGTGTGTGTGTGTGTGTGTGTGTGTGTGTGTGTGTGTGCGTGTGTGTGTGTGTGTGTGTGTGTGTGTGTGTGTGTGTGTGTGTGTGTGTGTGTATGTGTGTGCATTTGTGTGCCAAGGCCGCCATGTCAGACACAATCACTCACCCATAACGATCAGATGTGCCGAGGCAATATCTTGGTCCACCGGGCTCCGGACCACACATGAGTATCTGCCCTGGTCCGAATAGCTCACGTTGGCGATTTGGAGGATCCCATCATCCACCAAATAACTGCTCGCACAAACGACACAGCCACACATTGACTGGTAAGCCTTTTGCAACAGGGGAGGCTTTAAAAACATCATATCTGTTTTGAAGGTGAAACATGGCTTTACTTTACCCCATGTTCTCGGTGTCGTTGAGTGCTATGACCACGGTGTCTTTGAGCCAGTAGGTCTCCATCTCGTGGTTGAAAGAGCGGTCGAACTCAGCCTGGCATACAAACTGTGCTGTGGTGCCTACCAGGATGCGTAGGTCCATTGGTGGGTCCACTATCTTGGTGGGCTCTGAAATGCATAGGAGAGGATTCATCATCATCAGACTTGGCCCATGGTTTAAAAGCTGCTTCCACACTGTCCCACCAAACACCAAAGTTGGCAGTTGTTGACACCTTCCAGGTGACAGTCTTCAGAATGTTCAGTAAACCAACTGCCAGTTCCACACTGCCCTGACAGTAACTGACAACTACACCGGTGTTTCTCAAAGTGTGGTTTCGCAGACCACTGGACCGTGAGCAGTTGTGTTAAAATATTTTTTTTTTCATGTTTCCTAGGCTACCTATGCACAGTGTGTTTAAACGACGTGTATATCATCTTCATGTCATTCCCTAGTTACAGCTATGATGCTGCACCACTTAATGTATTTACATAGCCCTGTTAGCCTCAGATGGGGGGTGGGGGTAGAAGTAGGGTATGAGGTAGAAGTGTTTGGTCTGAAAATCTGTGACAAACACTGGTCTACACTGACCCAACTGTTTGGTGTTGATTGGTGGCATATGTTTTGGGCAGTGTGCACGGATCTTTTAATAAAACATTTATTTGGATCTGCTTGCCAATCTGCACCTTTTATGTCCAGGAAGGCAGTGATTGCCCTGGAGCCTTCCCTATTTTTGGCGATGCAGGAGTACTCCCCCATATCCTCCTCCTCCACTGCGGAGATTTCCAGGGAGCCGTTGTCGTGAAGGAAAAACCTTGGCCCTGTTACAGAATCCGCACTGTCCTCCTTGCTCCTGCAGTTATAAAGGTTAAAAAAAAACAAGACAATCAGAGTGGTTTAATATACTGTTTTTTTTAATACTAACTGTGCTCACACATCCGGGGCTGTCGGAGTAGTTATAGTGAAAACACAGTCAGAACACATCTTGTAATTAACGGCATTTTAATATTACATCCTTACCACATCAAAATAACTATTACTATAACTAATAAAGCTAACTAATTTAAGGTGAAGTACTAAACACGTTAACACCACTTACCCTGGTGTTTTACTGCACCCTGCTGGATGATACTGATCTAACACCTCCAGTATTAACAACTCTAATATCCTTACATCCTGATCTCCACCTCCATGTACTTCTCCACGAGCTCTCCCTTCATCTACTGTACATTATTTCTGCTCCGGTCCTAGCTTCCCTACACTCCTACACTCACACAGCTACTGTGTTGTGAGAATTAGCATGAGATAGATAGCGTTCTCAGGTATGAATATCCCCATTTATATTATGCTAAACCTGGTGCTTAAACGTAAGCGTAGCCCCGGGAGCCATTTATAACTGGACTGGGTTAGGCTTATGCAGGGGCTAAAACCTGGAACTATTGCCCCAACAACATGACCACATAAGCTGCCTGCCCGGGGCCATATTATGGACAAGGATAAACTGGGAACTGTGGACAAATTCACTTATTCCCTACTGTATATAGTGAATCAGGCAATGGCACACTGACACACTATACACTATACACTACACACTGAACTAGTGGAACATTTTGGATGATTTGGATGATTTTGGATGATTGTTGACCTAGGGAAGGGAGCAGGTGGTGGCCTACCAGTTGATGACGGAGGGTGGCGAGCTGAAGGTCTTGCAGTGCAGCACGATAGTCTTCCCCTGCACAGCCGAGTACTGCAGGCTGTCCTCTGTCACAATCACCGGTGGCAGGTCTGCATGGAGAGGCAATCAGACCACAAGCAAAACAGTCAGTGTGTGTGTGTCTGTGCCTGTGTGTGTGTGTGTGTGTGTGTGTGTGCGTGCATGTGTGGCACGCCTGTGTGTGTGTGTGTGTGTGTGTGTGTGTGTGTGTTTGTGTGTGTGTGTCTACACGTGCCATGCCGTGCATGAGGCATGTGATTTTAAGCCGATTCACCGCATGGGGTAGCAGACACGCACTGGAATGACAAATGTAGCAGTGGTCCAGAAAGCCAAACTCTGACTGTCATGGGCTTCCTCCCATATCAGCCTCCAGCAGGAGAGCCTGTGTTTTTAAACACACCACAGACAGTGGGAGAAAGCATCTGGACTGCAAATAGATTCCCTGGCAGTTTACTGAAAAGCCAAGTGGAAACCAATCTCTCTCTCTCTCTCTCTCTCACTCACTCTTTCTCTCCCTCTCTCTTTCCCCATCTCTCTCTCTCTCTCTTATTCTCTTTCTTTCTTTCCTTCTCTACCTCATTCACTCTCCAGCTCTCTCTGTTTTTCACTCACTCTCTTTCTTTCTATCTATCTTTCTTTCTCTTTCTCTCTCCAGCTCTCTCTCTCCTTCTCTCTGTATGTGTGTCTATCTCTCTGTCTCTGTCTCTGTCTCTCTCTGTCTCTCTCTCTCTATGCCTATCGTCCTCCTCTCTATTTATGTTCTCAGATGAAAGTGGCATATGGACCACTTACAGGAGCTGAATGAGAATGGGGAAGACACACGTGTTGGCATATAAAAGAGGCAGGCTCCTCTGTGAGAGGCCCCTGGGGGGGGTATGGGGAGGGCTGGAGAGGAGGCATGCCGGAGACCTCAGCCTTGCCCCAGCAGTCTTCCTCTTCACCCGCCTTGGACAAAAAAACAAAGGGCAGCTCTATGCCTCTCAGGCCAGACACACATACACATACACATGCACTCACACACGCTCACACGCTCACACACGCACATACACATGCACAGACATGCACCCAGACACACAAACACACAGACACAGACACACACATGCCTGACACAAAGACAAACAGAGATGCATACACCCAGACAGACAGACACACACATAAGTGCGAATGCACACCCACACACACACACACATACACACACACACACACACACACACACACACACATGGACATGCAGAGACATACTGAGAGACACAGATACAGTCATAAGCAGGCAGACACACAGAGACACACAAAGACACAAAAGCACACACACCCAAACAGTCTTGCCATATCGCCTCTACCTCAGCCTTCTCCCTGTCAAAGGAACAGATTCTTCCAAAGAAACACGATCCCAAAGCAACACGATTTTATTCCCCATTTCATTTCAGTTATGTTTGCCTGCATACAGTTTTGCTCTGTTTCACTACTTCTGTGTCTTTCTTATCTTTATTTAATGCTGGATGTGGAGCAACCAGAAGGAAAATGACTGCAAGCATAGACAGATGCTTCTGAGAAACAGTAAAGTCTGGCAGATTTGGCCGCGTGCCCACTGCAGGGTTGCATCAGCTTTTTTTTCTCAAATAGCACTTTTCATACACAAGCTGTAGCTCAAAATGCCTAACCAGTTAAATAAATGAGATATATTTAAAAAAAAAAAAAACAGAACAAAAACAGAAGGCCAACAAAAAAAAAATGGAGAATGGAGATTTTTCATACAAAGTTAAAGGTGTAAAATACGACACCTACTCATGATCATAATGTTGGCGTTTGCCAGGATGGTGCCATGCTTGTTGGATGCCTCGCACTGGTAAACAGCACTGTCACTGGAGTTGGCCCTCTCCAAGATGATCTTGTTGTCAAACACTTTCCTGTTGGCAGCAGGCACCTCTGTAAAAAAAGGAAGCAAAAGGCTTTATCAGCCAGATGGTATTAGGTTCAGGACTTTATTTGTCCTGAGGGTAAGGCCCTAAAGTCTTTTTTGTATGCAATTAATCTATCAGGGGTTTGCACACACACACACACACACACACACACACACACACACACACACACACACACACACACACACACACACACACACACACACACACACACACATTAGAAGGAGTAATAGGTTCACACAAACACTGACATACACATCCACATTGAAGCACACCCACACCAGTGTGCAGCCTTTAATCGAGGGCCCGGGGAGAAGCACACAGGGTTTTAGTGCCTTGCTCAAAGCCACTTCATGCAAAGAGTCTGCCCACCCCCTTAGGCATATGAAGTTGAGCAGAGGTTCTATGGCAGTTGGCAGTGTCAGCCTAAGTAGTGGATGTAGGAGAGGACTGTTAAATCAGCCACTCAATTGACATGTTTTATACTACTACTACTACTACTACTACGACTACTACTACTACTACTACTACTACTAATAATAATAATCTTTACTTGTATGGCACATTTCATACAAAGGATGTAGCTTAAAGTACTTCAACAGTTTGGCAAAGGAACACAGATAGCGCCTGCACTGGTTTTGTACCAGTCAGGAATCAAACTAGGTGGTACTGAGGGGGAAGAGGATGACGAAGGAGATGAGGATAAGGATGAGGATGAAGAGGGGGTGGGGTGGGATAGGGTGGCCGTACCGTTCAGTGCAAGGCCGTTCACCTTCCAGGAGATGGTGGGCTTGGGGTTGCCAGTGGCGACGCACTTGATGAGCACGTCCGATCCAATCATACTTATTTGGCTCTCAGGCCTGGCAGTCCACTGAGGGGGCTCTGGAAGGACAGGAAACATTCGAGAAGATAAACATCCATTTTAACATAAACACAACTGTACATGTCACTCCCTAGATCAGCAACCATGCATAGAGGTATTTAAAGCAATACTAAGTAGTTTTACTCTTCGGTCGCCCTACAGGTCGGAAGCAGAATTTATTTGAACTGCAGAGAGACGGCTCGCTCCTCCAAACATATAGCTTATAACCCATGAAGGGCGGCAAAGCAAATTCATAAGTGCCTTTTACCCTGTTACAAGTTGATGAATCACTAAAACAATTTCGGAAACATTATAACATTACAGGTTAAAAAAACTATTTAGTGTTTGAGATAGCAGTTGTCAAACTGGGGTACAAGTACCCCTTGGGGGTACTTGGATCAATTCAAGGAGGTACAAATTAAATCTTAGCTTTTATCAGTATAAAGATATCGCTCAGGTATAGACCCCCATTACAATACAACAGACTCTACCATAGGTACCACCAAGTGTGTTCAGATCTTGTTTATGCAGCAATAATTATGCAAAAATATTAACTGTTATAGCAAGATGCCTGTGGTGCAGGGGGTGTTCGGTAGAACACAGAATGTCTTAGGGGGTACGCGGAAGTTAAACGTTTGGGAAGCACTGCTTTAAGACAACACAACAACAACAATAACCACCACTACATGGAGTCAACAGGGAAACACTATTCCACAGTAAAGACAATGGCCTGTGAGGTCTGATTGAAAAATATACACATTGTTATTAAGTTGTAAGCAACTCGACTTCCTCAGAAGAAGCCTTTTGGATGAAAGGTGAAGCGTCTTCAAGCTACTAAAAGAAGTACAGTTGCTTACAACTTAGCTCTTTTAAATATCCTGGTATCCTTTACATAGTACACCTAAACATCTATACCATACTTATACCATTAAAACAGGCAGCAGATACTATGACATACAGTGTGAATTTCATGTATGACACAGAACAACATGACTACAATTTCAACATTATACCAAAACTGGACGCAGGCTGCAGATACTATGACATGAACTTTAAAAGATGTAAATTTCATTTTTGCGCAAAACTCTAGTCTCCATAGACAGACTCAGTGATTCTGAGTGCCACTGAGTTTCTCAGGAAGACCTGAAGACTCTCACCCTCCACGGTGACATGGAAGAAGTGGTTGGCATCCCCATGGCCGTTCTTAGCCTTGCACTTGTACTGGCCCTCGTCCTCCTGCTGGACGTTCGGAATGTGCAGGACCTTCCCATGATTCTCCACGATGGCGCGATCGGGGAGCCCCTGGCCCACTTTGGTCCACTCAACCTTTGGGGTGGGACTAGAGGTGATCGCAGAGGAGAGAGATACAATATTGGTATGGAGACAGAGGGAGCAAGTCCCAATGCCCACATTGAGTATGTCACATATGTTTAATCAATGTATCATATAGAATTTTTATAAGAATTACACAGTAATATACAATGCCACACAGCTGAAATGCCACCCTCTTCAGATCTTGCTAAATCAATGTAATCATGTCGACACATGCACACACACACACGCACACACACACACACACACAGATGCACACAGATGCACACACACACACATACACACAAATACACACACACACTACAATACAAATATTAAAAATAAAAAGTTTCTATTCATGATCAATCCAGGATACTTACAACCCAGCAGCAATGCACTCCAGCATCAGTGCCTCCCCTTTCACTAGGTGTGTGTATGTTTGACCACCAGGGGGCGACAGAAGACTTGGTTTACTCTTCAGAATGGAATTAGCTGCCAGAGAAACAAACATGTTCAGAGGGAAATATCTGTTGGATGATGTTAACAAGTTTACATTCTACATGTTGGCTCACTTAATTGGTGTTGCTATGCCATCTGACTCAAGCCTATGTTGTTGGTCCTAGCAAAATTACAATGACCAGTCACTAGTTTTGCTGAAAACATGGTGTCTATATGGGGAAAATAATGCCCTCGCTTCTGAAAAACAACCATTTCATGTGTAATGGAAAATGTGTTTCATTTCTTGGAACAGCACTTACCATAACCACTATCTGAGGCTGAGTCAGTCTTTAACCCAGCTGGAATGGAGAGATGGGTAGGGGGGAGGAGGAAAACATGGAGATGAGCAAATTAACCAAAAAGAAAAAAAACAACCAGTTCATGGAAAAAAATATGCCATACAGGGACAACAAATGATAAAAAAAAAGAAATGCATAACACAGGGAAATGTGAAAAGCAGTGTCTGTAAATGCTCTGAGAGAAATGATCCCTTGCAGGTGGCATTATCAAACGGCCCGCATGAGAGCTTCCCATTGCTTCGGCAAATTCCTTGTTGAAGGTCAACAAGCAGTTGAGAGATGGGGAAATGAAAGGTTGTGGAAGTGACAGGCACACGTGCACTCAAACACACACAATGCATGAAAATGTGGAGATTTCTGTTCTCACTCTCTCTTTCTTTCTCTCGCTCTCTCCACAAAAGAGTACAAAGTCACACAAGTATTCCGCTACCGCAGCTGTGACTACAACTATGATCCTCCATAGCTTGTTGTGACTCTGTGTTCTGTCATCTTTTACCAGTGAAAACGTTTGAAATGAATGTTGAATTGTTAAATCCATGTTGAATATTGAGCAGCTTACACCAAGTGTCTAGAGCATGGGCGTCGCCACATACTTTTTCCCCTGGGTAAACATGTACCTGGGTACCTGGGTAAACATGCGCTGTGCCGGGGTAAAAATAAATCCAAACAATTTAAACAACTCTATTTGTTATTGTTATTACTGAATAGAGATGTGTTATATATCACTGCAAGGAATAACATGGTGAGCACAAATTGTACCCCCTTTTCAATCTGTGCATGTCACACTTAAAGAGTGGACAGGTCGCGCTGGTAGGCATTTGTTGCGTCTGTGTATTAATCAGTGAATGAAATGCATGTATGAGGGGCGCGCAATCAGGATAGAAAATGGCTTCTTCGCTATCTCTTTCCGCTCTTGTGACCACTGTGGACTATGTGTCAGAGAAAGAAGCCTCACAAGTGTCAATTGTCAACTGTCTCTTGGTCAACATACTGTTTCTGACCACCAGTGACATGGCGGTCTTCTGGACGATGGTTCTGATGCGGGGGAAGGAGGCGAAGCAGCAGTAATCTCTCCGGCTGTCCCTCTCCAGAGCGTTGGCAAAGTAGAGGTTCCCATTCAGGCCAATGGACACCCTCTCATCCTGCTCAATGTGCTGGAGACCTGGGAGGGCATATAGGATTACATGATACAACTTGACAAATGCATAAACTGTCTACCAATGCATATCACATAGATGTATTTACAGTGTAAAATGGACTGATTGTTACGTAGTTTTATATAACATTAAACTCAAGACAGAAAAAAAACACAGGAGCTTTTTGAAAGGACAGCCTTTTAAAACTAATGCAAAGGGTCTGACTGAGAGAGACTGAGCCATCACACATAGCCATATACTGTATTACATACATGCATTCTTCAACAAACTACATTAATGCTAAAATTAAGATAACACTGAACTCAAACACCAACAGAAAAGTACAGAAACCTAAGACTTGTGCAACGGGTCTTTTTTTTGGAGAGTGACTCAGCATTGATTATGGAGAAGTGAGACTTCTTTGTACATTACCCTGACAAAGTGACAATCAATAATACCCCCCCAAGAGCTTGCATGTTTATGCAAAGGACGCCACCCATTATAAACACATCTATTCCTATCATCATTTTAAAATACAACAGTATGCAAATGCTGACATTTCGCTGGCTCTTTTCCATACCGCTGCGCCACAAACATCCCTGTCAGGAGCACTCAATCTGGGCTTGTACGAGCACCGCTGAGCCCACTCACCAATTGTCATCCAGTAGATTTGCAACGGGGGTATCCCTTTGGGAGGGTTGCATTTCAAAGTGACAGGCTGACCCTCCTCCACCTCGATGGGATCAATTTTCTCTTTTGGGAACTTCGGAACATCTAAAATGTAACAAAAGAGCAAAAAAAAAACGAGACAAGGGAAAATAGAGTACAAGAGACAAAGAGGGAGGGAGAGACAGAGAGAGATAGAGAGAAAAAGAGAGAAAGAAAGAGAGAGAGAGAGAGAGAGAGAGGAAGAGGGAAAGAGAAAAAAAGAAACAATTGGGAGAGTAAGACAGTCAGAGAGGGAAAAAAGCTCATGGTTAAATCACTTCCATCCTGCAGGTGGCAGTAACTGAATAGTATTCACAGGGGCTCTGTTAAATCAGCAGTGATTTACGCTCCGCTCCCCGCACAGAGGTACAGGGGAATAGCATAAGAGATGCCATTACGCTTGTAGAAGTGGGGTGTCAAACGGCGGAGAGTGATTGAGGGCTGGTTGAGGCTGGCTCGACACAGTTACCTTTGAGCCCCGCCATCTTTAAGGATTTATGTGGTTTGCTCAGGAGCGAGATGAAAAATGTGCCAGGGGAGATGGAGAGGAGAGGAGACTGGCTCTCTCTCTGATTCCTGTTTTTTTTTCTCCTCTCTCGTGCTCCCCCTGCCCCACAAGGCCCACACTGGAGCGCTGTGCTGGAGGAGTGTGGCTACAGTCTGGTGGTGATGGTGGTGGTGGTAGGGCTTCATGAGTGATTCTTGAGTGAGTGTGTGTGTGCATGTGTGTGTGTGTGGGAGGGGGGGTCTGAATTGGGGGGGGGGGCTGATTATGTATGTGTGTGTGTGTGTGTGTGTGTGTGTGTGTGTGTGTGTGTGTGTGTGGGAGGGGGGATCTGAATGGGGGGCAGTCTGAGTGTGTGTGTAAGTATGTGTGTGTGGGGGGGGGTGACAAAGTCTATGTGTAAGTATGTAAGCATGTGAGTGGTTGGCTAGCACAACAAACAACCCACACAGGGCCACTGCATTTGCCTTATTGAATTCTGAGTGCCATATCATGTTAGCAGAGTTAGCACAGTGACTGCGGCATGGTCGGCGATACTCACGAGGCACGACAAACACGATCTCCTCCGATATGGCCGTGCCCAGCTTGTTGGAGGCGTAGCAGCGGTAGATGCCTTGGAACTCGGTGAGATTCCCGCTGTTGGGAATGATGAAGGTCCCGGAGCCTTCCTCCAGGAGCAGTCGGGGGTCCTGGTCGGGATCAAACTCCTGACCGTTTTTCGTCCATCGGAACCTGGGGAGACAAACACAACACACACACACACACACACACACACACACACACACACACACACACACACTCCATCAGATGTGGCCCTACATGCCACTGAGATGCGACCCTGATGTTGACACTTATACACATCACTGGCACACTCACTCACACACACACTCTAAACTCTAAATCAAACGGTGCCGGAGGCTTTGAACAGGCGCTTTGAAATGCCAAAGATGCACTGGTGGTGTTTTGGTTGGCCTGCTAATGAGCTCTCTTCTCTCTCTTTATATGGTGTGTGTGTGTGTGTGTGTGTGTGTGTGTATGGGTCTGTATGTCTGTATGTGCACACGCATGTGTGTGTGTGCATGTGCATGTGGGTGTGGCTGTGTGTGTGTGTGTGTGTGTGTGTGTGTATGAGCTGCAGGTACTCACTCAGGCTCTGGGTTGCCTTTGGCGGCACACTTCATGGAGTAGCTCTCGTCGAAGGGGAAGGCGATCATGGTGTTGGGGGACTGGGCGGTGATGGTGGGGAGCTGTTCGACTGCGAAGAGGCAGACAGGCAAAGATGTCAACATTCAAGCACATCTGTCCATTTTTATATATAATGCTTTAGAAAATGGTGCATTTGTGTCACTGTGAAAGCTTCTTGGGACAGGCAGTATTGTTGATTGGGTTGTAAGTAAATGGGTAGTTTGCGCAAACATCAATGATTGGAGTTAATTGTGAATTTGAAATGGCTTTTTACATGCTTACATGCTCTTTAAAATGGCCTTATGGTGTGATTAATGTCAAATAAATTGTTTTGGTTTCATGTCCCTTTTTCAACATGAGTCTTTCATGAGTCTCTAGATCAATGACCAAGTCATTAAATGCTACTTTAATTGTCCCTCTCTCTCACACACACACACACTTTTATTGCTGGATGAAGACAGCTACAAAGGGCCCTAATTACACACCAATTTGTCCCCTACACCTCTCTTGTTAATGGTATGTTTTGATATGAATATCTTTGAAGTGGGAAAAATATAATATGCATAACTATGGGTTCTAAACCACAAAAAGGCTAGTTACTAAGCATAACGATGTGTGCTGTGTCTGTCGAGATGATAGGCTATTAGACAAGTCTTGATATTAGACGTGAATGATAATAGTAATAACAACAACAACAACAACAATAATAACAATAATAATAACAATAATAATCATCATCATCATCATCATCATCTGTACTTGTATAGGACATTTCATAAAAGGATGTAGCTCTATGTGCCTCAACAGCTTGGCAAGAAATCACAAGACACAAGACTGATGTGTGTGTGTGTGATGTAAATGAGTGTGATGTGTGTGATGTGAATGAGCTGCTTCTATGTATTATTATCATGTCATCTAATCATGACGGGGAGAACCAGAGTGGAATGTTCACATGAGGTCACTAGGATGAAGAAAGAGAGGAAGGAAGGACCACAAACTTACTGTTTATGTGGCTTAAAACTAGACAATCCAGTGCAGCAGGGAGAAGGAGGAGGAGAAAAACAAAACAAAAGACAACATATGGCCAGTTTCATAAATCACTGTCTTCGTCAGGGCAAATTCTTCCAGAAGAATGAAACAGATTTAGAGAAGAGTGTCTCTGAGAAGCAGGTTGTTTGAGGCATGACTTTGATTATTTCAGTAGTAGGGTTACAGCATTAGAATTTTAAGTGTTCGTGTTTTTTTTTCTTCCTCTCACTTAGAATTGAAGCCCAAAGATATACACTGAATAATTTAAGGCAAGTACAACTTGAATCTAGTTTCCACAGCAACAGACTGCGTGTGTAGTAAAGGCAGCCCCGCTGGGAGCATGTTAAGAGTGCAAAAACACTTTTTCATTCATGTCTCACATGCATGTGCTTATCTTACTCCAGACAGTTACTATTACGATTAAGATCAAAATTCTCACATGTGAAAGATGAAAATAAGAGGATATGAAACAAACAAAACATATCAAGAAAAAACATCAACCTCTGTTAGTGGTATCTGCCTCTGAGCACACAGCGGAATTTCACACAAAAAAAATCTGACTGAGGGCATAAAAACACAGCTCACAAAACTATTGTGAACATAAAGTTTTCATTTGATTTTCTTCAGAGTACACTACCTTACCTCAACTCAGTGACTCTTACTTACTTATGAGTGAGGAGCATTACTTCTAAAACAAAAGCCCAAATTTTAAGTACCTTACTAAGTACTAGTTCTGCAGTGAAGGATTTGCTTCTGAAAATCAATACAGTTAAGAGAATGCAAATTTATTTAACACTGTCAGCACAACACCTCCCTACATACTTTCATAAACGAAAAAAAAATGTTACCAAATAAATAAATAAGAGAATAAGAACAAAATAACTGCCAAAAACAGAGCCAAAGTTGTGTGAGTGTATGATGGATGGGTTTGTTACCTTCCAGCGGGATATCCAGTGAAGAGGAGCCAGGTGCCCCACTGAAGCTGAGGACCACGCCCAGAAACAGGGCCACGCCCGGCCTGCCAGACCACCTCATGACTCCGCAGACACACTAACACACTAACACACTCACACACACACACACAGGCGCGTGTGCAGACACACACACACACACACACACAAACACACACTGTTGACTCAGAGTGCAGGAATTGGAGTGAGGAGTGCAGCTTTCCGCCAAAGTCTCCCTAGTTCATCTCAATCCGTGCCATGCACGACACGCGGGACCTGCCAGAGAACACAGACACACACACACACACACACACACACACACACACACACACACACACACACACACACACACACACACACACAGAGGGAGAGAGAGCACCACCATCAGTACTCCTGCACCCATATTCAGCCCAAAAAAACATGCACAATGATTTCCTTAATTTCCTTTGGGATAAATAAAGGCATCTGAAAAAGTATCTCTACTAATACTAAAACCCACACATACACATATACACACAAATTCACAAGCAAGCACACATACGCACACACACACAAACTTGCAAACACACAAAATCATCCACACACACACACATATGTGGGGAGATGAGCATCTGTAGAGACTTCAAAAATATGCATCTTTGAAAACAACTATCTACATATTAAAGCATTCTAACACCCTGTCCCTGGAGACATACAGAACATTGTGCTTGTGTTTATTGTTGGTATGCTGTCTATTTCACAGTACACAAAGCCTCAGAGTGGCAAATAAATAAATAAATACATATGAATAAAAATACACATTTAAAAAGCCGGTTTTGGGACCGCCCATGGTTTCCTGGGATACACAGCAGATGTTGAAGACAGAGTTTGAAATTATAAATTCATGCCATCCTAACACAGAGAACACATCTGAGAATGGAGTACAGTGAGATTGCCTGCCTCCTTTGTGGGTGTGTGTGAGGCTTCCCTCATTCATAACACCGTCTGTTTGCTGCTCCGTGAAACATTCGCAGGGAGCTAGCTACATCGACACAGAGACACAGCTGAGTGCACTGGCCTGCTCCACTTTAAGCACATTCCCTCTAATTAAACAAGCGGATATAAAAAGAAGGCGAGACTCTGTCTTGTTTGTTTACCTTCTGTCACTCTCTGACAGGTATTTACATATGCACTAAGCACACACTGCTGACACAGTGCAGTAGCAGCAAACCTGCTACCCACTCGCCACACTTCCTGTGTCTTTGTCTATCACTCGCTGCTTGTGCGTTCGCAAACGAGTCCTCACAATCCCTATACCGTCAGGCAGAGCACATCGCCTGCAAACTGAGGCAGCTCAGGTGACTGCAGACCACCGAACGAAAAGATAAGATTGGATTGGACACCCCTGCCCTCAGCTAGCTTGTCCTGTGTCACACTAGGGCAAAAGTTCATAAAGCAGCAATGGCACGGCATGCCTGGCTGTGCTGACTGTTCAATACCTGACTGTTCTGTGCAACCATGTTGAAGGAGGTAGACGTGGTGTCTGTGCCTTTGTTTTATTCCCATCTTTCACCCAATGTGTAAATCCAAAACAACAGTTCAAGGTTAAAAAAAGAGAGGAGACTGTATGAAGAGGCTGAATAATTTCAAAATCTTCAATTGAAATAGAGTGCCAAAGTGAGAAAACAGGCCATAACCTATATTATGTTCAATATATGATATAGTATGTGGTCTATATATACATCCATATATTTCTAAGAACGCAACGTTTCTATATCTATTTCTAATGGGCTATTCCTGTGATGCAGACAAGGGCATGAAACAGGAGCATGGTGCAGCTCATGTACATGTAGCTGGGGGGTGCCCAGGGGAGAGCAAGGAGTGAACTCTCCTTGGCAAGTGATCATTATCTGGGCCTTGGCAAGGTCTCTCACCCCTAGCATATTCGGTCATCCTCATCAGGCCTTACCCGCAATTTGCTGAAATCACAAGGGCTTGCAGCTCCCTTCACCTTAAGTGCTAATGAAGACGCACGCTTAACAACAGGAAACGATGCATGGAGACAGGGGGAAAGAGAGAGCGAAAAAGAGAGAGAAAAATAGAGAAATAATTTATTCCCGGAGCACATGTACTGGAAGTGCAGGATATACACACAAATTAGGCAATGTTCTCCATTACACCTGAGGTCTTTCTCTTACTACACTTATGGTTTCTGCTCCTCTTTCCATGACTCTGCATGACTCCACATGTTTCCCAAACAACTTTTGAAAGTTTTTCCGTGTGGCTAGCAGGTCCAATTAGTGCTGACAGAAGGCGATTTGAGGGCAGAGGAGTCTCCCGGTGTTAAGCTCTTTACGGCAGGCATGAGGGAGGCTCACTGCTCGCTGCTCGGATAGCTTGTATTATCACAACCACCACCAGCCTACACCAACAGCTGCCTCCATACTGGTGTGCACTTCCACTCCTCTCACTCTGTGATTGTGTGTGTGTGTGCGTGTGTGTGTGCATGTGTGTGTGTGTGTGTGTGTGTGTGTGTGTGCATGTGTGTGTGTGTATGTGTGTGTGTGTATGTGTGTGTGTGTGTGTGTGTATGTGTGTATGTGTGTGTGTGTGTATGTGTGTGTGTGTGTGTGTGTGTGTGTGAGTGTATGTGTGTGCACACGCTTGTTCCTCCCCTCTTAATCTTCCCCCCATTTTCAGTTAACTAATCCAATAGGGAGCCACAGGGGTCAAAGAGTGAGTTGGCGGCGAGCGATTGAATAATTGAGCAGTGTGTGAACAAGTCAATTTCCATTCGTCCGGCTCTGTGGTGCCTCTGTTTTCTGATGTTCCCTGTCGTCTCCATAGGCTACCCCCCACTTCCCCTCCACCTCCCCCTCCCCCTCTCCCGTCCATGTCTCCCTGTAATGGCATTAACTGTGTCTGGGACCGCTGTGTGACTCAGAGCTCGGGTTATTCTGACCCCACTGATGACCCCTCCACCCCCTCCGATGTCTCTGGCAAAGAAATACACTCACCCTCACGGGGATGTGTGTGTAATAGCCACCACCACCCCTTCACCCCAAACTTCCTCAGCCCCTCTCGTAATTACAACCCTGAGACCCCACCCCCCCACCCCCCTGCTCTCATCCTACATCCCAAGCCGACCCCTTTAAGCGCTGCGTGGCTTTTTCCATGATCCATGGATGGAGGGGCTTGCCTGAGGCACTACCGCCCCGCCCCTCCTTTCCCACAGAGCGGGCTGCAGGGGGGGAGGCAGCGGTGGCCAACATTCGAATCAGAAGGTAGCTGGTGGGATGGGTCGGCATAATTGGATTGTGCTGCGGAACTCGGCGTGATCAAGAGGTGGATTTATACAACGATTGCAGTGCCCAATATGCCCCATGCCCTCCATCGACCTCCCCCCCCCCCCAACTGCAAAAGCAACACCAGCTCGTTACCTAATTATGTTGGCCTTTAGACCTTGATTATCATACAGCCACTCAGACGGATTACCCCCCAACCCCCTTATCCCCCATCACCCCACACACACACACCCCACCCCTCAACAACACCATCATCACCCACCAGCCGCAACCAGCAGCTGAACTGGGCTAGATCACTTAGCATCGGATTTAATTTGCCTGTCCCCCTATTGTTGAGCGTTTAGCCGTAGCGCAATATGGCCATCTGGTTAGCAGGGATCAGATAGCCACAGGGGCTGGGCTGGGCTGGGCTGGACAAGGATGGACGTGGAGAGATATGCATCTTACCCCTACTTCATCCCAACACACACACACACACACAAACTTGTGCTTTTATATCCCTAAAAGGGGACTCCCATTGACTCCTGTTATAAAATAACTAAAGAATGCTGAACTGTGCCCAGATAAACCCAAATCGCTAACCCAAATCAATGATTTGGCCCTTTTTCGGTTTATCAGTAGCAACAAAATAACCAACCAAGAAAAACACTCAGATTAGTGGGGAAACACAATTTGTTCCCCACAAATCACTTTTCCTTGTCTGGTTTCCCTATCTTAAGTGGGGAAATGTGTGCCCCATATGTGTAGCTTTACCACAAGCACACGCACACACACACACACACACACACACACACACAGGGGCATATTACAGATCCCTGTGAGCGGGGGAAAGGGCCCTGAGCTTGACTCGTATTAAAGCCCGCGGGCTACTTCTTATCCAGCTCTCACCCCCGTTGACCTCAGCTGCAATCTCCTCAGTCAGACACTCGCCACAGCAAACCGACAGGAGGGTTAAAAGCTGCCAGCCATTAGAAGGCCACGGCGACCTCTGACTCGCAGGCGTGGTGGAGGAACTGATTGCGGGGACGAGGCTACTGTGGCTCCCGAGGCAGAGGCAGAATGAAGGGGGGGGGGGGGGGGGGGGGGCGTTGGGCGAATTGGCCGTCACTCAGCATTGGCAGGCGACAATGATGGCTGTGGTCTTTTTTTCCTCTTTCTCTCTCTCTCTCTCTGACTCTCGCTCTTTCTCTCTCTCTCGCTCTGTATTCTCTCTCGTTTACTCTCACTCTGCCTTTGATAGATGAAGATGTTACATGCCTCCTACACCAACACAAACTCCCTCCTTTCCTCCCCCACTTCCCCTTCCACCACGTTGCTTTCTCTACCCACCCACCTAGCTCTCTGTAGAAACTCATTTAGCATTTTTGAATGAGCATGGAGGATGTGCAGAAATGCTGAGGCCCTTGAATTGGAGTGACGGCGCAGGCAGGCGTGTCGTGACTGCTCAGCGCGAGCCTCCTGCTGTTCCGTTTGATTGAGAATCCCCCTCCACCACTCACCACCACCACCATCACCCTCTCTCACCATCCATCCCTACCCTCCAGCCCTCCCTCCCTCCCCTCCACAACAACTCACAAAGCCCGCGCCTCCTCCTTCCAAAGACGCCCACTTCCCTTCCTGCTCGTGGGGTGACCTGGCTGGCTCCGTTCCCTGTTTTCACGCTTGTTACTGCACACTTCACCCTCCTGTCCCTCGCCAACGGGACTGCCTTTCAGACCTCCCTCTGATCCCTTTACAGACACGGCCAGGACAGCCTCTCTTTTCTCCCCCCCCCCTCTCTCTCTTCTCTCTTTCTCTCTCTGCTGAAGATGAGCAAAGAAGTTCTCTTTCTCTTGCTTTCTTGCTCACAGTCATTTTGAATGTATGAGGTACCACCATGAATCTAATGCTTCGGCACTGCACTGCATGCAAGCTGTAAGTGAGTGTGTGTGTGTGTGTGTGTGTGTGTGTGTGTGTGTGTGTGTGTGCACGCGCATGTATAAAGGTGTGTGTGGGGGTGTGTGTGGATATGTGTGTGTGTGTGTGTGTGTGCGTGTGTGTGTACACGTGTGTGTGTGCATGTATAAATGTGTGTGTGTGTGTGTGTGTGTGTGTGTGTGTGTGTAAGAGGGAGCATATGTATATCTCTTCTACAGTTTTATGCGAAAGCCTATAATGAGATTACGTCCCTTCCCATCCTGTTGGTTTGGATTAGGATCCTGTGCACAGAAAAGGGCCTCTGCACTGTAAGTAGGCAAACTCCTCTGAAACTCACACACAGCAGATAATACGCAAACACAGATTTCTGATTTAATCACCACAAGAATTGACGGGATTATTAAGATTATGGCACAATTAAGGCTCTTTTCTCTTAATGAAGTATGAGTGAACACTAAATCGCTTTAGTGATGAAATTCATTTAGTCTGTCTGCTTGCACATTCATGTTCAGTATTGTAAGATAGCAATAGAAAAACATGTTTTATTGTAGACTAGCCGTTCACACATAGTATGCTAACTGATATTTTTCATGGGACATTAGCGACAGTAAACAACATCAACAACAACAACAAGCAAACATAATCAAAGACTTTTATTAGCACTTCTTCCTACTCTGAAACACTGTGTAGACAAGAAACTTGTCAGACTGTCCAACAAAACTCAGCTATTTATTTATTTATTTACTTACTTACTTACTTACTTACTTACTTATTTAGTTTTTATTTTTTAGAGTGTGGGAAGCGCTCCGCAAAGTCTTGGCTTCCCCCCGACCTCAAGACAACAAGTTTGAGTTAAACAAGCACGTACACAGATTGTATGTGTGTGTGTATGTGTATGTGTATGTGTATGTGTAGGAGAACCTGGTGTCCTAGCCCTGGTGTCTAAGCGCATACACAATCCCCGCTTCATTCATTATTAAACCGTCTGCTGTCCTGGCAAAACAGAAACAAGTCTCCTTAATGAGATTAGGAAGTCAGAGCGATATTAAATAATAACCCTGCCTAATTGAGATTTGGCTCTGTTTCACTCCCGCTCCAGCATGCGTGCCGGTGAGAGAGCAGCTCAATTACGACTCCATTAATATTTCAGAGGCTGGGAGCAGGTGGGGGGCTGGGCTGGGGGCTGGTGGGGCTGGGGGCTTGGGGTAAGGGGCGGTTTGGGGGACAGGTGGGGGGTTGGGCGAGCCCGCAGAGAGGGATGAGGCTGAGATGTGGAGGAATGGGGCAGGAATGTGGGCTGATGCAGAGCGCTCTCTCTCTCTCTCTTTCTCTCTCTATCTCTCTCTATCTTTCTCTCTCTCTCTCTCCCTTGTGAGCAGGTTGCAGTGAGGTTCATGACCTCCACGGGTCCCAGAGCAGGGGGCAGAGGGCCTGGGCGGGGGGGGCTGTGGGGGTTGGGGTTGGGGAGGCGGCGGAGGGGGGAGATGACAAATGATCCCGCTGACCTGCCGTGATCCGTGCTGACCGCTGGCTCAGATCTACACTTCTCAGGGCCTGCCATTCATTACGCCTCCCCTGCACCCTGTCAAACTTCTTGCCACATTCCTGCATGGCTACCTGTTACCATGTTTGACTTGTGATCAATTCCTGTCAGCTGGTCAATAAGCTATTTCGGAGGGTTAAAGGCAGGGTTATGCACTCCATTAACACTGGACAATTTACATTAGAGCCGGCAACACCCCAAACTGTTTATGAATTTCATGTTTATGTATTATGCATGCGAAGAAAAAAAGCAAAAAAGCAAAGAAAGAAAGAAAGAAAGAAAGAAAGAAAGAAAGAAAGAAAGATATTTGGTCCAGTTTCTTGCAGTATCAAGCAGCTCAGATTGGGACACCTGCTTCTCCTTAATCTAAATTGCAATCTGCCCGATTAAAGAAAAATACTTTGGAGAAGGATCATTTTTTTCTCGTTATAATGAATCTGTCTACAACACTGCTGTGCCTTTCTACTTTGAAGGCTTTGTTCATCTTCTTGAAATATGAAAGCATGCTGGGCACATTATAGCACAGCGGGACCGTAAACGGCACAAACACATACGACTGCTTGGCGATTGCGAAAGCTTTCACTTCCAACTTGCATTTAAATCATGGGAAACTTTTCAGATATTCCTCTTAATTAGGGCTGGGGGGGGGGGGGGTGCTACTGCAGACTATGTCAATTAGGGCGAAGGAGGATCCTTTTGCACAGAATAAAAAAACCTACAATAATTAGAAAGCACTCAGAGAACCAAACGAGAGGAGCAAACAATAGCCCTGGACAAAAAAAGGAGAAAAGAATCACACATATGCTGCCAAGCAAGCACGACAGGGCGAGAGTGAGAACTGGCAGGCTCTCCTCGACAACATGATGTTTAAACGGCCAATGAGGAAATAAAATGATATGTGATTTTTCCTCTCTCCTGGGAAGGTAAGGTGAGGGACACACAGCCCCCGCTCTCCACTCTCTCCACTTATTTTATTCCAGTGGCCCTGTGCTCTCTTCTCTCTTTGATGTCCCAAACCCCAAAGGAGAGCAGTAATCATATTAGACTGTGATCCTCGCTCAGTAGTGGCCGCCGCGAGGAGAGAACAGAATCTGAGGGATGGCTTGTGGGGACAGGAATATTATTATTATTTTTCCATGTGAACTGTCACGGTGCCACTGGGGCCATTTGCTGGACGCGACAGATGCTGGCACCGTCCCGAGATGAAACAGCGCCACAGCTGGGTGTGATGGATGGCTCTCATATCTCCAGATACCCCTCTCTGCATGTCGGACTCACCCCGGCAATCCAACCGCCACTGAGAGGGGTTAACTTTTGGTGCCCTTAGGCGGCCAGACAAGTTGTTGAAATTGGGCAAGAGTTAAATGAACCAAAAAAAAGAACAGCGATGTCTTACTTCCTCGTTTCTAAAAGGACGGTCTTTTGTACAGTTAATCTGAGTCGCAGTTCCCAGCCCCCGCAAGTGCACTTATGATGGATGTGGTGGATAACGTTTAATATATTTCGGACTTCCTGCATTCTTGGGGTGCACATCTGGACAGGCTCCTCTCTGTTTGACAGTGGTGTCGGAAACAAGACACACTTCTGTGCCTCTGCCACCACTCGGTGATAACAAACCACTTTTTCATTGAGGACTTCCTCTGGAGGCACGACAAGAGACGAGACAGAGACAGACACAGAGACAGAGAGCAGATGGGGCTACGTCCCAGATTGCGAAAGACACGAACAGTGTCTAGATTAAAGAACAAAATATATATATAAGGGAGAGCAGGACATGTTAAGAGCAGCTTTCTACAGAGTGGAACATAAAAAAGCAAAGCACCTAATAACTCACATAACAATAAAAGCCTTTCAGGTAATCACATAACATAAATAATCCCATGCCCTGATTGCCATTATTCATGCAGGATTCATCACGCCACTGAGAAAAAAGTCCTTCCAAAAGTTCCTGGCCAAAGTTTTTTCAGGGGGATTTCAACGGCTAAGCGACTGTTGAAAAGGAGTGGAGAGAGAAAATTAAGCTCCTTTTCGTTATTTCAAAAAAAAAAACTCAGCTGAGAATATTCAGCAGCTCCTTTTTTTCTCTCCCCTGGGCCCTGTTTCACTTCACCGGGACATGGCCCCACTAAATCTGCCCGTGCAACGCCTCCCGCACGTGCACCGCTCCACACTTCACAACAATCACAAGCCCTCGGCAGATCAGCCCCAACCACGAGACGCGACTAAAACCCCGACAGTAACAGACAGAACCCGCTACTTAACTTGACAAGAAGAACACAGTGCACTTACAGGACGGTCTCTCATTCTCTCCTGCGCTGGTCCCCAGTGAGGCAAGGGAAGAAAAAAAAAAAAGAAGTCCCAAATCCCAAGGAGTGGTGGAAGTAAAAGGACGAGGAGGAGGAGGAGAAGAGGAAGAATAAGAATAAGAAGAAGAGGAGAGAGGCGGAGAGAGAGAGGGGGGAAGAGAGAGGGACAGGGAAAACTGAGGGAATCCAGGGAAAACGGCTCTCAGTTGCTTTCTCTGTTGTAGCGTGTCCTATCACATGTGCACAGGACTGGGTAGCAGGCACAGCACAGACATATGTTGCCAAAGCTCTTTTTCTTCCTCTCTCTCTCTCTCTTTCTCTCCCCCCCCCTCTCTCTCTCTCTCGCTCTCTCTCGCGCACTTGGCAGAGAAGCTCATTAAGCCACTGACAATCACTCGTACAAAGCCAGATCTAAAGGCTATTCACTGGGGGTGGACAAAAAGCAGAGGAAGAGTGGGGGAATGCTGGACTGGCAGCTTCCCTAACCAGCTACACTACCCCCAAACACCCCCCCCCACACACACACCCTAGTGTCACCCACATTCTGTGTATGTGTGTGTGTGTGTGTGTGTGTGTGTGTGTGTGTGAGTGTGTGTGTGTGTGTGTGTGTGTGTGTGTGTGTGTGTGTGTGCCCACACCACTGTGTTGTCTTGTTTTGTTGCCTTTAAATGCCACAGTGCTCTGCGTATTGCTGCTACTGTATTGTACATAATATTTTGTGTGTGTGTGTGTGTACAGCATAGCTGGAGCACTTGAGAGTGTTTGAAGTAGGGTAGCTGTGCTGTAGTTGATGAAGCCTTTCTGCAGTGAACCACCACGTTTCAGAGAAATCCCCCCACTCTCAGTGAGGAGGGGGACAATCTGCTTAATTTCCTCAAGCTAAAGTCCGGACAGGCGGTCTTTAAACGGTCTAAAAATAGGGTCCCATTCTGCCGTGTGAATGTCTTATCCCGTTTTAAATGTTTAAATGGTCAAATCTTTTTTATCGTGGGACTGCATGTGTGTTCAGGGGGGCTTTTTAGTCTCAATATAAAAAAGGCAGGGTCTAATTACGAGTGCAGTCAGACTTGTTAAGCGTGCTTGATTAACACCAGTTGGTGTGGGATGTCACTGGTCCAAGCGTAGGCAGATGGGGCCTAAGGAACCGGTGTCCATCTCACACTTCACTACACCGGCCAAAAGAGCAACTCAGTGGCAAAGCCAGACACAACAAAGCCCACCGCTCGCCACTGCGCCTCCACAAACACAGCCTGACATGCTCTCCCTTAACAGAGACACACACACACGTGAGCACACACACACACATAGTAACATATTCTCAGACAGATAAACACACACATAGAAACTGACAACCAAGCAAAAAGCAGAAAGCAGAAAGAGCAGAAACCCAGCCATGCGCTCTCTCTGTTTCTCTCTCTCTCTCCATCTCTCTCTCTCTCTCTCTATACACACACACAACAAACATACAAACTGTAAAACAACCACAGACATGCACATCCACAAGCACTGCAAACACACATACAAGGAACTCATACACAAATATATACACATGCTCAAAAGCACACAACACACACAAACACACACATAAAAAGCCACACACAGACACATGAACACAGAAAAAAACCTGCATACAAACACACCAAGGAAATAGCCAAACGACACCCCTGCCCCCAGCATCGGTGCTCATATAGCTCAGTGCAGCACTTCTTCACTGGGCTCTTGGGGGGAGGTGGGGGTGGGTGGGGTGAAGCTGGCTTGTGGTTGGGCGGGGTGGGGAGGGGGGACGACGGGTGGGGATGATGTATGATGGTGACTGGGGTGTGAGACTGGGGGCTTTAACTGGGAAGAATGGTCGGGGAAAATGAAAAGCTGTGTGGAGGGGGGGGCGGGGCACAGAGCGACAGTGCCTGAATTATGCTGATGCGGGACTCCTCTTCCATGGCGTATATGGGGGCTAGCTAGAGAACCTCCAGACCAGTCAAAGGCACGCAACCGCACCGCTTGTTCACACAGAGAGCATCGCCCGCGTACCACAATGCCTTTTTAACCATTAACGTGCACTTTATGCTGACGTCTGCACTCCGTCCTGCGTCCACCATCACTGCAGATTCCGTGTGGTTACACGGTTCAGGCCTTGGTACACATAATGGGGCTAAGAATTACCATTAGCCGCTGTGACTGTTATTGCAATTGCCTGCACCGAGCAAGATCACGTCCGTCATAAACACTGTAATTAGCTTTCCATCAAAACGAATCCATTAAATGTGTGTGTGTGTGTGCGCAGTTTGGAGGTCGTTAATTTCATCCGCTGTGACCCTGAAACCGATTAAAAAGCGCATGGGCGCATGGGCCCAGTGTGTGCGAGAGAGCGCTCTGCTAACTGGGTCACAGTCATTTACATGCACCGCTATAGCGCCCACAGGTTGACCGGGAATGCGCTAACGCTAACTCAATGGGCTAAAAGTGTGGTTTTGTAAGAGCAACCTGAGGCTCCTTTTAACGATGTAAACAGCTTGGCAGAGTGAGGGCGGCCAGGACGCAAGTAGAGAGCACCCACATACCCTTTTTCTCTCAAAGAGGCCGGAGCTCTCGCTTTCTCTCTCTTCCTCTCTCTCTCTCTCTCTCTCTCTCACTCTAGCCTCTCTCGCTTTGAGTGGAAGCAGGATGGACCTGTCACTGTGGCTCGGACAAACAGTGGAGAGCCTTATGAACTTTACACAAACGCTTAGTGCAGCACGCGGGGGCCCCTGGCTAGCCCGGGGTGGGCAAGGGGTGAGGGGAAGGTAGCAGGGCACTGTGCCAGTGGCGGAGGGCTTAGTGTTCACGCACTCAGGCCTAACAAACCTGGCATTGTCCCCCTCACCGCCCAGGAGGGGATAGGTTGGGGTGGAGGGATGGGTCGAGGGGGGTGAAGGACAACAGCCTCCTCCCCCCACTTTTTCTTAATCCTTTCACTCATTCACACCTCGCCCTTTTGGAGACTCAGAGCATTAGGGGACAACCAACTTTTGTTTTATATAAAAAACAAACATTAAAAAAAAAAACGTTTAACTGCAGTTTAAATGGGCCATTGGAATTCATTGCTGTAGGGATTGTGGTTCTGTCAAAATTACAAAAAAAAACCCTGAGTACATATGCTTTATATAACAAATACCAGTCAAGCCCACATCATAAAAAATATTTCATGCTACATTTTGGAAAAACAAAAACACATAGGATTTTTTCTGATTAGTTTTTCAATCCAACAGATGTCTGGAAAAAAACACACATGCCAGCTCAAGTGTACTGCACATGTACAGCCATTTTTCGTAATACGTGTGTGTGTGTGTGTGTGCTTTGATGGACACCCACTAGATGAGTTGTGTGGACACCCTGTTTGCCCCGAGTCAGCCCAGCAAATTAAACATGTCAGTGAAACACACTCCAAAGAGTGACGGCCAAACACGCCTTCCTCTAGGCAATACTGGGTCCAGACAAGTGACCAGGGAAAAAGTGCAGTACCTGCAAAAACAATACCAGCATCCTATCCCCCACCCCACCTTACTACACACACAAACACACAAACATGCACACACATGCACATGCACATGCACATGCAGACACACACACACACACACACACACACACACACACACACACACACATGCACATGCACATGCAGACACACACACACAGAAACACACACACATACATACACACACACACACAAACATGCACACACATGCAGACACACACCCACACACACACATACTACACATATGCACACACACACCCACACACACACACACACCGACACACATACTTCATTCCCCTACCCCCCTCACTCAGTGTGGCAGAGAATGAGGGACAGAGAAACACACGGCAGCACAGGTGGGCTCCCTGAGAGGAAATAACCCCCCAATAACCTTCAGAAACAACAGAACAACACTGCATGAGGAGATCACATGGGCCTGCCCCACTCCCACTCTCCTGTCAGTGTGATATATTCGCTGGCATTAAAGGGGTCTCCTCCAGGCCCACTGATGTTGCTGTAGGAGGAGGGCGAAATTAAAAATGTCTGGACTCAGGTGTAAAAAGCCATGCCATGAAACCTGAGAGTTTGCTGGCAGTGGTCACCAAAATGGTGCTCTGGTCTAACAACCAGAGGCGCAGTTCTGATTAGCGAAGCAGTATCTCAGCATTCAGTTTAATTCATAACACATTTTTTTTTAACTCGCGTCTCGTTAAGTTTCAAGTTAAGACCTTGGTTTAACAGAGTTAATGAGGAGAGATATCAGGCTGGTGTGGGGATTCGATGTGTTATTAACACCTTCTGAAATTACATCAGTCGAGTCGTAGTAGTAGTGCTTGGGGAAACTTTCCCTCCCGCACATGAAATTATCATCTGGCTTATGGCCATTATTTATAGGCCTTTCATGGATGCACAAGTCTTCCCCTTTGCAGCGCTTTGCAGTGAGCATGTTGCCATGGAAACGGAGGTGAGTACCCTTGTCACACGGCACCGTTCGTGGTTTTTTTTCTCCCCCCTCCCCTCCCCTTCCCTCACTGCACTGCTTACGTGCGGAATAGGAGCACAGTTGCTCATTTGACCATGCTGTTTACATGGCTAATTGAACAGGTGTTTTGGTTCGAAAACTTAGACGTTCACAAAATTCCCTCTTCTTCTCTGAACCCAAAAAGAGAGAGAGAGAGAGACGCAGTGGAAGAGAATGAGAGAGAGCGAAAGAGAGAGAGGAAGAGAGAGCGAGAGAGACATATAACAGCCAGGATATCTGATTGGTCCGGTACGTGAACTCTAACCGGGACCACATTTGCAGAAAATAACCCGCCACCTAATTGCCTGTGTTTATATGCGTTTCTCTATAATCCTTGACATTTTAATGGCTCTGAGATTGCTTCCAGATCCTCCGCAATAGGTATGCCCAACACAAGAGGACAAGATTTACTAGAGGCTGACTGATTCATAGTATTGAGTGGTGACACTGTATATGCTGTTGCTTGTACAGAATCTTTAAGCGATTCCCAGAATCTCCACTTTCCTTGTAAACCATTGATGGCGTAATGTTAAGAGTATGTCTTTTATTTTGTTACACCGCGAACGCAGCAGCAGCAAAAAAGCTTTTCATTCTTCAGGGCCATAAGGTAAAGAGGGCTTCGGTTGCAGCCCCAGTGAGCTCTTCCAGCAATCCCCCGTCAAGCAGCCCTCGCACCGTGCCTCACACAGATGGCGCGCTCCGTGATCATGGCAGTCGTCATGCCATCCGTCTTCATGATTAGCACCCCTACCCCCGGCCTCTCGCAAACAAACGTCTGTTGCACATACATCAGTGGCTTGGATACTACCGCTTAGGCGGATGAGAGATAGCAGGGGGAACCGTCACCACAGACCAAAAACAGAAAAAAAATACACAACCACAACAACAGACTACAGCAAAATCTGTCTTGGATGCATGTTTAGTTTAGCGTGAAAAACGGGGGAGAAGAAGAAGAAAAAAAAAAACAAAACAAACGAAGACCAGACAGAAACCAGCCCCACTGCGAATGGATGGGCCTTTTTCCAACTCATCTCATCTTGTCTGGATAGCGTAACCTCCTTGACAAGTTCAGACGAAGGGGTCCCCCTTGAAGCCCACTTTAATCATGTGACCACACTTGGAATCAATAAGCTATTTCCCCCCGGGGTCAGTGCCGACAAAGGCCCAGGGTGGGGTCCATCCCTTCGGAGATATTTTGAGTGTGTACACAGGGTGGATTGCGAGCCACTGCACAAACACGGGTTCGGGAGACAAATTCATTAAACAGGGGGGCAGAGGCGAGTCGGCACTTTGGTCAAAATGCGCTGGCATGGCAACCACGCCTTTTGGTAAGCCTTCAGTGCCCATGCTCCATACACATACCCGCAGTCGAGTCCGCAAAAAGAGCCTTGTGGGGGCCCCGAGCACTTAGCATTAAAAACCGAGCTTTATCGAAGAAAGAAGAAAAAAATCCTAGGAGCACTCGATAGAAATTTAATAAGCAGATACCACAGGCAAAGTGCTGGGCAAGACCATCCTCATTATCATCATCATCATCATCGCACTGGGGGCCCTAGCCCACCTGTCAGCCTGAAGAGGTCTATCATAAACCACTCCAGGCACTAACCCATATAGCCGACAGCCTCCATCAGAGCTTTCAATCTGATTTCCTAGCAGGAAAGATTAATGTTTCTGGGAAGATGACATGCTCTCTTTCTCTCGCCCCTCTCTTCTTTCTCCCTCTCTTTCTCTCTCTGTCTTGGTCCTCTCATCTTTCTCTCTCTCTCTCTCTGTCTGTCTCACCGCACTCTTCTTTCTCGTTTTGTCTCTCCTTCTCTCTCCTTTCCTGTCAGTTTTCTTTCTCCTTCTGCACTCTCTTCCTCTTCGTCTGTCCCTGATGGATAACAAATGCGGTGGTGCCTAATTTGGTTAACCAGTCCGGATGGAGGTGCAAGAGGCGCATCTACAGCCTTTTAAGGAGAACATCAGTGAGTAGAGGGGGCCGCCCGCCCCTTAGTGATGAGTCAAAAGGGTCAGGGCTAGGCTGAAGAAGAGAAAGAGAGAGAGAGAGACAGAGAGAGACAGAGAGAGAGAGAGAGAGAGAGAGAGAGAGAGGGAGAGAGGAAGAGGGAGCACACTGTAATTCACCCCTAATCCTCCTCTGGAAAATGTCTGAGGATCCGCTGCACTTGAGCAGCCAGTAGGCTGATGAGGCTGAAGCCGCCCCAAGGCTACCAGAGGCAGGCAGGGAGCTGAGAGAGTGGGCCATTGATATGCCAGTCACGGCCACCCATCCGTGCTCACACAACACCCCAAGGTACATCTCCATCAAGACTGGCACCTCATGGAAAATGAGCGCTCATGAGAAAATTATCGTTTATAAAGGCACAGCTTCAAGGAATGGTATGTTGCTTTGATGAAAAAAAAAAACAATTAGAGGCGAGATTATAACATTATTATATTATTTTTGTTTCAACTGTCACTCCTGCACAAAATTGATTTGTTGAACTTGTTGTCACCACCATCACATGGTCAGACGATTTTTTAATGAGGCGAAAATATAATGCAAAAAACGTGCCAAACAAATTAAAGAAATCTATTTTAAAGTCAATATTTATTTGTACCATGTCAAAAATCATATTAGTTCATTTGTTTTTCTCTTACCCCAGGGCCACCAACAGAGGTGGGAAAGAGGACTTGTTTTTGCTCACAAACAGCAATGTTTAATTCTGTTAAGCCAATTAGCCAATATCAAGTAGATAACGCCCAGAGGCAGAATGTTGTAGAGGGTTACTGCCCAACTGTATTACTACACAATTCGGCCCTCTGGCTGTCTTTGATTGACACAGAGGATCAGTTGCCTGCAGGTAAGTAACCAGCACGTCTACAGGTGCCCATGTGTTTTTAACAAATCAAAAAGACAAAAGAATGGACCAAATGTATCTTTTAAAAGACACACACCATGCGGACAGCATGGCATTTACTTGTCTTTTTGCGGCGCAACATCTTGCCGCCTGGAGGGTCTTTCTGTTGGTGCAATCGAATCCTCTCGTTTTTATGTACCTTTCACGCCCTGTGCAATCATGCGGTCTGACCGAAATATTCCATAGGAGCAGACAGGCGAGGTTTTCACACCTGCAGCTCACATCTGGTGTGTCTTTGAAGCCCGGTGGGGGGACAAAAGTGGAAGGCAATTTCCTCACGGGCCCTCTGAGGACTCACAGAGTGTGTCCAACAGTGCCCTCTCAGAGGGCAGGAAGGCATTTACACGCACACACACACACACACACACACACACACACACACACACACACACACACACACTATCTCTCTTTTGTTCTTTCTCCCTCTCTCTCTTTCTCAGTTTCCCTCTTGTTCTATCTTTCTGAGTTCTCCCTCTCTCTCTCAGGTGTTCTTCTCGATCTCTCACTGTTTTACTGCCCATCTGTTGCCCCCCCACCCCCCTCACAAAAATACAACACCCTAAAAGTATTCAATGAAACATGTTTTATTGAATGACACAGGTGACCCAGTCGTGATTGCTGTATGGTTTGGCTGTGTTCCAGTGGCCTTTTGTCCTGACACAGATTTTTTTTTTTTTACCTGCGCAGGGGGGCAGGGAGTGCTCTCTGATTCATCTCTCTGTTTTGCGTATACACTGTATGGAGCCATCTCCCCAGAACAATGGCGAAGAGAGCAAGCCTTTCTCTAGTGTCAGTGCATGAGAGTCTGCGCCACTTGAAAGAATACTTATCGAGATGAAACAAGCGCCCGATTCAGACTGAAACTCGCCGCGCAACACACACCCGGAAAGTTATCTTTCGCAGAGGCAGAGGGGAGGACAGACAGAGCTCTGAAAGGATCCCAGTGAAAGAAAAAAAATAGGGAAGCTTTTTGAAGAGACTCCTTTGTCAGAGTCACATCAAAAGGCGCTGTCTCGAAAGTGAATCGCTTGGCTTTGTGTTCCCAGCATATGGCTGAAGGTTTGTTGTAACACAGAGAAACGGGCTGTTTCACACTGCGTCTTGATTTCAACCGCAGTTTCAATATTGGGTTGGCTTCATTAGGAAGACACTCACATTTTGTAGTAGTTCTCTACCTCTTAGTCAGGAGATCTTGCACATCAGAAAAATATGTTCTCACTTCTACTCAGAAATTGTTCCTCCGAAGCAAAGCACAAAATGTACCTGCTTTCAGGGCCTTTGCTGGAGTCACTGTAAATTATTCACCATTGTGTTGCCCAAAGAAAGAAGAAAACTAAGGGGGGGGGGGGGAGAGAAAAATCATAAATTCCACATTTGAAGCCCAAGGTTGGCCTCTAACTCAGCCGCCTGTTCCGTTCCAAGGCAGAAGGTGGTGAGCTTACTGTGGATCCATTCTGATGCCAGCACATTTCCTCCTGCACCAGCCTGCCATCCATTATTTACAGTGGGGGTGTGTGGGCGGGTGGGGGGTATGTGGAGGTGGGGACCCCCAGGAACCAAATGCTCATTTACAGCTAAGGGAACAGATGTGGGGATATTGATTTCCGAACAGGCTGTGTTAATAATATAATTTCTCATTGAGCTGTGCTCCTGGAGCCTTTCCGCTGAAGCGGTCCACCATCGCATTCGTTATCGGACTTGTGCGTAATGCATGGGGGCGAGAATGAACAGGCTAAAGAGGGTGTTGAGTGATGAGAATGGGGGCAGAAGATGGTGGCTGCCCCCTCCACTTCCGACCCCCACCCCCATTATGCAAACCAGACTTGGTTAGCCTCTACCTCCTCCACCCAACCCCTGCCGGGGTAGAGTTGCGTTGACAGACCTGAGGAATGGCCCCCATACACACAACGACCTTTTAACATGTTCCTAAACACATTCCGCCCTGACAATGATCGCCGTTTGGCCCAATTTGAAATGTGAGCTAAGCGGTCTGTAATCTCATTACGGGGCTTCATTTGTGTAATTGTGAAATCAGAGCTAGCGTGGATCAGTGTGGCTAGTGCGTGTCATTAGCACTGCCACACCATCTGCATGATGCACTCTGTTCCAATTCAATATCTGGCCTTTTAGTGGCAGCGTCCACGTGACTGAGGGGAAAATGTAATATTTAATTTCTTTAATTTCCTTCAGGTTCAATAGTGTATTCTATCTCTGCTATACTCTACTACTACTAGAATTCTGTGCGCCATCAGCATTGGAGAAGGTCCTAGATGGAGAAGCATGACAACCAGTGTATGACTCATCCACACTTTACCATAAAAAAAGCAGTCAGTTTGTAAAAGGGCTTGACATTTTACACAACAAAAGGACCTCACTCTATGTGTGACTAAGGCTGTGTTTGCTGTCCACATCTCAGCATTCTTCTGTTGAGTTTAGTTGACAAGCCTGTGAGGTACCTGCTCACAGAAAGCGTTCAAAAGGTCCAAAGTGAATCATTAAATGGATGAACAACACAAAAAGAGTAAGTTGGAGCAAACAACTGTTTAACAATGGGAGGGACTATTGGAAGCTAAACAGGTGAGGGGGTGACTGCCACTATGTGTGTTTGTTTGCCTGCACTGAGACCCTCAAATATTGGAACTGGCTCCTGGGTGTGTTGAGGGGGGCTAGCTTTGAACAGCTGTTTCACCAAGTGTTTATGAATCGTAACACTCGTGACACACCCTCAGCCAGACACACACACCCCCACACACACAAAACACAGGTGCACACACAAACACACACAAACACAAAATTACATACAATAACGTACCATCACACACCATACTCATGAAAGTACCAATCAGTTAGAATTAGTGTTCTGCTCATCATCGCTACTGCTCTTATAGGGGTAAAAATAAAACCTCAAATCAAAAAAGGAAAATAGGCTACGTCCCTGGATAACATTCATAAAAATTCATTTATGCTAATGGGGTGAGCTTTGAACATTTTTATTCTTTACATGTAAGAAATATTTTTAGGGTAATACTCCCTGCGAAAGGATACACCTTCAGAAAATATCTTCGAAATTTCTCTATCATCCTAATGTGTACCAATTGAGCCTCATGTAGCCATGGTGAGGGAAAAAAAGAAAACGTCTCTCTGATATGTTGTGGAAGGAGAAAGCCCCGGGAGATGACAACTGAATTCTCCTCCCATGGCACAGGCGATGATGGCAGACAGAAGCCTGTTGCTGTTGTTCCGTTTACAAGTGCTGAGTCTGTGTGCTGTCTACTGTGTAGCATGCTTCCCTGTCAGACTAGCGGCTGCTTGGGCATGCTAACATCCACACATGTCCGCTTGATTGTGTACAATAGTGAGCACAATGCTGACACACATGCACGGCACGCACATACACACATAAACACACAATCTCTCCACACTCCACACAGTCTCCATCTTACTCTCTTTAACACACACACACATGCACACACACACACACATTTGTGGTACACACATGGCGAGCGGGGGTTGGGAATCCTCACATGAAATACTACAGCTAGCACTTGGCAGATAAAGCTTTAAGCAGTTCCTGCTTTTTTTTCCTCAGGCTTGGTAAAAATTCAAGGCAAGCACTTCTCTCTCTCTTTCCCTTTCTCTCATTCTCTCTCCCTTTCTCTCTCTCCCTCCAAGCTGTAATGAGCTTAACCTCACATGCTACGATGCACTGTAATAGTGCGTGCTATTGTTTCGAAACAGTGGGATAAATCCCCTGCACCTTCACACAAACACACATCGGTCAAAGTTCTGTGGTTTAAAGTGCCCCCTCCTCTACCCAATGGACTTGGAGAAAACACTGAAATATTCAAATAGGTACCATATGGAAGCCTTACAGTGATAAAAGGACAAATTAAAGGGAAAAGGGGGAGATGCATAAAGAGAGAGAAAGCAAACGAGAGAGAGAAAATGAGAGAGAGGGGAAGAAGGAGAGGAAGAAAGAGAGCAAGTGAGGGTTTCTTTGAGTGCTGGTGAATTTGGGACACCACCTCCCACCCCCTAAAGCCACTAGCAGCTACAGCCTGGCCCTTCTTCAGATAAGGAAGTAATTACTTTTACTTGGCCTGCCGTGTCTGGACCCTCTTGCTCACTTATTAGTTTGCATGGCATTACTCCTCTTGAGAGAGAGAGAGATAGAGTAACAGAAACAGAGAGAGAGGAAGACAGCAGGAAAAAGGGAGAGAGAGGGGGTGAGAGTCAGAGAGAGAGGGAAAGAGAGAGACAGAGAGAGAGGGAGAGGGAAAGAGAGAGGTATGCACTGAAACAAAAGGGAAGAAAGTAGGAGAAACATCCCCGGGATTCGCCGGGAGTCATAACAAAAGCACCTGTTTCAATTGCTCCCACCACAGTCTAGGAGCCATGCAGATGGTCACAAAACGTGGAGATGAGCCAGGGTTGTTATAGCGACAGAGAGCAGGGAAGCCGGCTACGGCGGTGCCAAGCACAGAGAGTGCCGGCTTGAGGGTCCCTGAAGAAAAGTATGCATTATCTTTCAAATGTCAATGTGACCAACAGAAACCTCAGCCTACTAACCTATGCTTATCTACTGCACCCCGAAGTAGGACATGAATACATAAACATTCGTCTCCTTACAATGCAGGAGCAGTTTATGAAAGCTATGGGATTACCAATACGCTTACTGAATACATGAATAATTTACCATTGTTGGAATCGAAATAATTAAGCAACATAACAAGATGATGATGATAACTTAAAAAAAATACAACTCTTAGAAATAGTGTGGCATGTATTTTTGTGTATGTGTGTTTCTACACAAGTGTGTGTGCGTGTGTGCATGTGTGTGTGTCTGTGTGTGTGTGTGTGTGTGTATGTGTGTGTACGCACATGTGTGTGTGTGTGTTGGTGCCCGCATTCTGAATGATTATTCCAATCTTGGAGAGGCATGCCATCTCCCCAGTGAAGAGGGGAGGTCTTGTTTTTGGCCCCTTGCGTGCTGAAACCACACTGGTGTTTTCCTGCAAGGCACCGAGCTGCCATCAGGCCACTCTGTGCTATGTCGTGACATGGGAACTCCAATAAAAAGTGTTAAGAGCCAGAGGCATTAGCATTTTGGAAGCTGCTGAATGCACATGTTTGTTCCTCTTCCTGTGTCAGCCTGAAAGACTCCATTAAAAGGGGGGTTTAGAGATTGCGCGGTTTCGGTCATATTAACATTGTGGATTGCAAACGAGGCAAAGTTTGACAGTAAAAGTTAGTTTTCCTTGGAGACTTTTTGAGTCTTTCGTCTCTCTCTCTCTCTTTCTCTGTCTCTGTTTGAGTGAGTTATCCACTCCTCCTTTTTTCCATCAGTCACTGCAGTTTCCTGGGAGATTGTCCTGGTTACCGTGGAAATGGGGTCTTAAAGTTATGGGGGCAAAATAACTTTTTTTCCTTTCCCTCCTTCTTCTCACTTTCTCTCTTCCCTCACAAATAAACTTGCCAATACTCCACCTAGAGATGATTAGAATGCAAACGGTGTGACACTTTGAAGAACAGACGCCAGAGGCCCTCTAAGAGCCCACCATAGAAACTCTTGACTGAAAGGCGGGCGAAAGTGGCGATAATTGGGCGATTTGTACTGAAAGCACACCTTTAAAGGGGAACCTTTTGATAAGGGGAGGAAGCTATCTTCAGCTTTTCTCCCCTGTGAATGGATTCAACAAAACGTCTTCTTGTTTTGCAGCCTGTTGAGTGTAAATTACAGTGTATAAAACAACAGATGCATTCATTGGGGCTTAACATGACACACAGAACTTAATTTGATTTCAACTACGATACTACGCTTACCGTTCGGTACTTTCATAACATTTAAAAAGAAACCGACGTGAAAATGGTAGCAATTCTTTGTTCAACTGTGCTGTCCTCGTTGTTTTTTTAAAACTCAACTAAGTTTAATGTTATTTTGACCTCAAAAAAGCCGGACAAAAATAAATAATACTTAACTGAACGGGTGTGCCTATATTACATTATCATGGCATTATAAAAATTTCATTTCAACAGACCACATCCCAATTTTTGACACACGTAAATGGGCCAACACACGGTCAAGTGTTGATAGGTTGGTATAAACCGCATCTGGACTAAAATGCCATTGTGATTGGCTGTTGTATTCAGGTCCTAACCATCTGTGCTTTTCCAGTCAATTTATTGCTGTTCTCCTGTTGAATGACCACAATGTCACTCTCAAGATGAGGTTTTCGATCGCAGCTTCTGTTACAATCACTGCTGGTATGTTACTCAGACCTCTCACTGGCTAGGATTGGCATGTGTCAATGTGGGTTAGATGTCCTGTGTGACAGTCTGCAAGTGACTGTGACAGCTCAAATGAAATGCTAGGAGTGTGTCTGGGCCTACAACTTCCAGTACTGAGCTGGCAATACAAATAATTAATCAGGATTTTTAAAATGATTTCTCTTGCCCAGTATGTATTTGTGTGTATAGGAATAGAGCTGAAAAATAGCCAGTGACTATACTATACACATTCTCATTTCAATTGTATGTATTGTCCCTAATTTAATAAACTTAAACCCATTTTCCTCATATTGTCATACAAGTAGAAGCTTTAGACTCAACACAACAGTGTTCTTACATGATCATCTGCCAGATCTTCGACAAAGGTCTGCTAGTAAGAGATTAGTAAGGGGATGTTAGGGCTTGCTTTGCATATTTACTTACAACTGCAGAAATATCTTTACCAACCATTTTCACACTTTTCTCAATACCGTGTGTACTTTTTCCAAAACTCTTAACATTTTGCACCAATAATAGATTATGGTCTATCTTTCACATTGCTTTAACACAGTTGCATTCCATCACCACTTTAACCACAATTCATGATTATTTCTCTGCTACATAATGTATTTGAATGTCTAAACATCATACATATAGATATAGTTGACTTTCATTGTGAATAGTCACATTCTGCACAATGTATAATATTGCAATACATACCCAACCCTTTCATATGCCTTATGTCTATACATCTACCAATACATGTGCATGACCAATGCTAGAGAATCATAGGCTTTGCTTCTGGGGATTAATTAGTAATGGGTAATCCTGTTGGAATGGTTGTCATTTCATAATACAGGATACGGGGCTAAACCTGTATTTTAGGGTTACAGAGGTTAAGAGATGGGAGAAAGAGGCTATCAAAAGCAGGGCTTTGGATGGAAACAGGACTTAAACCTTGAATCTCCTCTTACCAAAATACCCTATGGCATTTGTTTGAACTCCCATCTGAAAGGTATTATCTCTCATTTTCACACCACGCAAAAAAAATGTGCAATGTCACACACAGATGTGCTTAATGGATTTAATGCTAATGCCTTTTTAAAGGGTGATGAGGTAGGGGGCTGTGTGTGTGTATGTGTGTGTGTGTGTGTGTATGTGTGTGTGTGTGTGTGTGTGTGTGTGTGTGTGAGAGAGAGTGGATTGTACTGAGCATAATGGAATCTCTGGTTTTCGTCTGCCTTTCACCGGCTGTCTCCTGACGGCTGCGGCTACCATTGATCTCAGATGCTCAGTTCATGCTGGTTCCATGTCGAGACCACTGGTCAGCTGGGGGCCATACACTCAACCCACCCCACACACACCCCGTCTCTAATACCTTCTGTGATCCTGCCTGGATTAGCATGTGTTTAACACTTGCTTCTTTATGTCTCTAAATCGTAGATAACCATTAGGATTCCTAAAGAAAGGAGGTACTGTAGGTGGCGAGACACTGTTTGTTGCTTTCACCCATTATTGATTTGCTTCAGTTGACCTGAATAAAAGTACATTTGTCTTTCATGCGTGAAAGAGAACTCATCCAGAACA